>CM019073.1:23040281-23464437 GCA_009667805.1 Leptobrachium leishanense | reverse complement strand
GTATTGAGCCTTGGGGTATACCGCAAGTGACAGGGAGGGGGAGGGAGGAGCTGCCAGAAATTGACACAAATTGTGATCGGTCAGATACATATGATTGAAACCAGGTTAACGTGCGATCACCCATGCCAGAGTTTTTTAGTTTTTCTAACAAGATGCCATGGTCTACTGTGTCAAAGGCCTTGGCAAAATCAAGGAAGATGGCTCCAGTTAGGTTTCCTTGTTCCATCCCAGCCTGGATATCATTACAGACTTTTAAAAGGGCGGTTGTAGTTGAGTGATTTGGACGAAAGCCGGATTGATCTGGGGTTAAGTAGTTCCAATATTGATAATAATCACGTAATTGTGTGTAGACGCATTTTTCCAAAATTTTTGACATTACAGGGAGCAACAATATCGGACGGTAGTTGGATACCAAAGTACTGTCACCACTTTTATGGATAGGTACCACTCTTGCAGTCTTCCAGAGTTTGGGTATGTATCCAGTCTCCAGTGATTCATTGATTAGGGTTGCGGCAGGATTTGCAATTGCCGGTGCACTGATTTTCAGCAGCATTGCTGGTATTTGATCAGGTCCAGACTGGTATTTAATTTTTTGCTTACGGAGAAGTTTAGTAACAACACTGACAGGCACTGGTCTAAAACTGAATTCCTGTGTGATACAGGGACTTTGCACAGTTGGAGGGGCCTGATCTGCATGAGGCCTTTCTGATTGCATGTCATTTCCTAGCTTGGCAATCAAAGTGGTGGCGCATCCAACAAAATAATCATTAAAAGGCATTTGCTACATCTAGGGGGTGTTGCAGGGTTTTGATGTTTACTTTGACAGCAGCTGGCTGGGAGTGGACTGGTGGTGCTTGTATGTTACTTATGGTTCTCCAAAAGTTTCTAGGGTTTGATATGTTATGGTTTAGATTTTCATTGAAGTAATGGGCTTTAGCCATTTTTGTTTGTTTTGCTTTAACAAAATAATATTTTTCCTTTTTTCTATTTTTACACACTCTACCCTGTTTCACTGGAAAGTACATAATCTGGCATTTCCAATGATACCTCATATGTCTCTCTAGCCCTTAGGGCTCCAGAGATATCTAAATGATAGTAAATTGTAAAAATATATATATATTATAATTATTTTTTTTTCTATGTACTCGTGCAGGTCCCGGAATCGACACCGTTACCGTTACCG
Source organism: Leptobrachium leishanense (assembly GCA_009667805.1). Lineage (NCBI taxonomy): Eukaryota > Metazoa > Chordata > Amphibia > Anura > Megophryidae > Leptobrachium > Leptobrachium leishanense. The sequence goes on along the minus strand of CM019073.1, from coordinate 23,463,254 downwards.
ACACCGTTACCGATACTTAAAACATAACCATTATTGGTATTAATGAATAAAATCAATAGATTTCATTTTAAAACAATTGACAGAAACAAATAAATCTGATACATATAATAACTGTCTGTCCCACTGGAAATCTAATTGTTATACAGTTAAATCAGAATTATTGAATTACCATAATAATTTGCTTAATTAGCATAGTTCAATAACTTCCTTGTAGACAGACCCTTCAAGCATTTAAACTGAATGGTTTATAGACTCAGGGTAATTAGAGTGTATGATTGACAAACTCACAATTTTGGTAAATGTTCCTAATAATTGATGTAGATAGAACTCTGCTGCCAACAGAATTAACTGATATATATATATATATATCAATTAACTCTATAAGGATATATCTATATTTCTGAGCATTTAATGTAGACTCAAAAGGTTATATCCTTATTATAAGTGCAAGGAAATGTAATTGCTGTTTGTTCAAGAGGGCAAGGAGATTGCTATTTCAAACTGGACAATGCTTGATATGTGCTTAATTAGAACAATACTCTATAAGCATGCTCTCTTAATTGTTTCATTCAAGACAACAGTAAAGACAATTGCATAAGGTATAATGATTAAATGTGCAATTCTGTATTGTTGCAATATATTTATTATACAATATTCGGCAGTCGAAATGTAGTTGAATAATCTGCAAAACCCGTCAGTTAAAATTTGCAGTTAGGATTTAAATGCCCCAATAAAAGTTCTACAATGATCGTGCTTTTTTGACGTATACTTAAGTTGCCATAAGAGTGCGAACCATTTCGTACTAGACCGTACTGTATATTCACTTGTTTGAGCCAATCATTCAATATGACGAACATTCTCTATTCCACATATTGTTGTGGTAAATGGAGTTTATTCGGCGCAAGGTCTTGTTACCAGTGGGGTACCTCAGGGGTCAGTACTTGGACCCATTCTCTTTAATATTTTTATTAGTGATATTGCAGAAGATATTAATGGTAAAGTATGTCTTTTTGCTGATGACATAAAGATTTGCAACAGGGTTGACGTTCCTGGAGGGATCAGCCAAATGACAAATGATTTAGGTAAACTAAAAAAATGGTGGGAGCTGTGGCAATTGAGTTTTAATGTGGATAAGTGCAAGATAACGCACCTGGGGCGTAAAAACCCAAGGGCTGAATATAGAATATTTGATACAGTCCTAACCTCAACATTTGAGGAAAGGGATTTAGGGGTTATTATTGCAGAGGATCTAAGGGTAAGTAGTCAATGTAATAGAGCAGCAGGAAATGCTGGCAGAATGCTTGGTTGTGTAGGGAGAGGTATTAGCAGTAGGAAAAGGGAAGTGCTCATGCCACTGTACAGAGCACTAGTGAGACCTCACTTGGAGTACTGTGTGCAGTACTGGAGACCGTATCTCCAGAAGGATATAGACATCTTAGAGAGAGTTCAGAGAAGGGCTACTAAAATGGTGTACGGCTTGAAGGAGAAAAGTTACCAGGAAAGACTTAATGATCTTAACATGTACAGCTTGGAAAAAAGACGAGACAGAGGAGATATGATAGAAACATTTAAATACGTAAAGGGAATCCACAAGGCAGAGGAAGGCAGTATATTTAAAAGGAAACAAAGTAGCAAAACAAGAGGACATAGTCTTCGATTAGAGGGGCAAAGGTTTAAAAGTGACATCAGGAAGCATTACTTTACTGAGAGGGTGGTGGATACATGGAACAGCCTTCCAGTAGAAGTGGTAGAGTCCAAAACAGTGATTGAATTTAAGCAGGCATGGGATAGGCATAAGGCTATCCTAAACAAAAGATAAATCCAGGTAAAGTATCCATGTAATTGGGCAGACTAGATGGGCCGAAAAATTCTTATCTGCCGACATTTTCTATGTTTCTATCTCCGGCATCTATATACACCAGGTTTGGATTTGAGCCAATTTACATGTTTGGTGTCCTTGGAAAAATGGCTGTGGATTAGAAGGTCATTGAGATTAGTTGATCTTCTGGCTGTGAATGATGAGGTTTCAGATATGACTTCTGAAATACATTCATCAAGGTGTAATATTGGCCAATGGTCCCGGGAAATCTCTTTGATCTCATCCCACCCGTAATCAAAAGTAGCTATAAAGCGATTTAAAATTTAAATCTATTGATTATATTCATTAATACCAATAAAGGTTATGTTTTAATACGCTCCAATTGATACAGCCACCCAGGTGACTATTTTCAATCATTAAACGTGGGTTACCCCCCTTATTTTCAATCTGGAGTACACACTCCTTTTTTGCTCAGTTTCTTTATATAGAGCCTGTTAGCAGGGTACTGTATAATATCCTCCAATATTCAGGGTTTTCATTATCCTAATCTTTGAGCCTAAATCCATATCTCTGAACAATGTCAGCAATCCTAAAACAATTGAGTGATGTGAGTGCATGGACAGAAGACATTGAAAAAGTATTTACTAATCAACCCCTCCCCATAAATGAAAACACAGGGGATATATCACAAGCCTTCTTTCAAATCCAGGGAATTTATCAAGAACAAATCAAATCCTGGTTGGAAGTTAAAAGTCTCCAAACATACATAACAGAAAAATTAGTACCAAGGGGATTAAGACCTGAAGTCCCCCTTCCAAATAAACTAATCCGGGAGGAACATATATCAGAATGGCACAATATCCTCTTAGAATGTTCGTCTAAACCACTGGTGTATTTTGGCCTAGGCCGACTAGGCCCAGGCCTAGGGCGGCACTTTCCAGGGGGCGGCGGCCCGCACTGGGTGGCCCCACCCCTAAAAAAATAAATATATATTTTTTTTTTTTTTTTTTACTTTTGCAAAGTATTTTACCAGGAAGGATACATTAAGATGTCACTAATTTACACTTTCAATTTCACTTTCCAGGGGGCAGCAAAAAACCTCACCACTAAATGGGTTACTCACAGAGCACCGAAATGACGCCAACTTTTTGTTTGGTGTTCTGTAGTTCCCTGCACTTAGGAGAATAAAATTTCCCCACCCTGCAGTGAATTCACCATTCACCACAGGGTCCCCAAAGTGCATGGAGTCGGCCGCTGAATGCTGCCACCGCAAACCCGTGGCCTGCTGTTTTCAAAAGAACTACTGAACGAAAATGTCTGGAATTTACATATAAGATCCTATGATTGATAATAAAAAGTTCTGTTACAGAAAAAAGAAAAACTGCTATTAAAAAAAAGGGGGGGGGAATCTTGCCCAAAAAAATCTGAAAAATGACTAAGAGGTACAAAAAAAAATCAATAAGTAAAGACGTTTTACTGCAGATTAAAATAATAAATGATTTATTAGATATTGCATAAAAACGGGAATATTTTTAACATTGAAACCTATGGGGTTCACCTGAATAAACCTGCTGATTGAAACCACCGAACATCAGGGCATTTCACTGCCATTTCTCTGAGTCTCAGTACCACATGACTGGCTGAACCACGTGAAACGCACGCGCGTAGCTGCCCGCCCTTTTGTTAACACAGACTCTATTCTGGACTGAACACCCACTGGGAAGGGAATCAAAGCTACAGTGCACCCTCTGACAGTGGCACCCCACTGCTGACAAGATGGCTCCACAGCATAATTGCTGTGTGCTCATATACACTCGGTTTGCTGGGAGTTTTACTGCAGTGGATTCTGATGCACTCATACACACCGCACATTGCATTGCTGGGAGTTTTATTGCTGTGGATTCTGATACGCTGACACACACCACACATTGCATTGCTGTGAGTTTTATTGCTGTGAATTCTGATGCACTCATACACACCGCACATTGCATTGCTGGGAGTTTTATTGCTGTGGATTCTGATTCGCTGACACACACCAAACATTGCATTGCTGGGAGTTTTATTGCTGTGGATTCTGTGATACACACTGCATATTACTGTGAGTTTTATTGCCCTGGAGCTCTGGGATACGCTCATACACACTGCACATTACTGTGAGTTTTATTGCTGTGCAGTTCTGTGATATGCTCATACACACTGCACATTTCTGTGGGTTTTATTGCTGTGCAGCTCTGTGATACGCTCATATGCAGTGCACGTTTCTGTGGATTTTATTGTTCAACCAATTAGAGCGGCTTTGATCCCGTGTACTTGACATGCGTGGCTGTTCTTTGTAAAAATGCTTGAATTTAAACATTTCATAATTTTCTTTATCTCAATAGATACATTTGAAATGGTATACAAAATATACAAGTAGGCACTTGGTATCCACTTTTAATATAAAGAGAGGAAAAGGCGGAGCTCTAAGAGGAAAAGGTGGAGCTTAAAGAGGAAGGGTGGGGATTAACCAGGAAGAGGTGTGCCCTTGACAGGGGTGCGTCAAATTTAAATTAGGGGGTGCACGAGTTTAGTCAGGCCTAGGGCAGCACAAAACCTAAATACACCACTGGTCTAAACTAATGGTTTTTCTAATAAAATTGGAACAAGAAAATCTTGACAAAATTAAAAATGATCTAAAAATCCAAATGCAAAATATTTAGATTCACCAAACAAGTACAGAATCCAATCAGTTTGAAGGGAAATTGCAAAAAAACCTGGAAAGAATTCGACAACAAATAAAGGGAAAAAAACACTTCAAATTTCAATGTGACCTCAATGATTTTCAGACCAACAATATATTTATTAATAAAACCAAGAGAAGAAATAGATCCTATACAAACGAAACATCACAATCAGAAAGATCTAGACAATCGGGAAGCGAGAGTGAGAGCACCACCACTCAATCTAACTATAATATACGTAGACCCAGAGGAATTCTTGCAAAGGTAAAAAAGAATGTTTCTTTTTTAGAGGAAACCGAAAAAACAGACATAACACAAATAGAAAGACTACAACCGAGACAGAAGTGGGGATACAAAACACGGGGATACAACAAATGAATAGCACCAATGACAATCAAATAATCAATTTATCTGAATTCACATTAAATAACAACCATATTCAAGTATTGAGGAAAGGCTTATCTTTTGTCCCCAGCCCCAAATTTGATAAATTCACTTGGATCAAGGATTTAAATTTATTCGCACGCAAATTAGCTCTACATGAAATTTACACTAAAAAATATGAAAGACAGGCCAAAATGTTAGGGATTACCCCTGAGGATTTTCCACGTCTAGAAACACTAATGGAACTATTAGATGAAAATGAGGAGATCACAAATGATGAAAATAATATTTTCAAGGATAAATCGACGTATACCCCTCCCTTTGCGGAATTTTCAAGTATAGACCTATTTGTAAAACTAGTGACACAAGAAATACTTCAACTAAAAATTCAGCCGTGGACAAAACCACAAAATCTTACAAAAAAAAGAATGTCAGGCTATTCAGCAATTAAAAGATGAAAAAACAATTGAGATTAAATCCTCGGATAAAGGAGGCAATATCGTAATACTTTCAAAACAAAAATATAAACACAGGTGCATGCAAGTTCTTGAAGATCCAGAAGGCTATACACCCCTAGCTTTCAATCCAACTGAAAAATACTTGAAGGAACTGGACATAATTTTACAACATGGAGTGAATTTAGGCATAATTACACAAAAAATAAAGAAATATCTACTCCCAATAAGACCAACCATCTCTACATTATATTGCCTCCCAAATGTTAACAAATCACTGTCAAATCCACCGGGATGTCCAATAATTTCTGGTAACAACTCACTAACAGAGAAAGTCAGCCAATTTATCGATCACTTTTTACATCCGATTGTTGAAGAAACACCATTTTATACTAGGGATACACAACACACCTTACAACATCTTGACAATCTTGATATTTCATCAGATACGATACTAGCTAGTTTTGATGTTGTATACTTGTACAATAACATTCCCCACGAATAAGAATTAAAAGCTTGTAAATACTTTTTGGAAAAACGCTTTTCACAAATCATATTATTGAATTGTTGTCCTTCATACTGACTCATAATTTTTTTCTTTTTGACGGCCAATACTATTTACAAAAGTAGGGGACTACTATGGGCACTTCTTTTGCCCCTAGTTATGCCAATCTCTTTCTAGCGCACTGGGAAGAAACAATAGTATTCACTGCAGCAGCTGAAAAATATACCCGACATGTAAAAAAGTGGTTCCGATACATTGATGACATCTTTTTACTGTGGCAAGGCCCGCAGGAGTTTCTGATGGACTGGTTACAAGATCTCAACACTAACAATATAGGTCTATTGCTAACTTTGGTCCGAAGTGTGGAAAAAATAAAATTTTTGGACCTAACCATAGAAAAAAAACAACGAACACAGTCTCAAAACAACACTATATAGGAAAGAAACCACTACAAACAATTTACTCAACTCGAATAGTCACCATCCCAGACCATTAAAAGCGGGTATCCCCATCGGACAGTATCTAAAAGCCCGTAGGAATTGTAGCAACTTAGATGACTTTAAACTTGAGGCTAAAAAGATCAGGGATATGTTCCGACAAAGGGGGTATCCAAATCGCTGTTTAAAACGAGCATATCAACGCGCAATGGAATCTGATAGACAAGATCTACTAACCACCAAAAAGAAATCAATGGGCAAAAAACAAATTCGCTTTATAGCTACTTTTGATTACGGGTGGGATGAGATCAAAGAGATTTGCCAGAAACATTGGCCAATATTACACCTTGATGAATGTATGTCAGAAGTCATATCTGAAACCTCATCATTCACAGCCAGAAGATCAACTAATCTCAATGACCTTCTAATCCACACCCATTTTTCCAAGGACACCAAACATGAAAATTGTCTCAAATCCAAACCTGGTGTATAAAGATGCGGAAGATAGAAACATAGAAAATGTCGGCAGATAAGAATTTTTCGGCCCATCTAGTCTGCCCAATTACATGGATACTTTACCTGGATTTATCTTTTGTTTAGGATAGCCTTATGCCTATCCCATGCTTGTTTAAATTCAATCACTGTTTTGGCCTCTACCACTTCTACTGGAAGGCTGTTCCATGTATCCACCACCCTCTCAGTAAAATAATGCTTCCTGATGTTACTTTTAAACCTTTGCCCCTCTAATCGACTGGATGACTTCCTGCAGACACAGAATATTAAGGGTTATAATATTTAATATGTGGGTAAAGCTTCTTGATCCAAGAGAAATCTGACTGCCTTCTGGGGTCAAGAAGGAATTTTTCCCAGTATGTTGCATATTGGCAAGCATTCAGACTGGGTTTTTTGCCTTCTTTTGGAATCAACAGCAGTAGGTTATGTGGGAGTGAACCCGATGGACGCATGTCTTTTTTCAGTATATAACTATGTAACTATGTAACTATGTAACTATGTAATCGAAGACTATGTCCTCTTGTTTTGCTACTTTGTTTCCTTTTAAATATACTGCCTTCCTCTACCTTGTGGATTCCCTTTACGTATTTAAATGTTTCTATCATATCTCCTCTGTCTCGTCTTTTTTCCAAGCTGTACATGTTAAGATCATTAAGTCTTTCCTGGTAACTTTTCTCCTTCAAGCCGTACACCATTTTAGTAGCCCTTCTCTGAACTCTCTCTAAGATGTCTATATACTTCTGGAGATACAGTCTCCAGTACTGCACACAGTACTCCAAGTAAGGTCTCACCAGTGCTCTGTACAGTGGCATGAGCACTTCCCTTTTCCTACTGCTAATACCTCTCCCTACACAACCAAGCATTTTGCCAGCATTTCCTGCTGCTCTATTACATTGACTACTTACCCTTAGATCCTCTGCAATAATAACCCCTAAATCCCTTTCCTCAAATGTTGAGGTTAGGACTGTATCAAATATTCTATATTCAGCCCTTGGGTTTTTACGCCCCAGGTGCGTTATCTTGCACTTATCCACATTAAAACTCAATTGCCACAGCTCCGACCATTTTTTTAGTTTACCTAAATCATTTGTCATTTGGATGATCCCTAAAGGAACGTCAACCCTGTTGCAAATCTTTATGTCATCAGCAAAAAGACATACTTTACCATTAATATCTTCTGCAATATTTGGCTCAAATCCAAACCTGGTGTATATAGATGCGGAAGATGTAAAGCTTGCCCACTTATCAAAAATTCCAATTCCTTTATCAGCACAGTAACTAACCAAAATTTTCCAATCAAAGAAACTATAAATTGTCTAACTACAAAAGTAATCTATTTGATAACCTGTGAATGTCAAAAACAGTATGTCGGTAAGACATATCAACAATTCAAGCAACGAGTCCTGCAACACATCAACTCCATAAAAAAATATTACTGATACACCAATATCCCGGCATGTGTGGGCGAACCACAAGGGTGATGAAAAGTGTTTAAAATTCCAAGCCAGTGAAGCCATCACCCTAGGCCCGAGAAAGGGAAATTATGACAAAACACTAGGGGCTTGAGGTGGTCTAATTTCAAGTGGGCTATTTTCAAGTGGAGTTAAAAACAGGAATTCTACCTGTACTGGTCTGGTTTGTATCTTTAGAGGGAGAGAAACCTCTGGTTTATTTGTCAATTTAATTTCTCTTTTTGGTTTTTTTTTCTGCTGTTTTTTTTTTTTCTGTTGTGCTTTTTGGTTGTTTTTTTCCCCTGGGTGGCTGGTGACTTGTTAATTGGGGGCGTGTAGCCTGTCAGGTGATTTCACTTGTATGGCTGCATAATCTCAATGGCGGCTCACTGAGCTTGCTCACAGGGGCTTGAGGTGGTCTACTTTTAAGTGGGCTATTTTCAAGTGGAGTTAAAAACAGGAATTCTACCTGTACTGGTCTGGTTTGTATCTTTAGAGGGAGAGAAACCTCTGGTTTATTTGTCAATTTAATTTCTCTTTTTGGTTTTTTTTTCTGCTGGTTTTTTTTTTTCTGTTGTGCTTTTTGGTTGTTTTTTTCCCCTGGGTGGCTGGTGACTTGTTAATTGGGGGCGTGTAGCATGTCAGGTGATTTCACTTGTATGGCTGCATAATCTCAATGGCGGCTCACTGAGCTTGCTCACAGGGGCTTGAGGTGGTCTACTTTTAAGTGGGCTATTTTCAAGTGGAGTTAAAAACAGGAGTTTAAATAACAGGTATCAATTGTTGTTTATATATTTGTTATCTTGTTTTGGGTATGAGTGTTAGCAAGCTTGAAGGTTTGACCCAGTGCACATCGTGCTTCATGTATGCATGTCTGGAGGAATCCTTCCAGGGTCCATATCTCTGTAGCAAGTGTGAACGTGTAGCTCTTCTGGAAGCTCATATTGGAGATCTGGAAGGGCAAATCGTAACGCTGAGACAGATTGACAATCTTGAAAGGAGCCTGCTTCTCACGGAGCAAAGTATAGCTGAGGAATCTAGGGGTGTGGGAGGAGTGGAGTTAACCGGGGAACAGGTTGGTAGCTGGGTGTCAGTGACACGTGGTAGCAGGGGGGAGGGAAGAGGAAAAGGTTGGCTAGTCCTGATCTTGCGCCACCAACAGATTTGCCCCCTTGAGCGAAGATGTTGGGTGCAGCAGCTCAGGTGTAGCAGTACTGGAGGCTGCTCCTTCTAACAGCCGGGGGATCAGCCCACCAAGTAAGGGAGGGATAAAGAGGGCAAGTAAGCCTAGACAGGTTGTGGTGGTAGGGGACTCTATTATTAAGAGAGTAGACAGGGTAATCTGTCGCGCTGATCGCCTTAACCGGACAGTTTGCTGTCTGCCGGGTGCCCGTGTTAGGCATGTGGTTGACAGAGTTGATAGATTATTGGGAGGGGCTGGAGATGACCCAGCTGTCATGGTCCATATTGGTACCAATGACAAAGTAAGCGGAAGATGGAAGGACCTGAAGAATGATTTCAGGGAATTAGGAAGTAAACTGAAGAAGAGGTCCTCCAAGGTAGTATTTTCTGAGATCCTACCTGTGCCACGTGCTACAGTGGAAAGGCAGCGGGAGATTAGGGAGGTCAATGCGTGGCTTAAAGCTTGGTGCAGGAAGGAGGGCTTTGGGTTTTTAGAGCACTGGGGTACAATTTGTATAGTTGTGATAGATTGCACCTGAATGGAAGAGGGTCTGCTGTGCTAGGGGAGAGGATGGTTAAAAGGTTGGAGGAGACTTTAAACTAGTGGAAGGGGGGGGGGATACAGTATCTTACAAAATGGAGACAGAGCAGATAGCGGAAGGGTTTCAGTTCAGACTAAGGGGGGGGTGAGTCGGGGGGATGGGTAATGTAAGAACAGTGGAGGCATGTAATGTAAAGTCGCATTCAGCATGTGTGGGTAGAGACAACATTAAATGTATGCTTGCTAATGCAAGGAGCCTCAATAACAAGATGGGGGAACTAGAGGTAATAGCATACACTAAGCAATACGACATTATAGGAATAACAGAAACATGGTGGGACGAAACGCATGACTGGGCTGTAAACTTAAACGGTTATACATTGTTTAGAAAGGATAGGAAACATAAGAAAGGGGGTGGAGTGTGTTTATATGTAAATCAGGATTTAAAGCCTAATATTACACAACTGGAAAGCGATGAGGGAAATGTGGAATCCTTATGGGTAAATATTTCGTTGGGGAATAAACAGGGAAGTCAATTATTGGTTGGCATATGCTATAAACCACCTAATATAGATAATGAGGAAGAACAACTGTTAGAGCAAATTAGGAAGGCTGCACATCATGGTAGCACTTTAATTATTGGAGATTTTAATTACCCGGACATTAATTGGGATAGTGGGACTAGTAATTCAGCAAAGGGAATCCGGTTCCTGAACATTTTAAATGATACCTTCATGTCACAACTGGTAGAAACACCAACTAGAGAGGATAACTGTCTGGACCTGGTTATAACAAATAATGTGGATCTTTTCTCAAATATTAATGTAAAGGAACAGTTGGGAAACAGCGACCATAACATGGTGACTTTTGAAATAAACTCAAAAAAACATTCATAAGGGGCATGCTAAAATATCTAATTTTAAAAAGCCAACTTTATTAAAATAAAGGAAGCTCTCAATGTCATTGACTGGCAGAAACTCTTTCACGGGAAAAACACTGAGGATAAGTGGAATATCTTTAAACTAACACTAGAAAAGTACACGTCACAATATATTCCAATGGTTAATAAATATAAAAGAAACAGACTGAAACCAATGTGGCTTAGTAGGAAGGTAACTAAGGAAATGAAAAATAAAACGAAGGCATTTAAAGCTTTTAAATTTGATAAATCTGAGGCATCCTATAAAGCATATAGGGCAGCCAATAAAGCATGTAAAAATGCGATTAGATGGGCTAAACTAGAAAATGAAAAAGAAATAGCCAAAGAAAGCAAGACCAACCCTAAAAGATTCTTTAGGTACATAAATTCTAAAAAACCCAAGAGTGAAAATGTAGGTTCACTAAAATCTGAGTCAGGGTTATTGTTAACTGAAGATCAGGATAAGGCAGAAATTTTAAATGATTATTTTTCTTCAGTATTTATCAAAGAGAAACCTATAACAGGAGACATGAAATTCATTAATAAAAACTTACTAATACAAAGTGACTGGTTGACTCAGGACAAGGTTTTACACAAATTAAACAATGTGAATGTTAATAAAGCCCCAGGGTCAGATGGAATTCACCCGCGAGTACTAAGAGAGCTATGTGTTGAAATATGTAAACCTCTGTTCTTAATCTTTCAAGATTCTTTTCTTTCAGGAATAGTACCAAAGGATTGGAGAAGCTGACGTGGTCCCTATATTTAAGAAAGGTTTAAAATTTGTGCCTGGGAATTATAGACCTGTGATCTTAACATCTGTGGCTGGGAAAGTATTTGAGGGGTTACTAAGGGATAGTATTCAGGAATTTATTGGGAGGTATAATGTAATTGGCAAAAATCAGCATGGTTTCATGAAACACAGATCATGTCAGACTAACCTAATTACGTTCTATGAGGAAGTAAGTAGAAGTATAGATCAGGGGGTCGCAGTGGATGTGATTTACTTAGATTTTGCCAAAGCTTTCGACACAGTTCCACACAAAAGGTTACTATTTAAATTAAGAAAAAATGGTCTAGATGAAAATACTTGTTCTTGGATAGAAAACTGGCTAAAAGATAGGGTACAGAGAGTGGTCATAAATGGTACATTTTCAAGATGGACACCAGTGGTAAGTGGTGTCCCTCAGGGGTCTGTTATAGGACCAATACTATTCAATTTATTTATAAATGACCTTGAGATAGGCATTGAAAGTCATGTATCAGTGTTTGCAGACGACACAAAGCTAGGAAAAGTAATACAATGTGAGCAGGATGTTACTTCGCTGCAGAGGGATTTAGATTGGGGGACTGGGCACTTAAATGGCAGATGAATTTAATCTAGATAAATGCAAAGTTATGCACTTTGGAGTGAAGAACACACAAGCAATTTATACCCTAAATGGTACGGAGTTAGGGAAATCCAAGCAGGAGAAGGATTTGGGAATATCATAGACTTCAAACTAAGTAACAATGTGCAATGTCAAACAGCAGCCGCCAAGGCCAGCAAAGTACTGGCATGCATTAAAAGGGGAGTTCACTCACGGGATGAAAACATAATTTTGCCTCTGTATAAATCAATGGTCAGGCCGCACCTTGAATATGCCGTGCAATTTTGGGCACCTGTTTTAAAAAAAGATATTATATCGCTAGAAAAAGTGCAGAGACGGGCAACTAAATTAATAAGGGGGATGGAAGGGTTAAGTTATGAGGAAAGACTAACAAGCTTAAACCTGTTTAGTTTAGAGAAAAGGCGCCTTAGAGGGGATCTGATAACCTTATATAAATATATACGGGGCCATTATCAACCATTGTCTGATAACCTATTCATTAACAGGACTATACATAGGACAAGGGGTCATCCATTTAGACTGGAAGAAAGAAAATTTAGCTTAAAGCATAGGAAGGGTTATTTTACGGTGAGAACAATAAAGCTGTGGAATTCTCTGCCTGTTGAGGTGGTTGGGTCAGAGTCTGTACAGACTTTTAAAAAACGACTGGATGACTTCCTGCAGACACAGAATATTAAGGGTTATAATATTTAATATGTGGGTAAAAGCTTCTTGATCCAAGGAGAAATCTGACTGCCATTCTGGGGTCAAGAAGGAATTTTTTCCCAGTATGTTGCATATTGGCAAGCATTCAGACTGGGTTTTTTGCCTTCTTTTGGATCAACAGCAGTAGGTTATGTGGGAGAGGCTGAACCCGATGGACGCATGTCTTTTTTCAGCCTATATAACTATGTAACTATGTAACTATGACAGAAGGAAGCACGTTGGATCTTCACCCTGGGTTCCCTATACCCCAGGGGTCTAAATGAAGAATTCAATTACCCGCCGTTTATATAAGGGATATTGGTTCACAAACAATACCTAGCTGGCATTGCTCAGATATATGGCTCTTTAATTAATCAATCTTTTATCAAAGAACACATACATACTAATCAAATTTATACAATATATAGGGACAAGCTAAATCAGATAAGTATAGGTCCTTATATATCCGCTATTTATCTTATGACGAGAGCGGTGATTCACTGAAGCAAACCGCATATACCTATAACAAAAGAAACCTCTCATTAAGTATAGCAGCCATGCAAGCAGACAATGAATGGCCCCAGTGATCACGCAAAATTCATACATTTCCAATTATGATGGAATACACGCCAGGAGAGAAGTGCACCCATTGGATGAATTCATCACGTGACCGGAGGCCAATTCAGAGCGGAGGCTCTTAAAAGCAACCCCGCGATCAGATCTGTGTTCGCATTCCTGAGGAGCAGATCACGCGAAACGCACGTCGAATGCTCACCCTTCCCTATATGACCCTCAGACTCAATACCTTTGTCCCGTGGGGACGCAGGGCAATATTGGCCAGTGTTGGCATTTGTTAGTATCCTAATACGCCGCTGCTCAGATTGGAAATTGCTGCTCTAAATCAATGTTCGAGAGTGCATGAGTGTCTTGAAAACCTATGGCAACACTAATGCTTTTTTGAATGTCTTAAAAACCTATGGCAACGCTAATGCTTCTTGAATAAATATGCTATTGGCAAGGCACTTTGTTTAAAAACCAATGCTCTACACTGATTCAAAACCAATGCTTTATACTGCTTTAATGCACTAATTAGCAACCAAACTCTTAAGATCGCGGTCACGTGGCTCCCCCAGGCGAGTGCCCAAGCTTCCTGCCGCCGGACGCACGCTCAGAGGGAGACGAACTCGGCGGCGGCGGCAGGTGAGGTGAGGCATATCCATGAGCTGCTGGGGCATATCCATGAGCGAGCTGTGGCATATCCATGAATGAGCTGGGGCATATCCATGAGCGAGCTGGGGCATATATATGAGCGAGCTGGGGCAAATCCATGAGTGAGCTGGGGCAAATCCATGTGCTGGGGCAAATCCATGTGCTGGGGCATATCCATGAGCTGGGGCATATCCATAAGCTGGGGGGCATATCCATAAACTGGGGGGCATATCCATAAACTGGGGGGCATATCCATAAGCTGGGGGGCATATCCATAAGCTGGGGGGCATATCCATAAGCTGGGGGACAGTATCCATGAGCTGGGGGACAGTATCCATGAGCTGGGGGCAGTATATCCATGAGAGGAGCTGGGGCAGTATATCCATGAGAGGAGCTGGGGCAATATCCATTATTACACTATTTGATTTCAGAATATTTATTTTCCTGTTTTCCTCCTCTAAAAACTAGGCGCGTCTTATGGTCAGGTGCGTCTTATGGAGCGAAAAATACGGTACATCAAATCAAGCAATTTTTCCTCAAATTGCTATCTGATATTCAAACTTTTTTTTAAAAAAAGTTTTTTCCTTTTTGTTTGATATTGCAACAATGTAGTGAATTATTATTGCAATTCTAATATCACCTGAATGAATATTTTATCAGCGAGTTGTCTGTGAGAGCCATTTATAACTAACACCTAATATTGTAATAGCCTCTTGAACATCTTATGGCAATTTAAATCTTATATACAAATAATTGGTGAACAGTATGTGTCACGAGTAGTGCCACAGGTCGAGGTTGCAAGCCCAAGGTGCAAGTGATACACAGGAAATACTTGAGATGTTGCAAATCAAATGGGGATTTATTAAAGAAAAACAATAAACATGGAGAAGCAATACTGGAAAGTCTCTGGTTGGGGAGCGCAGAAGGGAAGTCTTGGGACAGGTGCAATAAAGGGGTCTCGAGGCACAATACCGGTAGGGGTGATCCAGAATGCAGAGTCCAGGGGGAAAGCCAGGGGTTCGGTACACAGATATCAGGATATCTATGGAGCTTCTGGGCAGGCTTGATGTCAGACTTGGAGTGTTGGCACTTTGCAAGCAAAATGCAGAAGCATCCTGGGACAGGCGTGCCTCTGCTAAATAGTCACTGCAGGTCCTCATTAGGTGCACATGCTGATCCTGCAAGTGTGAGTCTCGAAGCAAATTCCAGCAAGACAGGGCTTGAAGGGTGTTGCCTGGGGAAATCAGGATGGTGCAGCACCAGATCTGCCTTTCTTCCGCCGGCGGCGGCGTGGCACGTGACAGTATGTGGAATAGAGCAAGTTCGTCATATTGAATGATTGGCTCAATCAAGTGAATATAGAGTATGATCTACTATGAAATGGTTTGCACTCTAATGGCAACTTAAGTATACGTCAAAAAAGCACGATCATTGTAGAACTTTTATTGGGGCATTTAAATCCTAAATGCAAATTTAAACTGACGGGTTTTGCAGTTTATTCAACTACAAGATCGACTGCCAAATATTCTATAATAAATATTGCAACAATACAGAATTGCACATTTAATCATTATACCTTATGCAGTTGTCTTTACTGTTGTCTTGAATGAAACAATTAAGAGAGCATGCTTATAGAGTATTGTTCTAATTAAGCACATATCAAGCATTGTCCAGTTTGAAATAGCAATCTCCTTGCCTTCTTGAACAAACAGCAATTACATTTCCTTGCACTTATAATAAGGATATAACCTTTTGAGTCTACATTAAATGCTCAGAAATATAGATATATATATCAATTAACTCTATAAGGATATATCAGTTAATTCTGTTCGCAGCAGAGTTCTATCTACATCAATTATTAGGAACATTTACCAAAATTGTCAGTTTGTCAATCATACACTCTAATTACCCTGAGTCTATAAACCATTCAGCTTAAATGCTTGAAGGGTCTGTCTACAAGGAAGTTATTGAACTATGCTAATTAAGCAAATTATTATGGTAATTCAATAATTCTGATTTAACTGGATAACAATTCAATACAAATGTTTCTGTCAATTGTTTTAAAATGAAATCTATTGATTTTATTCATTAAAACCAATAAAGGTTATGTTTTAATACACCCCTTCTTTTCAATCTGGAGTACACACTCCCTTTTTTGCTCAGTTTCTTTATATAGAGCCTGTTGTTAGCAGGGTACTATATAATATTCTCCTATGGTAAAATTTATGCAGGCTTTGGATGAAAGTAACAATAGGTGCTTTAAAATTGGGCCTTTAGTGTCGGCAACAGTGCTGTCACACCGTAACCCCTCTGTGGTATTGTGGAAGAATGCAGGGGTGGACCCTGCGGTCAAATATTAAAATGATATGAATCTGGTATAAGCGTCAGTGGCAGTGCACACAAATATTGTGCCTTTGGTGGCAGCAAGTGCCTTCACACCGTAAGTAACCCCTCTGTGGTATTGTGGAAGAGTGCAGTGGTGGAGGTTTTGGGAATGCAGAAGAGATCCCCGATCTATTCAGTTACGTCAGCATCAGGGGATTGATAGCTGCTGATCCAGGACTGATTCATTTTTCTAAATGTCAGCCGGTCTACAGAGTCAGTGGACAGATGCACTCTTTTTGTCTGTGACAAAACCTCCAGCGGCACTGAACGTTCTTTCAGAAAGCACGCTGGATGAAGGGCAACCTAGTAGCTGCATAGCATATTGGCTAAATTCTGGCCAGTAATCCAATCTCAACACCCATTAAGCCAGTGGATCATCTGCTGTAAAGGTATCCAGATCTGCCCTTGCCCCTAAGTAGGAAGGCATAAAGAACTCCAGAGTCCACAATGTAAATTTAAATGGATTTAATCCAACAACAAGAAAGGCAACGTTTCGACCAACTGGTCTTTGTCAAGCCTAAAACACAATGACAGAACTGGGAATAAATAGCACCACAGACTGGTTAAGCAATCAAACAATCATTCAATCATTGCAACCAGTCCGTGTGTGCCAACCCAACAATTAAAAACAATAGTCTACAATTAGATACATCTATTAACATATTAACTAATGTAATTATATATGCAATACTTATTAACATACAATAATTAATGATCCATTGTAGAGCAATGCCTATGAGAGAGAGAAGAACTCAAAGATTATGGATGTAAAGGAAGAGGATTAACCTTCTACTGCAAAGGATCTGGATTAACCCCATAATAGGAATTTACTTCCCTTAGAGCTAAAGAGCATGATATATTCAATCTAACAGTCTAACCCATAATAGAGGACTGGTCCGTCCGCAAACCCATGTATCACCTATCTTATCAACCACGGGTTTGTAAAATAATATTATCTAGCACAGATAGGCTGCAGATACGGACTGTCATCTAGGGGGGGGAAAAGAAGAAACAGCTCTATATGTCATAAAGGGGTAATACCATAACACATTTATAAAAAAGGTGAGAAATCTGATTCTCTATTGAGGCCATGTGGAAAGAGAGTATTGAGATGATGGATCCAATATAATTCTCTCCTTTTGAGTAATTTTTCTCTATCCCCACCTCTTGTTAACTTGGGCACCTCATCAATTACCTGATAACGTAACTGTGAAATATCATGTCCACAACGTATAAAATGTTCGGGGACCGGAAATTCAATCTTTTTAGTTCTAATGTCTGACCTATGTTTAATAAATCGATTTTTTACTTTCTGAGTGGTCTCGCCCACATATATCAACCCACACGGGCATTTCAATAGGTACACCACGTATGTAGAATTACAGGTAAAATAACCTTTAATTTTAGACTTCCTCCCGGAGTGTGGATGGACAAAGGAATCACCACGTATGACTGCATTGCAACAAGAGCAATTTAGACATGGGAAGGTTCCATTCCTGGGTTTACCAAAAAAGGGTGTTCTACCTGTTTCTTGTCCAAACTCTGCTTTAACTAGCGTCTGTCGAAAAGATCTCCCCTTCTTATATGACATTAAAGGGATGGTCTGAAACTCCAAAATATCATTTCACAGTTACGTTATCAGGTAATTGATGAGGTGCCCAAGTTAACAAGAGGTGGGGATAGAGAAAAATTACTCAAAAGGAGAGAATTATATTGGATCCATCATCTCAATACTCTCTTTCCACATGGCCTCAATAGAGAATCAGATTTCTCACCTTTTTTATAAATGTGTTATGGTATTACCCCTTTATGACATATAGAGCTGTTTCTTCTTTTCCCCCCCCTAGATGACAGTCCGCATCTGCAGCCTATCTGTGCTAGATAATATTATTTTACAAACCCGTGGTTGATAAGATAGGTGATACATGGGTTTGCGGACGGACCAGTCCTCTATTATGGGTTAGACTGTTAGATTGAATATATCATGCTCTTTAGCTCTAAGGGAAGTAAATTCCTATTATTGGGTTAATCCAGATCCTTTGCAGTAGAAGGTTAATCCTCTTCCTTTACATCCATAATCTTTGAGTTCTTCTCTCTCTCATAGGCATTGCTCTACAATGGATCATTAATTATTGTATGTTAATAAGTATTGCATATATAATTACATTAGTTAATATGTTAATAGATGTATCTAATTGTAGACTATTGTTTTTAATTGTTGGGTTGGCACACACGGACTGGTTGCAATGATTGAATGATTGTTTGATTGCTTAACCAGTCTGTGGTGCTATTTATTCCCAGTTCTGTCATTGTGTTTTAGGCTTGACAAAGACCAGTTGGTCGAAACGTTGCCTTTCTTGTTGTTGGATTAAATCCATTTAAATTTACATTGTGGACTCTGGAGTTCTTTATGCCTTTCTGACTTTTGGGGCTGTGGAGCAAGAGACCCCCACTCCGTTTATCCACTTTGGGGCCGCATTCAGGCACAATTTCCACGTATATCCTTGCTTGCTTCGATACTTGAATGCAACCCCTTCCTATTATGGAATCGACTCCAACATCATGTACCTTTGCCTATGATGAGATTGAAGCTATGAGGATTCTGGCCCAGGCCGGTAAGGACAATACTTTTCTGAGCACCTCTATCCATGACTGTGGGAAAAAAGATCTTTTAAAATCAAATCGTAAATTGATCGGATGTCAACTCCATTCAATTACTTTGGCTGAATATTATCGTGCATTACGAATACCACGCGGCTTAAGAGTGGGGCTCCAGCCGATTTTTTATAAAGATAACCCTGATTACGTCGAGAAATTCGAAAAAATTCTGAACAAATGTTCGATGGATGTTATGCTACTTACGATCGACTTTTTATCTAAGGAAATCGCACAATGCCAGGAATCTATCGAAAACTTGGAAAAATCGTTTCGAGATAATAATTCCGAATTGGAACTTATGGCGTTGCGTTCCACGATGGCACCACAACTGGACCACTTCCGGAAGGAAGTGGAAGCAAGGAAAAGGCGGAAGTTCCAACGCGATTTGGATGACTATGTACAGGGTCACGTCTATTCCTGGCAAAGAGGCTATTCCAGGACACCAACTATGATGCGAAGAGGACCTGGTCGTAAATATACGAAAAAATCTACTCGTTTCACAGAGGACTCTATGTCCGGTACAGGTACCGATACATCCGAAGACCTTGGTGTAGCCCGATCGAACGACCAAGCGTCTTTTTTAGATCAGCGCCAAGGGCGACATTCACCCGGAGGGAACTTACAGGAGCAAGCTCAGAAGAGTGTTACGAAAAAACCTCCGATGAGAAACAATCAGTCCCTGTACAAGAGACGTTAGTCTTCAATCTATCGGACATTTCATTAACGGTCGATGAAATTAAGCTACTTTCGAGGGGCTTATCGTACTGTCCGAGCGAACGCATCGATCCGTTCGATGTCAAAGTCGACCTTTTCCGATTCTTTCGTACGATTCGATTAAAATGTTTATTCTCAGGACAACCTGAGATTGATTTGCCGCTTGCACCCTTTAATTCGAAAAACCTTGGTCTGAGAGAGAAAAGTCAATTTATGCCTCAGAATGTTGAGCATGCTGTTGAAACGTATGTTAAAATTGTAGAGAGGGAAATGTCCCAAGTATATTCTAGGCGTCATTTCACCAGAGCATCCCCTAATATGTCCGCTACTGACTTTGGGATCTTAAAGAAATTACGTGATGATCCCTCCATTGTGATAAAACCGGCGGACAAAGGGGGTGCTCTGGTGATCATGAATAGTGGGGACTATGTGGCTGAGATCCAGCGTCAGCTTGGTGATGTTGAGACGTATAAAAAGTTGGATGGTGATCCTACGGCAGCGATTGTCAGTAGAATCTCCACCCTGATACATGATGCCCTTGAGAATCAGATTATCGATAAGGGTTTGTCGAAATTTCTTGTGAAAAAACATCCTTTAATACCTGTTTTGTATGTCTTGCCCAAGATCCACAAGTCCCTCACTGCGCCTCCTGGGAGGCCCATTGTATCCGCTGTGGATTCGGTCTTCAGCCCCCTGTCTATTTTCTTGGACAGGGTGGCTCGACCCTACCTACAGCGGATTCCATCATTCATTCTGGATACCGGCGATTTTCTGACCAAATTTCGTGGGCTTGCTGTGGGCGACCACAGCATTTTGGTCAGTCTTGACGTCACCAGCCTGTACACGTCTATACAGAACTTTGAGGGTATAAATGCTATGAAACATGCTCTTGTTGATTTGGGTTATTCCGATAATCAATTGCAATTTCTTTTGGACTTGTTGGATGTGGTGTTGGGTGGCAGCTTCTTTCTCTTCGATAGAGTGTTCTATACCCAAATACGGGGGACTTCTATGGGTACTAATGTAGCACCCACCTATGCCAATATCTTCATGTCTGAGTTTGAGGAAAATGTAGTCTATAAATGCGACCTTTTTCAATATGTCCATCATTGGTTTCGCTATATAGACGATATTATTTTTGTATGGGAGGGTACCAGAGAAAAATTAGATGAATTTTTCAGTATACTGAATAACGGATCCACCTCCATCAAGTTCACTATGTCATGTAGTCTTACACAAATCAATTTTTTAGACACTTTGGTTGTCAAAAGGAATGGCAAATTAATGATAGATCTTTATAGAAAACCTACCGATAGGAACTCCCTGCTAAGATATGATAGTGCGCACCCAACTACACTACTTAATTCTCTCCCACGGAGTCAACTCATGCGCGTCAATAGAATAGTTGATCTGCCTGAAAGTAGGGACAAAAGGCTTGAGGAGATGATCGAGAGGTTCAGGGCCAGAGGTTATCCGAGACAACTCCTGAGTAGAGAAAGCATCAGGATTAATCAACCGACAATTCCTCAGAGACGCCAAAGTTGCGGTAGGATCCCATTCGTATCCAAATATGGAACCCATACCTCACAAGTGAAAAATATCCTATGTAAATATTGGTACATCCTAAGGGATGCATACCCTGATATTTTGGAGTTTCAGACCATCCCTTTAATGTCATATAAGAAGGGGAGATCTTTTCGACAGACGCTAGTTAAAGCAGAGTTTGGACAAGAAACAGGTAGAACACCCTTTTTTGGTAAACCCAGGAATGGAACCTTCCCATGTCTAAATTGCTCTTGTTGCAATGCAGTCATACGTGGTGATTCCTTTGTCCATCCACACTCCGGGAGGAAGTCTAAAATTAAAGGTTATTTTACCTGTAATTCTACATACGTGGTGTACCTATTGAAATGCCCGTGTGGGTTGATATATGTGGGCGAGACCACTCAGAAAGTAAAAAATCGATTTATTAAACATAGGTCAGACATTAGAACTAAAAAGATTGAATTTCCGGTCCCCGAACATTTTATACGTTGTGGACATGATATTTCACAGTTACGTTATCAGGTAATTGATGAGGTGCCAAGTTAACAAGAGGTGGGGATAGAGAAAAATTACACAAAAGGAGAGAATTATATTGGATCCATCATCTCAATACTCTCTTTCCACATGGCCTCAATAGAGAATCAGATTTCTCACCTTTTTTATAAATGTGTTATGGTATTACCCCTTTATGACATATAGAGCTGTTTCTTCTTTCCCCCTAGATGACAGTCCGTATCTGCAGCCTATCTGTGCTAGATAATATTATTTTACAAACCCGTGGTTGATAAGATAGGTGATACATGGGTTTGCGGACGGACCAGTCCTCTATTATGGGTTAGACTGTTAGATTGAATATATCATGCTCTTTAGCTCTAAGGGAAGTAATTCCTATTATGGGGTTAATCCAGATCCTTTGCAGTAGAAGGTTAATCCTCTTCCTTTACATCCATAATCTTTGAGTTCTTCTCTCTCTCATAGGCATTGCTCTACAATGGATCATTAATTATTGTATGTTAATAAGTATTGCATATATAATTACATTAGTTAATATGTTAATAGATGTATCTAATTGTAGACTATTGTTTTTAATTGTTGGGTTGGCACACACGGACTGGTTGCAATGATTGAATGATTGTTTGATTGCTTAACCAGTCTGTGGTGCTATTTATTCCCAGTTCTGTCATTGTGTTTTAGGCTTGACAAAGACCAGTTGGTCGAAACGTTGCCTTTCTTGTTGTTGGATTAAATCCATTTAAATTTACATTGTGGACTCTGGAGTTCTTTATGCCTTTCTGACTTTTGGGGCTGTGGAGCAAGAGACCCCCACTCCGTTTATCCACTTTGGGGCCGCATTCAGGCACAATTTCCACTTGCCCCTAAGTAGTTCTGCACCATATGATGAAGGCGCTGGCAATGGGTAACTACATTTGACGTCCCTGGGCGTCGTTGACTAAAAAAATTTAAAAAGGGCATCAGTGAAGCGGCCCTGGCCTTCACCGCTCTTCCTCTGATCATCCGCAGCCTCGGAAGCACCTGTGTCATCACTTGGTAACCTACCAGTGCCTGGAAAGGTGTTACACAAGTGTTGCTTTAGAGCGTACTCAAGTTGTTTCATCCGGTCCTCCCTCTATGCAGGCAGGATGAGCTCTGCAACTTTACCCTTGTATCGTGGATCAAGAAGGCTTGAGAAACCAGTAATGATCCCTCTCCTTGATAGCACAAATCCTGGGGTCCTTTAGCAGGCTTTGCAGGATAAGGGAGCCCATGCAGCGTAGGTTGGAGGTGGCATTAGCTTCCGTGTCTTCCTGGTCAATGAGGATGACCCCATCGTGCACTTCCTCCTCCCGGCCACGTACTAGTCCTTGGGTTTCTGGGCACACAAAACCCTCCCTTGAGGAATCCCCACCTTCAATGCCTCCACTACTTAAATATTCCTCCTCATCCTCCTCCTGTCTGATCTGAGGACCTGCAGGAATGCTGTCTGCGTAAAGACTGGGGCCTTGAGAGATAGGGAAGGCCTCCTCTTCCTCCCGCTGCTCTGCCTCTACTGCCAGATCTATAATTCCCTGCAGAGTGCGCTCCAGCAGGAACACTAAAGGAATTGTGTCACTGATGCATGCACTGTCCCTGCTCACCATCCTCGTTGCCTCCTCAAATGGTGACAGTACAGTGAATGCATCCTTGATCATCAGCCACTGTGGGGAGGGGAAACAAGTTGACCTGAACCTGTCCTTGTGCCATACTCACACAGGTACTCATTGATGGCCCTCTGCTGCTTGTGCAGACGCTGCGGCATTGCTAATGTCGAGTACCACCTGGTGGGCATGTCACAGATCAGATGGTTTGTGGGAAGGTGTAATTCTCTTTAAATTTCTGCCAGGCGAACACTTGCTGGGAATGACCGTCTGAAGTGGCTGCAGACTTTTCTGGCCTGGCTGAGAAGCTCTGCCAGTCCTGGGTACCTGGTTAGGAAACACTGTACCACCAGATTTAGGATGTGTGCTAGGCATGGTACATGCGTCAACTTACCCTGGCATAGGGCGGAGAGAAGGTTGCTGCCATTATCACAGACGACAATTCCCAGCTCAAGCTGGCGTGGTGTTAACCATCTCTGGACCTGCCCCTGCAGAGCTGACAGAATTTCTGGCCCGGTGTGGCTCTTGTCCCCTAAACAAACCAGCTCAAACACAGTATGGCATCTTTTTGCTTGAGCCATTGCGTAGCCCCTGCCACTTCGCCAGAGACAGAGAAGGAGGAGGAGGAAGAGGTGGTGGAGCAGACAGACCTCATACAAGCAGCTTTCTGGAGGCGTGGTGGATGAACATGCTCCAGCACAGAGCCCCATCTTGGATCCCTCCCAGCTGCAATCAGAGTTACCCAGTGTGCCATGAAGTAAATGTAACGGCCCTGTCCATGCTTGCTGGACCACGTGTCTAAAGTCATGTGCACCTTGCTGCTGACTGCCTTTCCCAATGACTCCATAACATTGTGTTCCACGTGCTGGTATAGTGCTGGAATGGCCTTCCGTGAAAAGAAATGGTGTTTTGGAACCTGCCACTGTGGTACAGCACATTCAGAAAATTCACGGAAGGAAGCAGAGTCCACCAGCTGGAAAGGCAGCAGCTGTAATGCGAGTAATTTTGCTAAACTGGCATTTAGAAGCTGTGCCTGGGGATGGTTGGGACTATATTTTTTCTTATGCTGCAGCAGCGGGGGCAACGTAATCTGACTGCGTAAATCTTCAGCTGATGGGATGCTGTCGCATTCTGTGGAAGGACCTGGTACACCCATTACTGTAGCATCATCCCTGTCAGTGGAGGTTGTAGGCAATGACATGGCAGGATATATAGTGGGGGTAGAGACAGATGAGGAGGACCTATGCAAAGTGTTGTGCCAATGGGATGCGTGGCAGGTGGTCATATGTCACCTCAAGCACGTGGTACCCAAGCGTGGGATGTCTTTCCCACGCTTGAGCCTCATCTGACATAGATTACAAATAGCAACGGTGCGGTCTGCTGCACATTTCTTAAAGAACTCCCAGACAGCAGACTTCCTGTACATGTGCTTTGAGACAACAGCGCTCTGCACCTGAGCAGCTGTGACTTCTGATGCCTTGGACTGGCTACAGTTGGTCATAGAGGACATTGTGCCTCGTGATTGTTGTGCCTCCTCCTCACTTGAGTCCTCTGTTTGATCAGGGACCCAGGTGGAGTCAGTGACCTCATCATCGTCATCACCCCCTATCTCCTCTTTACTGGAGCCAACTTGGCAGTATGCTGCAGCTGCTGGGGCAACATGAGTGCCAGTTATTTGTGTGTCACTGGCACCCCCTTCCTCTAGGTTGATTATACTCCCTTCTTCAACCTCAGAGTTTGAATCAGAGCACTGTAGTTGCTGCGCATCCTCAAGCAGCATGTCACTGTCATTGTAGTCAAACAATCCAGCTGACTCTTCCGTGTGTGATAGTGAGGCTACGGCAGGAGCAGCTGTGGACATGGAGGCTGATTTAGATGTTTTGGCAGCTGATGCGGACTGTAAACCACTACGAGCCTGGCTGGCAGAGGACTTGGAGGATGAGGATGGCCTGGTTAGCCAATCCACCAAATCCTCTGTATGTTGCTGCTGCTTAAGACGGTAAGCACCAGTTAGAAAGGACAAGCATGCCCCTGCAGAGGATACACCACGTCCACCACGACCAGAGGCACAGCCTCCCGACACAGAGGCTGCTTGCCCTCTTATCTGTGTCTGGGAGCTTCTGCCTGTCCTTTTTGATCTTTCTGACATGGTGAGGGATATGTAGATTAAATATATACAGAACTCTGATTCAACTGTGTTATCTAGATTAAAGATTTCCAGGACTCTGGTATAACTCAGTGAGACACCCTGATAGCTGGCAGCCAGTGACAAGACACAGATTAAAATTCCCAGAAACCACCTATAAATCAGTGAGACCCCCTGACGGGTGGCAGTGACAAGACACAGGTTATAATTCCCAGATATCTGCTACAAGTCTGTGAGACCCCCTGATGGGTTGGGTGACAAGACACAAATTACAATTCCCAGGAACCTCCTATACATCAGTGAGACTGCCTGATGGGTGGCAGTGACAAGACACAAATTACAATTCCCAGGAACCTCCTATAAATCAGTGAGACCCCCTGATGGGTGGAGCCAGTGACAAGTCACTAATTACAATTGCCAGGAACCTCCTATAAATCAGTGAGACCCCCTGATGGGTGGCAGTGACAAGACACAAATTACGATTGCCAGGAACCTCCTATAAATCAGTGAGTGTCACGGATCCCGGATCCCACCACGCAGTCCTTAAAACCCAACACTCCACAGAGCCCAAAAATCTACCAACAGGGTAGCCGAAAAAGAATCCCTAACTGTCTGGTCCTTAATAATTGGCCAGGTATATATATACTAGCTAGACAGAAAGGGTTAATCAAAGAATATGTGGTAATACAAAACCAGGTCAGCAACACGGGGGTAGTCAGACGAGCCAGAATCAGGAATACAGAGTATAGAATAGTCAAAGGGAATTGCCGGGTCGATATCAGTGCAGGAGCGTAGTACAAGGAAATAGTCTAGGGAAACGGAAGGCTGAATAGTCAGAAAACAAGCCGAGGTCAATAACAGGTTCAATCACGAGAGAATGCAGGTACTGGGAGCTCAGGTATGGATAACCACGATCTGGCACTGCTTAGAAGGAACTGACGGTTTTTAAAAGACCTTCACCAGACCGCGCTCCCCTCTCAAGCCACGCCTCATGCAGCCACCTCCCTGCCTGTCTCTATTTAAACCGGGCATTGGTAAGCGAGCAACATCAGACATGCTGCCGTCAAGCACACCGGAGAGGCTGGAAGCCCCCAACCTTACAGTGAGACCCCCTGATGGGTGGCAGTGACAAAACACAAATTACAATTCCCAGGAACCTCCTATAAATCAGTGAGACCCCCTGATGAGTGGCAGTGACAAGACCCAAATTGCAATTCCCAGGAACCTCCTATAAATCAGTGAGACCCCCTGAAGGGTGGCAGTGACAAGACACAGATTACAATTCCCAGATATCTGCTAGAAGTGAGACCCCCCAATAGTTGCTGGCAGTGAGAACACACAGATTACAACAATTCCCAGATATCTTGAAGAAAAGAGACCCCCACAATAGCTTCTGGCAGTGAGAACACACAGATTACAACAATTCCCAGATATCTTGTAAAAGTGAGACCCCCACAATAGCTGCTGGCAGTGAGAACACACACTAACAGAACAATCTCCTCTCAAAAAACACGTGCTGGGGGCTGTGTGAAGCCCTATATAGTGTGCGGCGGGATTTAGCTCCGTGACCCCATGATTGGGCAAAATTTGCCCAATCAGGACTCTGAGCCGTGATTGGCATAGTCTTGCACCTGTCTTGCACCTGACCTGTGGTCAGGTGCAAGGCTGTAGCCAATTACAAGCTTCGGGCCAGTGCAAAAGTGCATTGTGGGCGAACATGTGGCAAACACGCGAAAATGTTCGGAGTTCGCGAACGGCCGATGTTCGATGCGAACTCCGAACAGATCGAACCGAACAGCTCATCCCTACTAGCGATGCTGGAATAAAGGCTGAGACACACTGAGCACGTAGAGATGCACAGTGTAGCGAAGCAAACATTTTGCAGGCTTGACGTCACTCCGCTCCGCCTCGCAGCGTGTCTACACTGCATTACGTTTGCTTCTCACCACACTGGACAGGAATCCACTAACTAAATTAAAATGTACACACAAAACCATTTTATTTTCACAAAGCACATGTTATATAGGCATAAAAAAGTTTCTACTGAATAAAATACATCAAAAATTACTGTTAATTTAATAGGAATAGTATAAAAATATAAAAAAGTAACCCCTGATCATATATATTATAGGGACACGGAGCGCAGTGTATAGAGTAGGGATACATTGATACCACACACAGACATATACGTATATCAACACTCAGACCTGTATATACATATATATCAACACGCAGATATATATATATATATACACCCACCCACAGACCTCAGACCATATATACACATACGCACATGGGGGGTGGTGGCATGTGGACAATTTCAACTAAATGCGCTCCACCCCCCCATTTGGCTGATCCCTCCAGAAGAAATGTTGAACCTGACAGAGCAGAGAATATATATATTATTCTCCGCACTATCAGGTTCAGCATTTCTTCTGGAGGGATCAGCCAAATAGGGGGGGCAATTAGTTGCCAAAATGTGTGTGTAATACAAGTCTGCATATATATATATTTAGAAGAGTATAGATATATATCTTATATATATATGTATATATATCATACCTGCCCTTACCTTCCCCTATAAATTTGCTAAAAATATACACACAAAAATAACAAACCACTGCCTGAGACCCTGCGCAGCCCACATGCCACCCCCTCTACCTGGCTGAATGTATCTAATATATATAATTAAATACATTCAGCCAGGTAGAGAAAGAAAAAAAATGTTTTATTTTATGTTCCTGGGGACATTTAAAAATGACCTCGGATTTAATTTTTTTTAGAAATGTGTCACCTTACCTTAGCCTGGTGGTCAGTGGGGGCTCCCTGGATCCTGGTTGTGGGGGGGGGTCTGCCGTGGCCGCAGGTGCAGTGGCTCCCTCCCTGCGCCGCCTGTCTCTGCCACATGCACCCGGGCGGGTAGCCCGCACAGTCGCAGCTCTGTCATTCGGCGGCCGCATGCTCCTCAAGGGGATCCTTGGGAGGCCCCGGCAGGCTGGCCTCTACAGTGCCTGATTAGAGGGCCGTGTCTGCCTGATGTTTTAGTAACAAGAATGTTTTATCCCATAGGCTTCAATGTTAAAAATATTCCCGTTTTAATTCAATATCTAATAAACCTTTGCTTATAATATTCTGCAGTAAAGAGTCTCTATTTCTAGATTTTTTTGTGTTTTTTAAGCATTTTTTATACTTTTTTTAAAAAAAAATCGAACTTTTGGCGAACGTCCCAAAAAAGTTCAAAGATCGCGAACTTTCGAACAGCCGATGTTCGATTCGAACTCCGAACAGATCTGAACCGAACGCTCATCCCTAATTAAAACAACAAACGAAGTGATCCGATAAAACCAAAACCGGCTGTTCGATATTTCGAAATTATCTAAAAATCTAAAACATCACGTAGTAAACCTGTATGGATAAAAAGTGTACAACCCACGAGATCCGAATCTGCTTTCATCTTCAACTTCCAAATTTTAAACCGACTAAAAAATCCTCATTTGTCTCCAGTGTAATAAGAGCCAGAGGACAAATTTACGGTAAATTAATTACGTTTGGTTTTCAGTATGTTCAGGTCATGTCAGGTCCTAAAAGCCTCCCGAGATAAAAAGGTTGGATCAAATAAATACATCTTGAAATTGATCTGAAGGAGCAACCAGCCCTCACACCCTGTGTGACAATTCAATTTATTTTTAATAAATACAAGAGCAGGCAGCCGTCAGAAATGATGGGGCCCGTTACTGAACCTCAAGATGGCCCCCCATAAACTTCCTCAACCGTTAACAGTTTTTTGCCCCCTTACAAAACAAAAAAAGGACATAACAAATTCCACAGCAATAAAACTCACAGTAATTTGCGGTGTGTATGAGTGTATCACAGAGCTCCACAGCAATAAAACTCACAGTAATGTGTGGTGTGTATGAACGGCTGGGCCCTAGTGTCTGGCTGGGCCTTGGGGGTCTGGCTGGACCTTGGGGGTCTGGCTGGTATCTGGCTGGGCCTTTGGGTCTGGCTGGGCCCTGAGCTGGACCTTGGGGGTTTGGCTTGGCCTTGGGGTCTGGCTGGACCTTGGGGGTCTGGCTGGGCCATGGGGTCTTGCTGGGCCCTGGCTGTACCTTGGGGTCTGGCTTGGCCCTGGGGGTCTGGCTGGGCCCTGGGGGTCTGGCTGGAACTTGGGGGTCTGGCTGGACCCTGGGAGTCTGGATTGGCCCTGTGGGTCTGGCTTGGGCCCTGGCTGGTCCTTGGGGTCTGGCTGGGCCCTGGCTGGACCTTGGGGTCTGGCTGGGCCCTGGGGGTCTGGCTGGGCCCTGGGGGTCTGGCTGGGCCTGGGGGGTCTGGCTGGACCTTGGGGGTCTGCCTGGGCCCTGGGGGTCTGGCTGGACCTTGGCGGTCTGCCTGGGCCCTGGGGGTCTGGCTGGGCCTTGGGGATCTGCCTGGGCCCTGGGGGTCTGCTCCGGCTGGACCTTGGGGTCTGGCTGGGCCCTGGGGGTCTTTATTGGCCCTGTGGGTCTGGCTTGGGCCCTGGCTGGTCCTTGGGGTCTGGCTGGGCCCTGGCTGGCCCTGGGGGTCTGGCTGGACCTTGGGGTCTGGCTGGGCCCTGAGGGTCTGGCTGGGCCTGGGGGATCTGGCTGGACCTTGGGGGTCTGCCTGGGCCCTGGGGGTCTGGCTGGACCATGGCGGTCTGCCTGGGCCCTGGGGGTCTGGCTGGGCCTTGGGGATCTGCCTGGGCCCTGGGGGTCTGCTCCGGCTGGACCTTGGGGTCTGGCTGGGCCCTGGGGGTCTGGCTGGACCTGAGGGTCTGGCTGGGCCCTGGTGGTCTGGCTGGACCTTGGGGTGTGGCTGAACCTTGGTGTCTGGCTGGGCCCTGTGGGTCTGGCTGGGCCCGGAGGGTCTGGCTGAGCCCTGGGGGTCTGGCTGGGCCTTGGGGTCTGGCTGAGCCCTGAGGGTCTGGCTGGACCTTGGGGTCTGGCTGGGCCCTGGGGGTCTGGCTGGGCACTGGGGGTCTGGCTGGACCTTGGGGTCTGGCTGGGCCCTGGGGGTCTGGCTGGACATTGGGGTATGGCTGGGCCCTGGGGGTCTGGCTGGGCCCTGACTCACCACTCCGCCGTCTTCTGTCCTCTCTTCTTTTTTTTTTCTTTTCTGCTCTCTTTTTTTCCTTATTTTCTTCTCTCCTCTTCTCTTCTCCTGGCTGGGCCCTCCGCTCTTCTCCCAGCCGGGCCCTCCATCACAGGAAACTTCTCGTTTGTGAGGCTTGCATCACACACGTGACTGGAGGGGGCGGCGCCAAAGCAGGGTGCTTGGGAGGCCCACGCATGCTTGCTTGGTCCGCCCAGCCAGCGAAGCCTGCCAGGAGAGGAGGGGGAGACAGTCAGCTCCGGATTCGGACTCATAGAGTCCGATACAGGAGCTGTTAAAAAGGGCGCCACCGCTGCCGACGGGGCCCTGGCGGCCCAGGCCCCTTACGGCAGCATGGGGCATAATGCCCTGATGGCGGCACTGCAAAAGAGTATTGTTACAGTACTTGCTGTGCCTGTTTCCTTGTGGGAGTAAAAAAAATATATCTAAGGCTAATGTCAGATGAACGTAGTCTGAGCACACTCTGCGTGCGTGCACAACGAACGGACGTACTGACGGAAGATACTGTAGACACCACATGGTGCGTTTTTGTTGACATACGTAGGGGCAAAAAGGGAATTATGGGAAACAAAATTAATATGAAAAATTTGAAAAGGAAATGAAAAGCCATTTTGTGCGTCAAGGTGTTGGATTTCGAAAAAATGCGCTGCGTCTGACATATCATCACTCAAACAGAACGCTACGTGGATGTGGCGCACTCGGCGCGTCCGTCTAGCGGTTTTACGTTGTTGCATAACTTGCGTCTGTTTGCCACGTGCGTTGTGCGTGCGCAGTACTAGAAATAGAAATAGCAATAGCCATTTCAGCCCTGGAATTACCTGTTGGCGATTATCTTGGAAAGAGGTCACGGTGATGTCCTTTGATGATGGATTCCAGGAGATGACCAACTTCCATTCCAACCAGGAGGGGTAACAAAGTACCTGCTATGTGCCTACTTTGTATTCACTTCTTGTGAGTGTTATTCTAGTGGGGCTCGATTGTTATACACTTTTATCTGCCATCTGCACTATGGTTGTGTAATTTATTTTACAGATACCGTTCCTATTTGACTATTCATGCATTCACTGCATATCTTCAATTTATGCTCAGAATGTCTTAAGCGGTGGATGTGGAAGAGTTTCCTGTACAGATTCAAATGTAATTTGCCTACAGGGTGAGCGTCCCTTTTCTGAAATGCTTGGGGCCAGAGGTGTTTGGATTATGGATTCTATTCATGTTTTGGAATATTTGAGCATAACCCTTTAATGCCGGGGCTTGTGCAGGCACCAGGCGGGCTTGACCACTGTGTCATTATGGCCGTCCTCTGGCCCGCCGCTCTTCCCAGCAGCTGATTGCCTTAATTGGCTGCGGGGCTGGCCTTAGCAGTGATCAGCCGTTGGGAAGCTGTAGGTTGTGCTGTGCTGCCGTACAGAGTAGTACACCCCATGGAGGATAATAATAATACATTTGGGGGTGGGACAAACATCTAATCACAGAATTCATGTACCTTTCACATAAACCGTATACACATACCCTGAAGATATATTAATAAAATATTTTTAATTGATTAATTTTGAGGTTAAAGCTGCCATTTTTCCATGTTTTTCAATGAAAATAAGTACGGAAATACATTCAAACGTACGCTCCGCTATATATGTTTATCACAGTGTTCCCAAAACTGTCCTGAAGTCTCCCTAACAGGCCAGGTTTGCCAGAAATGTGAAGAACAGCGCAAGTGGTATGATTTGCTGCTCCAGGGGTTATTCAAAGAGCGCCGAACTTGCCACCAAAGGGCACTGAACAGTGAATTTTGTGGCAGTTCATCTAGTTCATCCAGTTCATCTTTTCCCTGGTAATCTCCCGATTTGACTATTGCAATAATCTCTTATCTGGCCTCCCTCTGTCCCGCCTCTCCCCCCTACAATCCATCCTGAACGCCTCCGCCAGGCTAATCCACCTCACCCGCCGCTCTGTCTCTGCCGCTCCCCTCTGTGAGTCCCTTCACTGGCTCCCCATCCACTGCAGAATTAAGTTCATTATCCTTACCTACAAAACCCTCACTAACTCAGCTCCCCACTACCTGTCCTCACTAATCACCAGATACACCCCAGCCCGCTCCCTAAGGTCAAACAGTGACCTGCGCCTAGCTTCTCCCCGCATCACCTCTTCCCATGATAGACTGCAGGATTTCTCACGCGCAGCCCCCACTCTCTGGATCGCTCTCCCTCGTACTGTCAGACTTTCCCCTAACTTCTCTTCCTTCAAACGCTCCCTTAAAACATTCCTATTTAGGGAAGCCTACCACCCAACTCACTGATGTAACCATCAATCACTCTCACCTTGCAGTCCTCTCCTCCGGTTTCCAACCCTCCTAGATTGTGAGTTCCCACGGGAATAGGGCCCTCATCTCCTCCTGTACTGTTTGTCAAATGTTGTTCAATGTATTGTAACCCGTCTATACTGTGCCTATTGTACAGCGCTGCGGAATATGCTGGCGCTTTATAAATAAAGAATAATAATAATATTCAGAAAGCTGTCTGTAACAGATCTCAGTACCCCGACCGGGTCACATCTGTTAATCCCGCATCCTTGCCGAACCCCCGTGTTCTCCCCAGCAGACTCTCATGCCTTTTTACAGTCCTTGGATGAAGTTTAAGGACCGGGACACGTAAAGAGCGTTGCTAGCATCTCCCAGAAATAAGACGAGGCTGTAGGTCTTCAGGGTCAAAATAGAACTGGTTTTATTGGGGACAGGCACAGATGTTTATGCAGTCAAACATGGTTCACTTACATACACAAAACCTCAAGCAAGAACAAATTGCACAAAGTGCAACAAGAGTGGTAATGTGATAGTGTGACAAATTTAATGAAAAATAAGCATCCAACAATGTAATGAAAAGGAATGAGAAAAAGTATGTGGACAGTAGCCCAAAAAGGGAGGGTTGATGCAGTACCAATAAAAGGTAGCAAAACTTGCTTATAAGCAACAGGAGCTACCAACATCCAAAAGGTACAAGTCACCCAAAAAGACAGAATTCCTATAAGAAGTAAAGGTAACAAACGTGTACACATAGGTAATGAAGGCTCGCTATACCTCGGTGGTTCAAGCCACCTACATAACCAGTAGCACGGATACGCTAAATAAACAACATCCAGGAGGTACAGGCGACCCAAAAGGGCAGAAATTTGCTGTAAGAAATTAGGGTAACACGTATACACATAAATAATGGTGGCTAGCTATACCTCGGTGGTTCAAGCCACCTACATAACCAATAGCACGGGTACACTAAGTAAACAACCAATAGAAGCCATAGGGCAAGGTCCACAAGAGAAAAATTCAAAGTAGAACTGTTAAAAACAAGAGGAAGAAGGCATATCTCGACCGGTTTCGCCCGACCAGGGCTTAATCAAGAGATACAGTGCCCGCCCAGTTAACCCCTATAAATACCTCCAAAGTCGTGATTAGAATTAAAATCATGCGGCCAGCTGAGAGACCAACCAATTTGTAAACGTAGATGTCAAAACCATATTAACCGGCACATGAATGGTCACGTGACCTCGGGGGACCAATGATTGATCAATTACTGGTATCCCAGCAACTGAAAACGCAACGGACAGCGTCAAAAGAAACAAGTTTGTTTCATGCACCTAAATCCAGGCACCAACTTCCTGACACGTAAGAGCCATGTGACAACAGGGAGCCAATAAGATATCAATTGATGGTGTCAAGACAACCGAGGACGCTGCGGTGCCGTCGAATCCCGACAACCGTCATTACTGAATGGGACAAAGCACCAATGTCCATAAGAATTATACAAATCATGACCTCATATTGGGTTATATAAACAACCAAAATATACAGCGGTCTGTAGATGAACCACGGGATGACAAAAAATGGATACAAGTGGGTGCGTGTAAGATAAAGGCAAAAGGCTTGATGAAACAAAAAACAGCGTGTATCGAATAGCCCATATTGTAGCTGTCTTAATGTAACTAGGCTTATTAACCCATGGATGTACTAGAATTAATCACTTCAATGCGGAGGATGCGCTCAGCGCGTCCTCCGCATTACCGCATATTAACGAATATGTTCAAGTATGCGGACTTTGAGAGGTCGAATGGTTTTGCCCACATACTTTTTACCACAATGGCACAACAATAAATATATGACACCAGCAGAGTTGCAATTAATGAACTGACGGACCGAAAAAGGAGATAGAATCATCAAAATTTCAGAAATGTTTGGGGGTACGAGATACATAGGGGCAGGCCACACACCTGCCACACTTATACATTCCCTTCAGTACCATCACTGAATTTAAAACCAAAGCACAAGCCCTTCGGTTGGCCTTCAGAGAGAAAGGTTATCCCCATCGTGTCCTTAAAACTGCATACAAACAGGCATTGCTTTCTGATCGACACTGCCTACTACAGGATTTACCCCTGGTAACCAAATCTGAACCTATAAGATTGATTGCTGATTTTGATCTAGGTTGGCAACCCATCAAACAGATTTGTGAGCGTTATTGGCCCTTACTGACTAATGATATACATCTGAAGTACGTTATTCCTAATCGTCCTGCTTTGACAGCCAGGAGGTGTACTAACCTCAATGATAAATTAGTGCATAGCCATTTTCAACCCACTCGGCACACTGCCGATTCTTGGCTGACCAATAACCTCAAGGGAATGTATAAGTGTGGCAGGTGTGTGGCCTGCCCCTATGTATCTCGTACCCCCAAACATTTCTGTAATTTTGATGATTCTATCTCCTTTTCGGTCCGTCAGTTCATTAATTGCAACTCTGCTGGTGTCATATATTTATTGTTGTGCCATTGTGGTAAAAAGTATGTGGGCAAAACCATTCGACCTCTCAAAGTCCACATACTTGAACATATTCGTTCGATTAGACTCAAAAAGGACACCCCTGTTGCCAGACACTTTATGTCATGCAATATAGGTCTACTTAGCAATTTTAGGTTTCTGGGCATTGAACACATTAAACTTGGCCCTCGTAAGGGCAATCTCGATAATAAATTACTTAAACGAGAAGCTTTCTGGATATATCGCCTTAACACCAGATCACCATCAGGCCTCAACGAAGGCTTTACATTTGTCCCCTTTATTTGAGCGTTTATTTCTTAACATCTTCCAAATACCGCTCTTATATGTGTTACATTATACTCTTGCTATTGTACTATTATCAATTGTTTTGTATTTGCTATATATTAAGTTTTCCTCCTTTGATGTTTTATCCCAATTTCCCCCCTGTTCCTCCATTCCCTTCAACTTTTTTTCTTATTTTGTGGTTGTTTCTTTCCACACCCTCTTTTTATTATTAAAGGGTTTTTATGCTTTTCCAATATTACAGGTGTGATGATTATCTGAGTTTCTGATTTTCCCGTAGTTAATTCTAGTACATCCATGGGTTAATAAGCCTAGTTACATTAAGACAGCTACAATATGGGCTATTCGATACACGCTGTTTTTTGTTTTTTATTTCATCAAGCCTTTTGCCTTTATCTTACACGCACCCAATTGTATCCATTTTTTGTCATCCCGTGGTTCATCAACAGACCGCTGTATATTTTGGTTGTTTATATAACCCAATATGAGGTCATGATTTGTATAATTCTTATGGACATTGGTGCTTTGTCCCATTCAGTAATGACGGTTGTCGGGATTCGACGGCACCGCAGCGTCCTCGGTTGTCTTGACACCATCAATTGATATCTTATTGGCTCCCCGTTGTCACATGGTTCTCACGTGTCAGGAAGTTGGTGCCGGGATTTAGGTGCATGAAACAAACTTGTTTCTTTTGACGCTGTCCGTTGCGTTTTCAGTTGCTGGGATACCAGTAATTGATCAATCATTGGTCCCCTGAGGTCACGTGACCATTCATGTGCCGGTTAATATGGTTTTGACATCTACGCTTACAAAATTGGTTGGTCTCTCAGCTGGCCGCATGATTTTAATTCTAATCACGACTTTGGAGGTATTTATAGGGGTTAACTGGGCGGGCACTGTATCTCTTGATTAAGCCCTGGTCGGGCGAAACCGGTCGAGATATGCCTTCTTCCTCTTGTTTTTAACAGTTCTACTTTGAATTTTTCTCTTGTGGACCTTGCCCTATGGCTTCTATTGGTTGTTTACTTAGTGTACCGTGCTATTGGTTATGTAGGTGGCTTGAACCACCGAGGTATAGCGAGCCACCATTATTTATGTGTATACGGTGTTACCCTCATTTCTTACAGCAAATTTCTGCCCTTTTGGGTGGCCTGTACCTCCTGGATGTTGTTTATTTAGCGTATCCGTGCTACTGGTTATGTAGGTGGCTTGAACCACCGAGGTATAGCGAGCCTTCATTACCTATGTGTACACGTTTGTTACCTTTACTTCTTATAGGAATTCTGTCTTTTTGGGTGACTTGTACCTTTTGGATGTTGGTAGCTCCTGTTGCTTATAAGCAAGTTTTGCTACCTTTTATTGGTACTGCATCAACCCTCCCTTTTTGGGCTACTGTCCACATACTTTTTCTCATTCCTTTTCATTACATTGTTGGATGCTTATTTTTCATTAAATTTGTCACACTATCACATTACCACTCTTGTTGCACTTTGTGCAATTTGTTCTTGCTTGTTATTGTTGGGTTATGCCCCAGAGTGGTTTATTGAGCCTTACTATTCTGTTTTTTCGTCTTTGATACACAAAACCTCCCCTAGAAAATGTTATGAGGGTTTCTGATGTTACTTCTGCTGCTTTATGGCATTTGGGACATAATTAGACTAGGACAGATAAACATTTGCTCGACACTCCTAGACAAGACAGGGCAAAGACAGCTGTGGATGGTAAACAAGATTTCTAAAATAGCAGTTAACGGGGCAGTGTTTGCCTGACAAAGCAGATTAACAAAACTACTCAAATGTACACAGATATTAAAACATACACAATAACATTATTCATACAAAACACAGATTATGCAAACACCCTGCAAACTCAAAGGCACGGGGTGACTAAACCAAATTAGTGGGCAGAGAAATAAGAATGAGGCCTTCACCTGACAAATACATTTCTAGGCCCATATATCACAAGTCCAAAGTGATGCAGGCCATACTGTCAATTCACCAAATATTGACATAGGTGAAGTAAGAGTGAATTGGGGGTTTGGGAGGAATATAATTGTGAATATTAAATAGAATGTATCCGAATGGGTGCCTTATATTATTAAACTCAACAAGCAGGGCTCTTAGGTTAAAATCCTGCCCAGGAAGGTGCACGGTCAATGGGATTTGGCCAGTGTGCAGGATGGAATCTTAAAACTGTTTACTTACGAAGACAAAAAAAAAAAACATTTCCAGAGGGTGAAAGACGCGTCTTGTCAGAGCTCTGCTCTGTCTGTCCCTATTTGGGGTACTTTGAGGATTTTTGACGACTTTACCTGCCTGATGACTCTCCCAGAGGTACCCGAAGGACTGGCTAATGGTGTTGTGCTGTCCAGGGACTGTGCTGCCCCCCCTGGACAAGAAGCTTACCCTAGCATGCTCCTCTGGCTCTGCCAAGCTGCGGCCGCCATCTTGCGGCCTTGTGTCCGATCCCGGCTGTCCCCCTGCTTGACTGACATACCTGCCTGGTCTCGACCTGATACAGCCCTGGAGTCTGGGGAGATGGTGGGCCCACGTCTCCCAGCCGTTTTAGCAGTCTGCTTGGCGCACGGGACTGTTGGATCGGTGCCTGTGCTAAGCAACGTCCCTCCCCCTCTGGAAACACTGAGGCCTTTACCTCGGGCCTGGATGCCTGTCTAGGATTGCTGCGGGAGGAGGATGATGACGCCCCGCTGACTAAGGGCGTCTGGCGCCAAATGCTGGCGGCGCTAAGGGGATGCAGAGAGGAGATGACCCTGGGGGCGGTCGAGCCTGCGTCGCTCTCGGGTCCTGCTGTGCCCTGCTTGTTGGAGGTGGCTGTTGTGGAGTGCTGCAACAAGAGTGCTGATGGGATGGAGCACCGACTTTGGAGCTCTGGCACCCGGAGAAGTTCTTGTCTAGGCGTGCTGGAGTGGTGAGGGTGTCCGGCGAGATCTCCTGCTGGAGGTGGCATTCTGGCGGTTTGTCCTCTCCAGTGGCATCGAGGATTCCTGGTAGCGCTCAATGGACCTTGGCCTCGAAGATTGCGATGAGGGAGCCCTGGATATCCCGCTGTTTCTGGACACTGGCTGAGATGTTCCCCCCCATCCTGATGACTTCCTCCATTGTTGACACTTGACTCAAGACCTACACTCTGTTTATTGCTGACATCACCCCACATTAGATACAGTATCCCCCTCTCGGGAAAGACCTTGTGGACACTTGTTTCTATTATTTTAACGCAGTGTTTTTCATTTGTTTCTTCGCTGAGCATGTTACTTTGATGACTTCTACCCCCCCCCCACATTTTTTCTCCCTTTCCCCCTGGTTTTATTTTTGACGCACCATCATGTGCTGCAGACACCTCCCTTATTTTTTTCTATTCTACTTTTTACTTTTTCTTTTGGCATTTGGGGCCATCTCGGGGTGTGCCTTGTGACCTGCACATTTCCATGGCCTCCTCGCGGTCCTTGGACCTTTTAGGAGTGAGCCAGGAAAGTCACATAGTTGGCCCTTGCCACCCCCTTTTCCATTTTTTTTTTTTTCTAAGGAGGTTCTGGTGCAATTTTTTTTGGTGTGTCCCCCCTCCCATCTTATTATTTGTTTCTTATGTTATTACTTGCTGAGTGACTTTATGAGGATCCTGCGTGATCACTTTTATTTACTTTACTTGGCTGATTGTACCGCTGACATTCTTTCCAAATAAAAAAATTTAATACAAAAAAAACCCTTTACTTACATTTTCAATGTTCTTTAAATAGCCTTAATTATATTATATCATATTTTATACATTATAGAAATATTGTTGCTAAGAATTCCGTGTGAAAATAGGAACAGCTTGTATTTTCACCTTTTATTTCTGTATTCCCGGTAAGAAATGACATCTCGGTAATTGTGTTGAATGAACAAGCCGCTAGGGGTTTACAAAGCACACACATCATTATAAAACTCTTAGCTTCAGGGACTCCCAAGATATTGCTTTAGATGTGTCCTTTTAAGCTACCTCTGCACTTTAACGGAAAACATCTCACTCCGAGGCTTTCACGGAATATGTGTTTTGGAGAAAGAAGGCTTTATCTCCCTCTCGTTTATACAGTATGCCGTCATTGCAGTTTGTAGGTTTTAATTCCAGCGCATTGCTCGGTTTAATTTATGCACCGTAATCATCTTTTTACACGGGATTATTGGCTGCAGGATTGTACTGATAAATTATTAATGTATTCCTGTAGAAAATATAGTTACTGCTCAATTCATCTCACAGCCAATGACCTTTGATCGCCGATGAAATAGAAAACTGCCAAGATCTATTATTCCCTGGATCCTATTCTTTTTCCTAGCGTTTCTTTTTATATCAATTTTTCATCGAAAAAGTTTATTTTTACAGTAAAAAAAATAAAAATAAGATCAGGCAATCG
The DNA here is from genome assembly GCA_009667805.1 of Leptobrachium leishanense. Classification (NCBI taxonomy): domain Eukaryota; kingdom Metazoa; phylum Chordata; class Amphibia; order Anura; family Megophryidae; genus Leptobrachium; species Leptobrachium leishanense. The sequence continues at coordinate 23,422,817 of CM019073.1, read as the reverse complement.
CATTGGACTGCTCAGAGGAAAGGGACGATAAATACATAAAATCTATACTGGAAAGACGAAGTGATTCTGGAAAAAGTATGAATTGTTACCAGTTTGTTGCTTTGGGCAATATAAAAAATAGAAGAAAAGGGATAAAAGAGGAAAGAGAACTATGAAAAACGAAACGGGGCAAAATACTTTTACAAACAGAACCGGATCAAGACTTTATACTGCATAGATCTAACAAAAAAAGAATCCTTTGCCTGGCCACCAACTTAACCCCTTAGCACCACGGGCATGCTATGCCGTCCTTGCGGCAGGTGGGCTTGAATCTGCAGGGTGGTGTAGCACAGCTCCGCTGCTTTCTGGCCCTCCTACAGCCCACTTCCCTTCTCTGCAGTCCGATTGCCTTCACTGCCTGCAGTCGGACTTACTTGAAGCCAATGACAGCAACTTGAACAACATTGAAGGGAGGCAGCCCAGAGGAGGGACAGAAAGATGTGGGGCATGCTATGCCACCCTGCGGATTTTTATCCCACCAGCCGCTGAACAGCATGTTGGCGTTAAGGGGTTAAAGAAGAATTCGAGGCTAAAATCGGGGGGTGGTGGGTCGTCTAATACCCCAGCATTATGAGACATTGGATGATCAGTTTCGCAGAAGGTGGACGAGAGGGAGACTAAGCAAACCATGAGCACCATGTGAATTCAGTTAAATGCTCAAGGTGCCTAGAGTGTCCCTTTAACCCTTTCGCTGCTGAGGCTTTTCCCGCCTCTGTGCTGAGGTCATTTTTACCGGTTTTGCTCATCATGTTTAAACGTGTTTTGAAGGCTTATTTTAGTATATGACCCAGACATATTATATATCGTTCTTTCCGTCAGACTCGGCAGATTCATAATATGTCATTATTATATTTATACGTCATGACCTGTCTGTATATTATAACAAAAAATGCAATAAAATATGAATTTTCAATAATTTACAACGTGTAAAGTGTTTTTTTTTCACATTTTAACATGCGAGCAATTGCGGTTATATTTTGTATGCGGTGCGCTTGTTAAAAAAATTAGAGATGGGGTCTCGTTACATTTTTTTTGGGGAAAATTACACGATTTTTAACAAACGCACCGCATACAAAAATCGTTAGTGCAACATCATTGTTCACATTATAATTGAAATGGGAACAATATTGCTGCATTAACAAACCAAAAAAGAAAAAAAACTTGTTTATTTTTTTTTTATAATTTTTTTTTAAAATATTTTTTTATTTTTATTTTTATTTTTTTTACAAACTTTTTCACAGTAGTGTCTGGTATCGTTGTAACGGCCATGCTCTGGCTGATCCAACAGTACCAAACTTTAACCCCTAGCTGCCACGGATCGGGAGATAGGGGTTCATTGGAACCCCCTATCTCCACCATTGGTGGCAGCTAGGGGTTAACTCCAGGAGGGGTTAACTCAGGGGGAGTTCCCGAAGGCTTGGCCGACATCCAAGATGTCGGCCAGCTCCGGGAAAGGATCACGAACCGGCGCTTTTCAGCGCCGATTCGTGATCCGGCCCCCATGGGGTTAATGCCAGGTACCATTTGGAAGGGCAGGCTGTGCCCTTCCAAACGGTGCCTGGGTTAACCCCCTGCACGGCGCCGATCGGGAGAGAGAGAGAGGTCCGAAGGACCTCCCCCCCTCCCTTTCAGGCGCCTCCTCCGCACATGCGGGGGGGCGCCTGAATTAGGTGTCATTGCGCCGCCGCGATGACACCTAATTACTCCGGCGGCGGTTCCGGATGCTGGGCTGACATCGAGGATGTCAGCCCGCACCGGGGGGGCCAGCGATCGGCCGGAACCCGGCCGAACGCTGACCCCAAAGAGAGGACGTGCTCAGCGCGTCCACCGCATGGAACGATACATGCGGTTGGACGCGCTGAGCGCGTCCTTAGCAGCGAAGGGGTTAAATGTCCCCATGGAGAATTAATTAAAGGGCCACTGCCACCAAAAAAATGAAATGTCCTTCTTGCGTTTATTTTACGTTGCTGATATCGTACATGTTCCTTGTTTTTCTCTTGTATGTTTAGTTAAGAAAATGTTTAACTCTATATGTGTCATTGGGTGCATCCATTGTGTGATATTTTGTATTATGAACTACCCCCCCACCCACACACACAGTATCTTTACATCCCTTTCTCCTCAATGTGTAGCTTTGGACATAGAATGGAGTCTATGGGTCGTTCACTGACTCACATCATTGTATTGTGTGGGATGTATTCAAAGGACATCACCAGGGGGGTAGATTAGAAATCTTTTAAGCTCCCTGTCATATCTCATTCAGCTGCCATCTCCTATTTTGAGTAGCCTGAAGAACAATAGCTCTCCCAGCAGCCTTAGCTAAACATTCCCTCCTCTATCTCTTTAAACTGTTAAATGCTGTAGATTAGATAAGTGACAGACGTAAATGAAAACCTTTTGGGAAATGTGGCCTCTTGGGGGAAAAAACAATCAACAAGAAGGTAGGGAGATAAAAAAAAACAAATTTGATTTCCCATTATACATTTAATTGCTTCAAACAATGAAAAAAATCAGCAGCATGTGTTTTATGATGTCGTTTTATTTGTAATGCACAAGTCATCTAATTCCAATTTATGTATGTGCTAGTGTTCCTTTAAGGACGTTATAAAAAAAATCAATAGAAGATTCAACTGAACAGTGAGTGTTTGGTTTGTGGAATTATTTGTAAAATATGATATAGAACTGATTAATAAATCCAAAAACAAATTGCCTCGCACTGACAGCTTCGGTCAAGGGAAATCAGACCCAGTTCAGCTTTTCAGAAACTGGCAATCGCTGTCTGATTCCTAGAGATTTTAACTGGTGAGAAGAAGCTGCTGTGCAGCGCTGTTAAGAATATTAATTATACAGCTCCACGCAGTTTGCAAGGCAATGATTTAACCGTATGAACTGCAAGCCAGCTGCGCTGTTTGCATCTAACGTCTGTATGAATGTTCTACCCAAGTGGTTCTTCCAACCCTGGTCCTCAAGTAGTCCAAACAGACCAGGTTTGCCAGATATCTGAAGCACAGGACAGGTGATATGATTTGCTGCTCAGTGATTGGAGGATTCAGTCTGCATTTCTCCAAGGGAATCCTTGAGACCTGGCCTGTTAGTGGGATTTGAGAATCAGGGTTGGGAAGCACTGGTCTACACCAAATGCAAAAGGTGAAGAAATTGGAGGTTGAAGCCTTCCATGGTCAGACGACTGAACTCCTGGCATGGGCTGATAAGGGCTACTAAGGGAGAGATAATGATTCTATCATGGAAACGAGAGAGAGTATCAGAGTACCGGCTGGACGGAGTAGAGGTAACATCACTGCTCTATAACCATGGAGACCCAGGTTCGAATTTCAGCCAGAGCACCTCTCCAATAAGTGTCCTTGGGCAAGACACCTAAGGGTACATAGTTGCCTACCACACAATATCGGCTGTGAAGTCCATTGGTAACGTCTCTACCCTTCGACCGTGGAGATGTAAGTCAAAATACCATTCAGCAGATCCCTCCAGTAGAACTGAGGAGAAGTCTCAACTTTACAAGAAGCAGGTTCAACCTAAACACCAGGTTGCTGCTCTACATTCATGGAAAGATGACTTGATCCCACTCAGAAGACGCCACCAGCGAGTGTCCTTGGGCAAGACACCTAACGATATGGTTTTGCCTACCTCACAAAATACTTGTACTTCTCATAGATTGTAAATTCCCTTGGGAACAGGGCCCCCAGGTCATATCATCCATGTGTGGTATTCTACTGTATCAACTCCTTGTAAAGTGCTGTGAAATATGTGGCGCTATATAAATAAAGGATAATAATAATCTGATCTACTGGCATGGCGATGGCAGAGTATGAGTTTGTGGCATGACGATGGCGTAGTATGAGTTCCCAGCATGAGGATGTCAGGCTGTAAGTAGGATCCCAGTAGACAATACCAGCAGTTGGCCACCACTGCCAATACCAGTTAGCGGCTCCTTTCTGTCATGCATCAATCAGCAGACATAGGTCTGGATTTAATTCATCCAGATCTCTGAAATCCACAGCTGAGCCAGAGTAGGGCTTATGAAAAAAAAAGAGAGAGCGTATCAGGATGCCAAAGCAGACACCTGGGGGTCCAAGTTATGCTAATTTTACACACAACAACTGTCAAATGAGAATGTTTACAGAGCTTCTTTAGGGGCACCGTAAAAAGGAATTGAGGGGGTTTTGCTGCCAAATATTTGAGTACTAGTTTATGAACTTGGCTTGTAAACTTGAAATGGCTCCAGAGGCATTATCTTCTCAAAAGACGCAAGGGAGGAGGTAGGTAGATGGATCTTCCTCAACTGTGTGATTGTGATTCTTACATGTGCCGTTTAAACATGTTAATTAACCCTTGCACAGGCACAGTAAATAATATATTGTCAAGGAACCTAATCTACCTTGTGTTATTGACTCATTTTGTGCATGATTGGTAATCCATATTAACAGCACGCATTCTGATGACATCTCTCTCAGAAGTAGAAAGTAAATCTACTGTAATGTATAAACCACTACATGAGGCATGAAGAAAGGGCATACTCTGAATAATCTTTACTAAATACCATACTTTTTGAAACGCTAATGGACGTTTGTGCTCCTCATGCTAAATTCAAGCGCGCGCAAGCTAATGCCAAAACCAATGCGCTAAAGGATTACTAAAACAGGTAGCGTCAGGAATGTAATATGGGCAGGGTGGGACTGACCTTTAGGGCACTACCCAAGGGTCCTGGCCTAGGAGGGGCCCCCATCAGAGAGAAGCCAGTTTGCCAAATTTTGGCAAACTGCCAGCAAGTACGGTGCCTGTTTGAAGACAGTGAAATCCCCCATAGAGAAGCAACGGTTAATCTATTAGAGACACTGAACAGCATAGAAAAGTTGCTGAAATTCCCTGCTGTTCGGTGTTTTCATTCGGCAGGTTTATTCAGGCAAACCCCATAGGCTTCAATGTTAAAAATATTCCCGTTTTTATGCAATATCTAATAAACCGTGCATTATTTTAATCTGCAGTAAAAAGTCTCTTTATTTATTGATTTCTTTAGGATCTTTTAGGAATTTTATGGGCAAATATTTTTTTCTTAAAGCGTTTTTTCTTTTTTCTGTAACAGACCTTTTTATTGTCATTCATAGGATGTTATATCTAAATTCCAGGCATTTTCATTTAGTAGTTTTTTTGCAAACTGCTTTTCAATTTTGACACTTTCAATCATATTTTTTTTTTTTCACCCCGTTTGTCAGCTTGTCGGCTTTTATCGATGGCTGGTCTGTGCTGTGATCGGCGGCTCGTTGGCTTTTTCTGATGTGTTCGGCATATTTTTTGCGGCGGTTCCGGCGGATTTTCAGTGGGATTTTGGCGGATGTTTGGCGGGTGTGCGGCTGGTTTGCGGCAGATTTTCCCTGCACTAACGCTTACATATCGAGACACCAACAAAAGCGTCAACTAGAGAAAATAGTCCAATATTTGGTGAATATCTCAACTTCATTATTGAACAGTTATGACACATCACAGCAGTCTTGATTTTTAGTCCCAACCAATATAACAACATTTCCAGGATTCAGCAGTAACTTATAGCTGTCTATAATAAGTGGTAGATTATTATCATAATAATTATAAATATAATTTTCTTAAACACTAAAACAAAGCTGCGTGAGACGAGATAAAAATAATAAAAAACAAACAAACAAAAAGCTGTAAAGTAATAATAAAACAGGAAGTCAGGTCATCAGATCACAGAGGATAAAGCAGGGCAGGATTGTCTAACCGGTTTAAGAAGAGAAAATGTAATTAGCAACAAAGACCTTTGACACTGAATTGTTCCAGGAACTCCAGCGAACCGCAAGCGAAATAACAAATGATACCAAATAATAAGAGTGAAATCAGGTCTGGAAATGAAAACAGAACAAGGACTTGCAACATTTCTATATCGTGATATGTATCGTAAACTCATTGTTCCACATATTCCACCAGAACCACGTGATGTGAAAATGAGAGATTGAGACTCTTTATGATTATAATGTATCAGATAATTGTTTCATTTTGCAGTATGACCATATGCTTAGCTGCTTGAAGGAATGTCGATGTAAATAAACACATTGCTGGCTATGCTGCTGCCTGCGTTCATGCAAAAGAATGCTTAAATCAGGCGTTTCAGTAGCTCTTCAAACCAGGATGCATTCCGGCTGTTGAACAAAAAAACTCTATACCTGGCATTATGGAGATCCATCAAGGGAATTGTACATTCTAGGCCAAAATATGTGAACTGGAAATATCTCCAGCCTTGCTATTTCTCTGCAGCGTATCATGACAGCAGACACTGGCTTGAATAATCTACCCACCCTGCAGTCTCTGTATAATATCATGTGTTTATTCTGTGACTTTAAATTTATTAACCGCGTCCTGTATCCTCATAGACCCTGGTGTTAAATGATTTTGCAAAATAAATAATACATTTAGCAATAAATAAAAATAACTGTATTTAAAAACCTGGGCTCATGGTGCAGGGGGCGGCACAATCTGCCCTCCTTTTTTCCATACGCAATAAAAAACTGGAACAGGTCCCAGTGTCCTCCATGGTCCTGGTGTGACTCCAGCTGGTGCGGGTTTGAGCAGGACTTTAACAGGGTCTCCCTTCTCTCTGTAAAGTCCTATGGACTATGGGATCTTGTGTCAGCAGCTGCATGGCTGACAGTGTTTTTTTTTTGCGCTGAAATATTTGAAATATTGCCATTATTTTCCAATAAAACTGCTGTTTCTGCTGGGCTTGTCATGGTACACTCGTTCCTTCAGATAGTTCTACACAAAAAGTCTGGGCTGTTAAAATCCGGAGACCAGGGTGGCCACAGCTTCTTGGAAAAGATACAGTCCACAAAAAAACCTCTGGATTGTCGCAATTGACTCCCGTGGTATGGGCATGTTACGCCATCTTGCTGTAAGTAACCCTGTGTTCTTTCAAAGACTGAAGGGGTTAATCAATAAGCGACGAGCTTGCCACTGAAGGGCACCGTACGGTGCAATTTCATGGCAGTTCGGCTGGGGTTAGATGAAAGCACTATGTGCATCCGTACTGACGTGCCTCCCGGCGTCCGTCGCAGGGTTGTTGTAACGAACGCTATAGCGCTCGCACTGGAATAGCGTAGTTAGGATCTTAGCGAGAAGATTTTTCTGACAAACATTTACAACATAAATAGTATTCAAGAGCCTGATTTCCAAAGCCCGGAAGCAGGTAGACAATCTTGAGTAGCACTGAAGCTCAATTGGTTTTCGTGACCAAAAGACAGCTTAGCATTGATACAAAACAATGAGATACAGTATAACAAGTCTTGGGATCATAGGCTGGACTGAGACTTATATAAGCATGACGATTTTCACATTTCTTTGTACACAATGGTTTGTTATGGCATATGAATTGTGCAGGCTGCAGGGCAGTCACATCAGAGAAAAACCTGACATTCGTAATCAAACCTGATCGTGCAGATACCGGATAGTAAGTATCATATGCAGAGCTCACAGCATGATAGATAGACCCACAATAAAGGTGCCTTGCGATTAGGACTTAGGATGGAATGGGTAGCTATCAGAGGCCATGAGCGTGAGATGGATTGTTCAAGGAGACGGGCAGGTCTCAAAGCTGCATATAAACAACTCAACATCAATCCATACAAACAAACACCAAAGGGGATAAACCAGAGAATCAGGGTCCTCAGACAGAAATGGGTTGGCAACAAAGTAGCAAAGAGCGTAATGAACAACAGGTGATGCGGGAACTAGACTCCACGTCAGGGCGACGAGGCAACTCCTCGCATCCTGCTTTAAACCCGGCGGCTCCTCGTGACCACCCCAGGCCCCCCCCCAGATGCCGATCGGCCATCATGGAATGCTGGCACTCGACCAGCCAGTGGCACAGAAACCTGCCCGACCCCCAGGGAGCGCAGCAGGACTGAGGACGTAACAGTTGTGATGCTGCGACGGGGCCAGCCACACGATGTGGCATCCACATGAATTGCGTGCGCTACAGCAGGCGTGCTGCGAACGTTCTGAAAGCCTCCCCATCGAAGCACTACGACAAGCATTCAAAGGGGCTGCAAAACGCTCAGTGAGGTGGCCAGACGGGTGTCAGAGTGGAAGGAACGTCCACTCTCATGAACGTTCCTTCTGCTCTGCAAAACACTCATCTGACCCCGGTCTTCATCTATTCACTAAAGTGGCAATTCTCAAAATACTGGCGAATTAACAGCGTAATACGGTGCAGTTTGGCGATCTTCGGCGGCAGTGAAATTGTCCCATAGAGAAGTAATGGTTAATCTATTCAGAGAACACCGAACTGCACCAAAATGTCATTGAAATGCCCTGATTTTAGGCGATTCAGTTCGACAGGTTTAAACAGGCGAATCCCATAGGATTCAATGTAAAAAAAAATATCGTTTTTTTTTAACCGACTGTTTATTCTTTTCAATTTCAGGAAAAAGTCTTTTTATTTACTTACTTTTTGGAACGCCTATATGTATTTTTTATATTTTCTAAACAAAATTTTTCATTCCCAATATTTTTTTTTTATTTTTTTTTAAATTTAAAGTTTTTTATTTTGAAATAAGTCAGCATTACATCATACTGTAAAATAATGGATGACCTCGCAGGGCCAAACAAGAAGACATAACAAGCAACGGAAACCACACATGGCCAAAAAAGTGTCATCGTAAAAACAGCGAATCGAAAAAATCTAAGGATAGCAATATGTTAGCAGAAAACATCCCCTAGACGGGGGGTCTCATCAAGGTGGGAAATCAAACATATATAAATGCAGCCACTTAAGGCCGGCCAAGGTAACTACGGTCAGCTGGTCAAAAAACATGCATCGCAAAGAAGGACAGGGCGGTAAAAATAAGTAAAAAGGCAGAAAGTACCATGTGCAGGCAAAAAAGCAAAAGCCCTATGCAATGCAGGCTGGGACTGATCAAAACAAATTACGAACCGTCCTGAAAGTCCAGGCACTAGGCCAAGCTAGAGACCAGGGACACGTAAGCATATAAGAGAAATGCAGGGGAGGGGGTGTAATTCAGTAAAGCTCAGACCTGGAGAGGTAGAGGGCATAGAAACCAGCCTTCAATCCGGTCGAGGGTCCGGAGGATCTGGTGAGAGGCCCGCAGCCGCAAGGTCAATCCAAGCCACCGCGGGATCCGTGATGGTATAGGGGACATTTGCGTGGGTCACCACCAAAGCTCCTGCCAGACCCCAGCGATATCGGACACCCTGTCGGCGAAGAACTGATGTCACTTCACGAAAACGCCTGCGAGCCATCAGGGTCTGGAATGGGAGATCATGATACAGGGCCAGAGTGGAGCCCTCAAAGCGTACGGGATCCCTCGCGCCCGGAGCAGACATAACCTTGACCTTGAAAGCCACTTCACGGAAGGCCACTACGACGTCTCGAGGAGCCCCAGGTGGGTTCGTCGCAGGTCTCCTGACCCGAAACACCGACCCAAGCATGTCAGGTGTGTCAGGGGGAAGCCCCGTGACCTGAAGCACAAGACGAGTCACGTAGGACGGCAGAGCGTCGGAGGTAATAGAGTCCGGGACACCCCTGACCCTGATGTTTCGGCGTCTGTGTCTCGTTTCAAGCATCTCCACAGAGCGTGTCAGAAGTTCGACTTGGTATCGCAAACCAGCAACCTGACCAGACAGGTGAGTTTGTTCCGTTGTCACAGCAGAAGTCGTCTCCTGTACCACCTTCACCTGAGCACGCATCGCCGCTATCTTTGTGCGGACCGCCGCCACCTCAGGCTGCCACACCTCACGTATCACCCGAAGCTCCTCCAAGATCCTGCGGAGATCCCCCTTCGTGGAGGGGAGATGGTCGTCCTCCTCCTGCACCTGTTGCTGTCGAAGTCCCGTCCCCACTGCAGACCGATGATCCGAGGTCACACTATTACTGGCGGAGGTAAGGGGAATCTCAGTCGGGTCCCCATCAAAAATATCCTCTGTGTCCGGCGTTGCCCCGGACGATGTCCGCATTGCTGATTTTCTCTTCTTCTGTGCCCGTTTCCTAGCAGCCGCCGAGAGGGGTCGGGAGTCAGACGCCGATGACTGCGGGGCAAGCCAGGGCATCCCAGTAATACCCCCCTGAGGTTCATAGTCGCTGTCAGCCTCCGAGGAGCCATAGCCCGGGGGAGGGAGGAAGAAGCAGTCAGTCCCGTAAAAGCGGACCCACCTCGCAAAACATCCCGAATGTCCCTCTGTCGGGGGGCTCGTCGCTGGGAACGACCGGTAGGCATGGTTCCGGAGATGCTGGGCTGGCACGAGGTCGCAGGGCGGTGAGGGAATCTCAATACGCCTCGAGTAGGCTTCCAAGATGGCCGCGGTGACTAGGCCCAAATCGCGCTGCCGGCAGCAATCTGTCCCCGGGCACGAAACTCAGGGCTAAATCAGGTACCTCAACTCTCCAGGATCCCTCTAGCCAACCGGGAAGCTCACAGGGCAGTGCAAACGGCGAAAAAAGCAATAAAATCCGTGGTAGACACAGAGCTCCTCCAAAATGCTGCTGCTCGCTTCCACAGCTAGCTCCGCCTCCCCCAATATTTGTTTTTTTAAAGACTTTTTTGTTATTCTGTAACAGACCTTTTTATTATTTTTATAGGACATTATTTATTACTTAGGCACATTTTAATGCAATTATATTTGTTTCTGTTAGAAGAATAGCAGAGTTCTGTTTTTTTTTCCTGCAGTTTGGCGGCTTTCGGCGGTCTTCGGCAAATGATGAAATGGAATCGCCAAAGTGCAATGAAGTGCGCCGAACAAGAGAGCACCGGAATTCACAGAAATTTCGTGTGTTTTCTGAATAAGACATTTTCTTCTGTGGGAGTGATATTCTTGCAGCACTGTTTCATTCGTTTACGATCTACAAATAAAACGTTGGGTTCGGGTCTAAATGACTCCCCCTGTACTCATAGGGTATATGTAATAGAAGATTAGAAAGGTAAAATCAGACACCTGAAACCCATGCTCTCTCATCATTGTCCATGCGTAGAGGAGCTTGCAGCCCACAAAGACTCTGAGATAAGTGAAAAATAAACAGACTTTATATTTAAGAAAATCACATTTATTTTGAGGTATAATATTCCGTGGGGATAAAATACTTAACAAAAATAAAACACAGCTGTTTTAAGAAAATCCATCAAATCATTCTGACATGCTCTGCCCACTCCTGTTCTATGTACTTTCTTTAGTCAGTGCTTGTAGACAACTATGTGGAATATGTAATGACAAAAATATACAGATTCCTGTTTTGTCTGAATTGTTTTCAGAAATATTATCAATAAATAATCCAATGCTGAATTAATGACAGGTAGGCCGCTTCTCCATATTTTATGACTTTTTATTTAGCTTTGAATTCTTTTTCTCACTGGCGTACGCAGCTCAGTGTATTATGGTGTGCAGTCACTGCCGTCTGCAGCCCATTACATTAGGGTGTGCAGTAACTGGCGTGTGTAGCTCGTTACATTTTGGGTTGCAGTCACTGGCATGTGCAGCCTGTTACATCAGGGAGTGCAGTCACTGGCGTGCGCAGTTCATTGCAATATGGTGTGCAGTCACTGGCGTGCACAGTCTGTTGCATCAGGGATGTGCAGTCACTGGCGTGCGCAGTTCATTGCAATATGGTGTGCAGTCACTGGCGTGCGCAGTCTGTTGCATCAGGGATGTGCAGTCACTGGCGTGCACAGCTCATTGCATTTTGGTGTGCAGTCACTGGCGTGCGCAGTCTATTATATTAGGGTGTTCAGTTACTGGCATGCTCAGCTTCTTGCATTGGGTGTGCAGCAACTGGCATGCACAGCCTGTAGCATTAGGGTGTGCAGTCACTGGCGTGCACAGCCCGTTACATTAGGGTTTGCAGTCACTGGCGTGTGTAGCTCTTTGTATTTTGGTGTGCAGTCACTGCCGTGCGCAGCCCATTACATTAGGGTGTGCAGTCACTGGCATGTTCAGCTTGTTGCATTAGGGTGTGCAGTCACTGGCATGCGCAGCCCATTGAATTAGGTTGTGCAGTCACTGGCATGCGCAGCTCATTGCATTATGGTGTGCAGTCACTGGCGTGCGCAGCCCGTTACATCAGGGAGTGCAGTCAGATCCTCCACGGACTATTGAAAAGTGTATCTGGATTAATTAAATGGCCAATTTCATTAAGCCCTTCAATACCAAGTGATTTTCCAAAAATACACTGCCAAGAACCAGTGTATTTTTTTAAATTTTAAAAAGCATTTTTAATTATTTATACAGTAATAAATATTTGGGAATATTTCCAATGAATTCCTTGGTGTAATAAATAACCTATTGGGCAGGTAGATGTCTCCATCTGATGGCCAAATGGAGTTACTGCAGCACTGATCTCTGGACAGGGTTGGCTGGGGAGAAGTCACCTGTACACATTCCCAGCTGGTTTTCAATCGTGTTAGCACCTCGGGTGTCATGTCCACAGTGCTAAAATTTTGGGGGAACCTTCTGGAGCCCAAATGCAAATGAGATTTGTTTGCAAACAAGTGAATTTCATTTACATTGATACAGCATAGCGTCAGATCAGTGTAACATGATCTCTGGCTGCTGTGTCTGCCGCTGCTGATTGTGTAAACACAAGGGGTTAAGAGGGTTTTACTCTGATAATAGCAATAACCCTTGTGCAATAATACTCTTAAAGCTGCAGAGAAAATGTCAATCTTTTTTTGTAGAAATACCGATACGCAGCAGCTTTCCATTTCTATATCTTTTTGTCTCGTCCGAACAATTTATTTTCCATCATTTCTTGAAGGAGATTTTACCCCAAGAAATGGAATTATTATTGATCTCACAAATATCTTTAAAATAGCACTTTAAGAACGTTAGGAAGAAAAATAAACTTTGAGGTTTTTTACACCAGGAGATGTTCCCATTTTATCTGTTGTAGCATGTAAACTTGTTTTTGTTGCTTTGGTCACAATAGACCCTTGTTGTTAAACATATTAGCAGCTTTGGTGCAGGTTAAATGGATACTCTACACAGTGTAAGCGCTCAAACTTATCTGATTCCACTCTGCGCAGACACTCACGTACCTCGCATGCAAAATGTAGTCAAATTGCGCAAGATATGCCATTTGCATATCCTAAGTACAAAAATTACATAAAGAGCTGCAGGGACCTCTGCATTTCGGAAGCCCTGAGCTGGAGAGGAGGAGCAGCCTGCACCAAGGGAACAAAAAGAAGGTGAGTTGTTACACATAACTAGGGCTGCAACTAACGATTATTTTCATAATCGATTAGTTGGCCAATTATTTTTTCGATTAATCGATTAATTGGAATGAATTTTTTTCTTTGTTTACTTAGTGCGCTCGTCTGACGCCAGCCTTATGTGCGCCCGTACAGACGTGCCTTCTGGCGTCCGTTGCAGCATTGAGACTCTGCGACCGGGCCAGCCACATGCTGTTGCACAAGCACGAATTGCATGCGCAACAGCGTCTGTGCTGCATCCGTGCAGCAGCCCTCTCCGTCAAAGCGCTAGGACACGCGTTGACGGAGCTGCAAAGCGCGATCTTCCATAGGATGATCAAGCCTTGCAGCGCTGAGCGCACTAACTGTGCTCAGTGAGGTGGTCAGACCGGTGTCGAGTGGAAGGAACGTCCACTCTCACGGACGTTCCTTCCGCTCCCCAATGACGCTCATCTGACCCCAGCCTAAAAGCAACATTATGTAAAAAAATCAACCCGTCCCCCTTTTTTCTAAGCAATTTGCTTAGTGTATGTAACCTTCGTACGTATATACACAAACTGAGTGGGATGAGGGTCTGGAGGTGGAAGGGAGTGAATTTGGGCATGGGACTTGACCCAAATGTTAAAGGGAGTGGGTTTGGCAAAAGACTGGACCTGAGCATGGGAAGGAGTTTGTGGGAAGGGATCGGACCAGAGGGAGGGAATGGCAGCTCCAAAACAAAAAGGAGGTGGCAGGGAGGGTGGGGTGGTGACACAGGACTCAAACTCCCAGTAAGGATAAAACACCAGTGGGACAGCACCCACACCCAGTAGCTGTACCCCTGGGTTTGTGCTATGGTTCTGCTACTGTTGTAAACAAAATAAATACAAACCGGTTATGGCTGACACAACCCTACAACCAGGGGTGTTACTACCAGGGGTGCAGAGGGTGCCATCGCACCCGGGCCCTTGAGTCTAGGGGGGCCCACACTCGCCTGCTTGGGCCTGGGGGCTGCCTTTATTTTATATATATATATTTTTTTTAAATTTATTTTATACTTATTTGTGAGTTTTACTTTGGAGCTCTGTGATAGACTCATACACACTGCACATTACTGTGAGTTTTATTGCTGTGGAGCTCTGTGATAGACTCATACACACTGCACACTACTGTGAGTTTTATTGCTGTGGATCTCTGGGATACACTCATACACACCGCACATTACTGAGTTATATTGCTATAGAGCTCTGGTATACACTCATACACACCGTACATTACTGTGAGTTTTATTGTTGTGCAGCTTTGGGATACACTGATACACACCACATATTACTGTGAGTTTTGTTGCTGTAATCCTCTGTGATTTACACTGATACACACTGCACATTAGTGTGAGTTTTATTGCTGTGAAGCTGTGATACGTTCATACACACCGCACATTGCTGTGGAGCTCTGTGATACTCATACACTGCACATTACTATGAGTTTTATTGCTGTGGAGCTCTGTGATACGTCCATACACACTGCACATTAATGTGCGGTTTATTGCTGTGGAGCTGTGTGAGATACACATAGTGCACATTACACTAAAAATGAGATGGACTGGGGGGGCGTGTCCGGCGGCTAACCAAGATGGCCGTGTGATCCCAGAGCTCCGCACTCATCCCAGCTAATGTAAGCGACCCTGCAGCCCAGCCCGATCGCACCCAACCCTGAGTGCTCTCCTCGGCTCCCGGACTGCACCAGGCACCTGGAGATGCCCCCAAAATTGAAAAAACCTCACCCACCGGGCCGCCTTCCTTCCCTTTTTGGTGACCACACGCCAGGCCTGGAACCCTCTGCCTCACCTAAGATGGCGGCCGCCACCCCGCGCATGCCAGACAGCGGCCCGGCCACGTGAGGAGACATAGAGAGATTGCTCTCCACGTTTCGCGCAGACATTAAAGGGGACATACAGGAGGGACTGGCGGCAGTAAGGGCCGAAATTGACGCGGTGGGGGCACGAACGGACGCCCTGGAAAGGGCAAATGACGCCTCAGCTAAAGCACACAACGAAATGGCTCAACACTTGGTGCACTTCTTCCTTGAGAGCCTCCAACTCCAGAGAGCCTAGGAAGATCAAGATAACAGATCCCGGCGGAACAACGTGCGCCTCAGATGGGTCCCAGAGGATGTTACAGAACTACAGGAGTTTATGCACAGGTATCTGCTCAGTCTACTACCTGATACCCCCCCCCGGAACATTGCTTATTTGACAGGGTACATAGAGCCCTTCGACCATGACCAGGGGAGCGACCTAGAGACATTATTGCTAGATTTCATTATTACGGGGTAAAAGACGCGGTGATCGCAGCCGCTACAACGCAAATTCCGTCCATTGACAACGTTATGCTGAAATTGTTTATAGATCTCTCCCCAACTACTTTACAAAATCGCCGCTCCTTTAAACCTATCAAGGACCAACTGATTGCTCATAACATCAGATATCGCTGGGGGTTCCCGTTTAAACTTGTGGTATCCCATCACGGCAGTACGCATGTTCTGGAAGATCTTCAGAGGGCCGACCGCTTTCTTCATGCTCTGGGCTTGGCAGGTCCACAAGTCTCCTCGTCACGAGAGAGTCCCTATACTCCACAAAGGATGGAGACCGAATGGTCTCAGGCCTCTCCGAAAGAGCGACGGTCACGATCCTCACCACCCCCTCCACCATGTCTTTCGCCTCTTCAATTTGCCACTTTAGGGCTGCACGTGGTTTCTGGGATCCTGACGGTGTTGTAACTCAGTCGGGAGCGGAAATTATTTAAGTCTTTATACTATAGCCTCATTGGGATGAAGAGTCTCCGATTGGAACCAAACGAGACCTGGACACCGACTTTGGTGGCTCCACTTGGTGGATGTCGCTGAACACCCCCCCCGCCCAGGACACTGGGCATCTTTCTCGGTTTTCCTCCTGAAGTGGTTGACTTCGGGGGTTGGAAGGAGTCCGAGACTGTCTCCCTAATGGCTGGGATGTTAGTTGGATTGTATTTTTTCTCAATCCGAGTTAATGTGTTGTTTTTTCTTTTAATGTTTTCCTTTTTTGCTCTTTTTTCTCTTTTTGCAGTCGTTTTTATTTTTTGGTTTTCCTTTTTCCCTTTTTTCCCTTTTTCTTTTCCGATCAAGGTCTCATAAGGTCAGGTAAAATGTGGTTATGTGTTATTGAATGTGATATATTATACTGTATGGGTACCCTAGGTTTTCCACTGCCACTTCTTCACGCCTCATCTCTTCTGATCTGTCTGACCTCGGTAGAGACAGTTAGCTCACTGCTGCTTCCCTTATTTTCTCCCTATAAATGCCGCTACATGTAATCTCGCATAACGTAAAAGGGTTTAATAACCTGATGAAACGCCGTAAGGCAATGCGATTCTACGTTTCTCTGGGGGCAGATATCCTCCTCCTCCAGGAGACGCACTTCGCCCAGGGTAAATCCCCAAGATTTTTTGATAAACGATTCCCGTTGCATTACCATGCTTGCGCAAACTGGAAACATCGGGGAACCTCTATTTTTTTCCGCTCCCGTATTAATTTTGTACTTTGTAGAAAAGTGTCGGATAAGGAGGGAAGGTTTCTTTTTCTTCAGGGCTCAATTGATAATAGACCGATATCACTCCTCAACGTCTATGCTCCTTACACCAGAGACCCCGCTTTTTATGACCGACTCTTGACTTTGCTAGAACCCTTCCCAGGGGGGGAGGTGATCATCGGGGGTGACTTTAACTCCATACTCGACCTGGTTCTGAATAGATCTACTACCCCTACTCAGTCTGACTCTCACCCTAACCGATCACTCCTTAAAGATTTTTTGCAACAAGCACATCTAGTAGATACATGGCATCTTCTGCACCCTACGACAAGAGACTACACATTCTACTCCCACCCAAACATGACTTATACGAGAATTGACTTTGTTTTTGTCCCCCAACGGGCGGTGAGAGAGGTACTATCTGCCAAGATACATGAGATTACTTGGTCGGATCATGCCCCTCTCAGTGTAGTTTTGGCGAATGGCTCCAGGGGCTCTTCCCGCCCTCCCTGGCGTCTGCCCGACACCTTGTTGCTGAGACCGGAAGTCGCATCTGAATTAGACTTAGCTTTAGCAAATTTTGCTCTGGATAATAACCCCACACACTACCTTCCTGATCTGCTGTGGACTACCCATAAGGCAATCCTAAGGGGCTGGTTAATAAGGTCAAGATGCCTACATCTACATCATACAGAGTAAAGCAGCAGGTACGCCTTCTCCAATCAGCTCCGAAGAAGAGTCTGAGGTTATTAACGTTTAACTTAGTCTAACTATCTGCTGTACACAAATCGTTTAAATGACCAACCGATTAATCGATATTGAGAATAGTTTACAGCTCATTTCATTATCAATGAGTTGTCGATTAATCAATTAAAATAATTGGGCAGATGCTGTCAGCGGCACCTGCCCAATTATTTAAGGGGAAAATATAGGGTGTATTGTTTCATAGAGTGTTCCCTTAATGTAGGGATTTCAAACTCTGCCCCCCCCCCCACAATTATTGCCTACAGTTCCCAGAATTCCTTGAATGCAATAAATGGCCAGATAATCACGGGAGGTGTAGTTCAGAAGCATCTGGGGGAGGGGCAGAAATGCTATGCTTTAATGCATGTCTCATCTTTGTATAGAATAACAGCAATATAGATTGAAAAAAGGGCAATGTCCGTCAAGTTCAACCTTCCACATATTCTGTGGCTGCTGCTGATCCATAAGAAGGCAAAAAAAAAACCTCTTGGTGCATTTTCCTATTGTGCCCGAAAATGGGAAAAAATCCTTCCTGATTCTATAATGGCAATGGGATTCCTCTCTTAGATCAGCAAGCAATGCATTATGGAAAGAAATACTGAATCAAAATGGCGCCACCTAGCAATAGAATATATAGCAATTTCACAAGATGCAGAGAAAAAAAGTTGGTATATGAATAAAGTCAAATATAAAATTATATGTACAAAGTCAATATAAGTGTCAATTCTAGATGGTCACAAAGTATATGAGACCATAAGTGCTTTAAAGGTGGATCAGCAGCTGTCTCTCTCCATTTGATGGTATATCAAAAACCATCGGTATAGTGGAATAGAGAAGAAATATGGCAGAGTCTATTGCACCTTCTAATAAGTTAGACAAATTTGGAGTGTATGTCGATATCCAGAAATTCAAACGTAATTTGTGTCTTAAAAAATTCTTTATGAAGGATCCTGTCACCCAGCAATCTATAGCAAAGGACGAATGGATACACACCGATCTAAAAAATAAGTCACACTTTTACCCGAGACATCTAATTTCCAAAGAAATGACTACTTTCGAAAATATGGTCTTGAACGACTTAGAAAAAATTAAACCTACAAAAAGATTCAATCTTATGAAAGTTGAAAGGGAAGCCCTACAAGAACTTGCAAACGACAATGATATAACTATCAAACCTGCAGATAAGGGGGGAGGCATTGTACTCCTTAATAGAGAAGACTACTTAGAAGAATCGGCAAGAATTTTGAATGATATCCACATACGATATTTTACCTGGGAATCCAACTGCAACCATCAAAGAAAAATTTGACCTATATATCCGAAAAGGAGAGGAAGCAGGTATTCTTAATAAGAAAGAGGCCGATTTTCTTACAGTAGAGCACCCAAGAATCCCTGTGTTTTATTATCTTCCAAAGATACACAAAAATGCCTCTAAACCTCCAGGCAGACCGATTATTTTGGGTATAGATTCAATCTCTAGCAGAACCTCCCAATATCTGGATTGCTTACTCCAACCTACAGTAAAAGAAATCCCTTCTTATTTGAAGGATACAGGAGACATAATTAGAGCACTCCAGACGATGGAATGGAAAGAAGGTTTGCTGCTTGTTACTTGTGACGTTAGATCACTGTACACATGCATCCCGCACGATAAGGGATGCCAAGCTGTAGAAAATGTATTATTAGAGGGTAAAATGAATAAAGAACAGATTTTATTCTAGAGGGTCTTGACCTTATTTTAAGGAATAATTACTTTTGGCATATGGATAATTTTTATTTACAAACCACGGGAACCGCCATGGGCAGAAAAGTAGCACCCAGTTATGCTAATCTTTACATGTCACAATGGGAAAAGTCTTTAATAGAAAGTAATCACAAATGGAAAGATAATATTCGACTATATAAGAGATACATAGACGATCTGTTCTTTCTTTAGCAAGGCAACAGAGGTGATCTACTCTCTTTCATAGAGTACCTTAACTCTAATGATTGGGGGATTCAATTGGAATACCAATTTAGTGACTCTGATGCCAATTTCTTAGACTTAAAAATTTATATAGAGGATTCGTGTATAAAGACCAAAACGTTCTTCAAGACTGTGGATGTTAACAGTTACATCGAAAAGACTAGTTGCCATTTTTGGAGATGGTTAGAAGATGTCCCTAAGGGTCAATTTCTCCGAATTAAAAGAAATTGCACCGAAGACCTTGATTACTTAGAACAATCAAAAAGGTTACAGACACAATTCGAGGAGAAGGGCTATCACTCTGCAAAATTAGAAAAAGCAAGACAATCAGTCTTGAAAATGGAACGGACCAACATCCTCAATTCCAAGAAGCCGAAGAAAGAAGTGGCCCAAAAAAATCCCATTTATTTGTCAATACACGGGGGAACATCGGCATATCAAACAGATCTTCGAAAAATACTGGCCCATCCTATTAAAAGATGGAGACCTGAGACAAGTCCATGGCAATCACCCCACTGTTATTTTTAGAGGGACCAAAAATCTTAAAAAACACCTGACAAAAAGCCATTCGAAAAAATCGACCCACACAAATTCCTTTAATTTGGCCAAAGGTTTTTACGGGTGTGGCAATTGCCTTAGCTGCCGAACAACTGGCAGCAAAAAAAGACATATAAAAGAGTTCCAAGACATGACTGGGAAGAACACTTATAAAATCCAGGAGTTTATGACCTGCTTTTCTGACGGCAACTTATATTCTCGATTATAACTCTCTTTCCCTATTATGGGTTTATATTTAAAATATTTAATTTACCCAGGTAATTCAACATCAACCACCAGAAATAATCACTTCATTAATTAGTTTTATACTATCGTCTTTTGTCAATCACATTTATTAATTCTTTGTCTATCGGCACATATCTTTTAGATTTAGCATGACATATGTCACCACTTGATCACTGATTACGTTACACGATTATAGAAAACAACCTTGAAAATAATTATAGAAGCCATAATATTGTCTTAATATACATCCATTTTAGGATGTGCCCTTTTTTTGTTCTGGCATTACTATTTTATGTACTAATTATTCAATTAGGGTTGACACTATCATGTTATCAGTATGGCACTTAATTATATTCTTGGCTCATTTTATAATTAACATCACCATTGTGAAGGTGGATTTTTTTTAGTAAATAATGGTGAATGAGAAACGTTTTCAGTCCTGATAATTGTGCATATATAACCCTACCTTAGGACTTTTTATAAAATGGTCCTTTAATAAAATGGCCCTGCATTATTTGAGCTTTTTTTTAACAAAAATAATCATATAATTTTTTTAATAATAATATTATGCTCAGTTGGGTTATAGTTACAATTTTAAACAAATAGTTTTAAAAGCCTATTCTTATAACTCTGTTAATAATAATAATTTTTATGACTTTGCCATCTATAAAAATTTTATTTTATATGCGACAGACATGTATATTTTTCTACAAAACAGAAGGTAGTGTAGCGATAGCAATGTCCTTCTTGAATATGATGAATTTCAAGACTTTTCATAATCCTCTTCAGAGTATCCCTCAAATAAAAATACAGAGAAAAGGAGACATCATAGTGCGACCCATATATCACTTAGTGGCAAGGATAAATAAATAGATCTCACTCACATGAAATGGAACCCTCCTGGTTCTGGGTCAATCGTTTTTAGGGTCGTTCACTGGCCACCCAAATGCCCCTCTTAGAAAGGATCAGTTCTCCTGGCGAAGATAGATATCTCGGATATCCGGAAGGTTACTGGATCCAAAGAGTCCACTCAAAGGGGCCCATAAAAAACTCCAAAGAGTATAGGGTAAATGAAAACAATAAAATTGCTTTTAAATGAATAAATTTTTTTTAATAACAAATAAAAACAAAAAACATTAAGCCAGGACGCGTTTCGCCAAAGTAGATAATATATCAAAAGGCTGGCTGAGCAGCCAGCTGAGGAAGCCTTTTGATATATTATCTACTTTGGCGAAACGCGTCCTTGTTTTATTGTTTTTTGTTTTTATTTGTTATTAAAAAAAAAATATTCATTTAAAAGCAATTTTATAGTTTTCATTTACCCTATACTCTTTGGAGTTTTTTATGGGCCCCTTTGAGTGGACTCTTTGGATCCAGTAACCTTTCGGATATCCGAGATATCTATCTTCGCCAGGAGAACTGATCCTTTCTAGGAGGGGCCTTTGGGTGGCCAGTGAACGACCCAAAAAACGATTGACCCAGAACCAGGAGGGTTCCACTTCATGTGAGTGAGATCTATTTATTTATCCTTGCCACTAAGTGATATATGGGTCGCACTATGATGTCTCCTTTTCTCTGTATTTTTATTTGAGGGATACTCTGAAGAGGATTACGAAAAGTCTTGAAATTCATCATATTCAAGAAGGACATTGCTATCGCTACACTACCTTCTGTTTTGTATTTCTATGTTGATGGTTGAGTAACAAGGACCATTTAAGTGTTTGAGCGATTTTCCATACATAGCCGATCAGCGCTACATCTCGGTTGTTTTTTTTATTATGTATATTTTTCTGATTGGAACGTATAAATAGTTTTTTCTTCTTTCTTCTTTTTTTCCTTTCCTTTTGTCCCGCAATTACATATTGCCTTCTGGCGCCAAACGATAACGAGGACTTTTTCAATTTGACTAATTGATTCCTTTTCAGGGCAAAGACTATAAATACATTGTCATTTGTTAACGGACTATACACCTACTGAGGAAGCGATTGTAATCGCGAAACGCGTTTGAGTGTGTTTTACCCGTTTATTTTCTTTAATAAATTTTATTTGCAAATCTTGCGAATCCTGATTTTATTTGCCTTTTGAAGGAACTTGTTGGAAGTTCAGGGGATCCGGTGCTCCTTAGAAAATCACCGGCTGTTGATTACATCAAGTGTCTGATTTTGACACCCGAAAATGTGAGTTTACTCCCTCTCTTTTCTTTAGTAACAAGTGGAGACTGTATTGCTGCGCTATGATATATTTCTGCTTCATCGAAGGGTTGTATTCACATTTAAAGACATTAAGAAAGAAGACAGAGAGAGTACAAGCAATGCATTATGACTTTAATTTATATATCCATTTATATAATATTTTACCAGGAAAGCAACCAGACCTTTTATAACGGCATCAATTGAATTGGATCCAAAATAAACACCTTTAAGAATTCTATATTTTTTATTTTTCATACTGTGGAAAAAAACCTAAACAAATATTTACAATTATTTTCCATTAGATTTTAATCTGATAAATACATGCTTCAAGGTTTATCTATCCCTGGATATCTAGAATGTATGATCGCTTTTCTAATCCCTAAAACAGGGATGGGAGGATTTGTGAAATAAATTGGACTCATATAAAGATTACATTGAGATAAGAGAGGTATCAGGTAAGGCGGCCCAGCAGCCTACTGTCTGTATCGGCACAATGCTTCCCACTATCTATTTCCCTTAAGCTCCGTTTGTTCAATAGACATTGCCATGAATACTCTACCGTGGATATTATTAAACTGTTTCTGTGCAGTTGTTAATATTACACAGGGGCTGACTGGCAACTTTTGGCCCAGGGGGCAAGTACAATCCAGAGGCCCGTAGTGCAGCAACTTGGGCCCTTGTTTAAATAAAAAAAAACAACGGAAGCAAATTTAGTAATAAATAACAGTGGGCCGATCCCATTCTTTTTTTACAACCCCACAGCAGGCCCCTCAATTTATTGTCCCCACAGCAAACAGGACCCTCAATTTATTGTCCCCACAGCAAACAGGCCCCTCAATTTATTGTTCCACACAGCAGCCAGGTCCCACAATTTATTGTCCCCACAGCAGACAGGTGCCACAATTTATTGTCCCCACAGCAGACAGGTCCCTCAATTTACTGGCCCCCCATCAGACAGGAGCCTGGATAGCCCACAAGGTACGCTGCAGACGACCATCACCCAGACACAAAGGGAGCAGTTAAAGGGGGTCCAGTCGCTCACCATTAAGAAGCACCGCACGCCCAACAGTTGAGCCTGGATAGTTAAGGCTCCTAAATTGGTGAGTGTGATCAATTTTTATTACACTACAAGATTACTGGTTGATGCTGTACTATGAGAGTGCTGTCTCTCTGCTCTCTTCTTTTGTGTTTTCTTGTCTAAGGTAATGATGACAGCATAAAGAAGGGAAGAGGCCACTCTATATTTGGCCCGAGACGTTTCACTCCAGAGCCTGGACATAAGAGGCTCTGGAATCTGTAAGTGTGCATTCATTACAATATATGTTGTTTGATGTGCACAGATGTTATTGCACTATTATCCCTCTCTCTTCTTTATCTCTCATTTATCGTGGAGTCAATTGGGACCATAGGAGGAACTGTTACGTCAAGAAAAGATAACCCCTATTTTTGTGAAAAGGGTAACATTGACCAACTTCTGAGCACCTTTTGATGCACAATTTGTTCACCTAGGAACTCTAAAAGCGAATAACAAGGACATTAGAACTCCAGTACGCAATGGACATTGGCGTATGGTCCTTCTAACTTTATTGGATGCTAGTATTTGGATTTTGGATACACTATTATTTGCAATATCGATTTATTTGTACCACTTTGCACTATATGCACTTTATTGCTGCATTTGCACTTTGTACCACTGCACGTTTAAATTGTTGCATCAGTACTTCTCAGAAGTTACATTTGCACTATTGAGATGCACTTTATCTGAACCCTATATGGTATATATACAATAAGTAACGTACATCTGTTGAGTTAAGACGTTATAATATAAGTATTTGAATTGTATTTGCAATATCCACTGCGCCACTAGGAATGCCCCTCTTTTCCCCCAGGCCCCTCAATTTATTGACCCCTCAGCAGACAGGCCCCTCAATTTATTGACCCCACAGCAGAAAGGCTCCTCAATTAATTGACCCCCCAGCAGACAGACCCCTCAATTTATTGTCCCCTCAGCAGACAGGCCCCTCAATTTATTGACCCCTCAGCAGAAAGGCTCCTCAATTTATTGACCCCTCAGCAGACAGGTCCCTCAATTTATTGACCCCTCAGCAGACAGGCCCCTCAATTTATTGACCCCTCAGCAGGCAGGCTCCTCACTTTATTGTCCCCATACAGCAGGCAGGTCCCTCAATTTATTGTCCCCTCAGCAGACAGGCCCCTCAATTTATTGTCCCCTCAGCAGGCAGGTCCCTCAATTTATTGTCCCCTCAGCAGACAGGCCCCTCAATTTATTGTCCCCGCAGCAGGCAGGCTCCTCACTTTATTGTCCCCTCAGCAGACAGGCCCCTCAATTTATTGTCCCCGCAGCAGACAGGCCCCTCAATTTATTGTCCCCTCAGCAGACAGGCCCCTCAATTTATTGTCCCACACAGGAGACATGTCCCTCAATTTATTATCCCCACAGCAGGCAGGCCTGAGGCCTTCCTCACTTTATTTATCCCCTCTCTAATCCATCCTGAGTGCAGGTGCAGGGACAGACAATACAGAGGAGGAGGTAGTAGTTCGTCAGACAGTGGGCCACTCATCAATCAACTGGGTTTCTGCCGGCCCCGGTCTGATGTGTAGAGTGTCTACAGCTCCTTTACTGGCTGCTCCTTCACACAGGCTGACTGACTCTGAATCTGGGAGGCACGATGCAGCTCTTAGCTATACATGGCTGCCCAAGATGGGAGCACTGCAGTGGCCCGGGGGACATTTGCCCCCCCCCCTCCCAGTCTGCCCCTGATATTACACCATACACATACAAGGATTAATTTATTGGGTCGTAAATGGGATGTTGCACCTCGCTGGCTCTTTTGTATCTGTGAAATTATAATTTATTGCCCTCATACAGATTTATAACATAAACTCATATTTCACCGTATTAAGAAAAACAGAAATAGACAAATGTGCTGTCCACGTGGTGCTCTTATGAATTTACAACAGATAATACAGAGGCGGCTCGAGACCACATTATTTTGCGAGGTGATGACAATACTCCTAGGGCTCTATCAACTGCTGTGAGCCAAAACGGCAAAGGTACATGAAAAATCTAGCGCGAGTCGCTAAAAGGTGGTGCCTGACAAACCACCAACAGATCACCTTGTCCGCAGTAGTCCGTGTGCAAGATTCATTAGCGCACGCTAGGGAAACGCTAAGACCCGGGCTGAGAACCAGCGCTAATGCATTGTATGGTTAAAAATAAAAAGCGTGCAACAAATACTCTTTTTTTTTAAAGAAAAAGAATCAGAACCCCAAATTTCACCTGAAAAATCCAAAAATATACCTAATAAATTCTAAAAATTCAATGAATAAAAAGGCTTTTGCTGTGGATTAAAAAAATAAATGGTTGAATAGATAATGGATAAAAGCGATAATATTTTTCACATTGAATCCTATGGGCTTCGCACTCGGCAGGTTTTCCTATACAATGCATCTTCGCACGTTTCCCCCGAAGCACGCCAGTTTAACCACACAATGCATTTTTGACACGTAAACTACATCCAGCGAGCCAAGAGAACACCTGTGCTGCATTCCTTTCAATTGCCTGTTAATTTTAGCCAAGGAATTGTGACTTTTTTTTCCTTTTCCATCAGTTAACACCAGAGTTGAGCAGTAGGTAAATTTTTGCGATTAGCGTCGGCGTTAAAATTTGTGCTGGGACCAAACGATCTGTTGGTTAGAATAGCCAAAGTGCTATGCAGCGCTGCCCATGTTAAGTATAGGACGCGGCAAGTACAGTAAGCTTGCGCTATGAATCGTTAAATACCTCGTGCTAAGTGTTTTTTGCCATTTGTAGCAAGAAGCAAACAATCTGTAGGTCCGGCGCTAGATTGAAGATTTAGGCTGGCGGCACACGAGCGTTACAGAGAGAGGAAGGAACGTCCGTGAAAGTGGGCGTTCCTTCCACTCTCTGCGCTCAGCGTACAAAGCACAATCCTCCTATGGAGAATCGCGCTTTGTATCCTGTCAGCGTCCGTTTAGCTTTTTGACGGGGAGGGCTTTTTCACGTCCGGTGGATGGCTTTCCCCGTCACAAACGCACGGACGCAGGGAATTGCGGTCGCACATGAGCCGTAAATACGCTCGTGTGCCGGGGGCCTTACCTGGCGCTGACGCGAAAACAGGCGGACGCTAGGGTTAGCTCACACCAGCTGGTAGGGCCCCTATAGGGCAAAACCTATGGAGAAGTAAGCATCATATTTTTTTAATAAATAATAAATACTTAAACCTTTCAGGCACAAGACATGAACGTTGGAAAACAAAAACAAATTGTTATATTAATCTATATCTAAAGATATGAAACACACAATGTAATCTGGACATTTCCCGCGGTTTCTATCTGAAAATGTGATTTCCGATTGAAACCACTCTGCCTGAAAGGGTTAATGAGTAAAAAAACCTACAAAAGCAAACATTTAAAGAATTCCCCAAGAACACAAACAGAATAGATTTTGTGACTGGTACACTACACACGATCCATTAATAATCAGAAGTGTGTTTTTGAATATACATTAAATAGGACAATCCTAAATAATTGAAAGTGTTAAGTTTGCGGTGAACAGCCATACGTTATTGACGGGAAGTCAATGTTCTACGTGGAAAAATGGGTCCATGTGACGTTGAGCCGTTAGATCTTGGTCTTGCTGCCTAATGAAACGTTTTTAAAGTAAGTAAGGAAAGCAGACGTAAATAGAATAAGAGGAATTGGGTATATTTTGGTGCATGTGGCCACCTGGTGTATCAATGCCATAGATAGTGGAAAGACCAAACACGCTATAGATAACTGCAAGATGATATTTTATGTTGCGTTTTCTTTTTTTGTTTCTGAAACACCGAAATGTGCTATGTTGAACTAGACTTGTGCAATTGTGTTTGGAACAAATATCAGCAATTTTTGAGATTACGAAGCACCCGAATTCTGAAACCTCCGAACCAAATTGATCCAAAATAAAGTTACTGTATCTATCCAAACAAAATACAAATATAATCGATTTGAATTCGCTCGGATGACTGAAACAAAATTGCGTTTGCCATGCAATACAAAATCCTTAACCCTAAAAGTAACCCTAACCTTAACCCCTTAAGGACCAAGGTCTTTAAAGTCAATGCATTTATGACGTAACAGTTACATCATTGGTCCTTAAGGGGTTAAAAGTAATCCTTCCTCTAAAAGTAACCCTAAGTCTAATTGTAAAACGAGCGGGACTAGTAACCCTAACCCTAAAATTAGCCCTAATTGTAAAACAAGCAGAACTAGTAACTCTAACCCTAAAAGCAACCCCAACATTGAAGTAACTCTAACTGTAAAAGTAGTGTTAAACTTAACCCTACTCCTAACCCTAAGCATAAACGCAACCCTAACCCTAACTTCTGTTGTGGTGGTATAGATGGAGGGTATATGTGGTAGTATAGAGGGTGCATAGAGGAAGTAAAGAGTATATGGGTATAGAAGGAGGTATAGGTAGAAAAATATGTGTTCCACCGATATCGGTCTGAATCTAAAATTTGGCCATGCACATGTCTAATGCTGACTTTTAACATGAGACATAAAGAACATGCCAGCCTCTGATGGAGGTAATTATACTATAGGAACAATTCCATAGTCTTTGCGCCTTATGAGTAAAGTGCGTGATGATGTCACTGTATGAACGCACTATGGGTCCTATAGCTTTAATGAATGTTCCGTTAATTATAACACCCCACTCATTAAGGTTGACAGCTCCCATCCAATTATAGCTGAGTTGCAAACTCTTGTTGAACTTGGCTGATGTGGCTTCCTAATGTACATTTGGGCTTCTGGTACTTTGTACATGAAGGTCTAATGTTTGAGTAAGCCGGAGAATAACAAGCGATTATAAGGGTGATCGTTATTCTTGCTTGCAGCCAGCGATAGAAACACATTACCATCTGCAAAACCTGATGCTAAAGTGATTTTGCAGCAGCAGGAAACCCCATACTTTCTCCCTATCATAATGGAGAGGGTGGAATAATCCGCTGCCTCCTTTGCTGTAGATGGTCCAGCTCCCCATAGACTCCTATGGATAACAGGAAAGGATTCAGAGGTGGACTGTAATTGTACTCAATAAGAGGTGTAAGCCAAGACAATATTTCTCATAAAACATGTGTTCTCTTGTTCCAGAGCTGCAGTGCCCACTAAGGCTGGGGTCAGACTAACGCATTTTTAACTTGCGTTTAGGCGCACTTAATCACGGCCGCAGTAGCAGCAAATGACAGGCAATGACAGCCAATACACGAAGTACGGCCGCACGAAAGTCTGGCCTCGCAACGCAAGCAGCAAACAAACGAATTTTTTCTAGAACATAGAACCGGCAGTACTGATGTACAGAGTGTGCTGCGTCCGCATAGCGGCGTGTGTGCGTGATTAGGAGACATCAGACGCTGCTAATGTCCAGCCAACATAACTTCCAGAAACAAGAAGTGTTTTATTGACGATCCGTAAAAAAACACGCACGAAAATGCGCATCGTATGACCGTTTTCACGCATTTCGTGAAAAAATACATCCATGCATTCGGACGCACTTTTTGGCGGTCGCTGCGAATAATGCGTTTGTTTGACCCTAGCCTTAACCTTAAAAAAATCCATTCCTTACATTGATTTTACAGTCATTAATTTTGGTAGATGTTGACAGTCGGAGAGTCACAGTCGCACATACCCATGTTATAATAGGGTTGGATAAATTTGTTCAGTGAGAAACATTATGTTTATTGGTTGAGAGCAGTTTCTTAAAGGATCTTTTGTTGCTTGCAAAACTGTATGGTGGGTCCGTTTCATAAATGACATGAAAAGACAGACACTAATGGAAAACTTGGGTACCGGGCATCTGACTTATGACACCCATATTCCAACTGAGCCAATTTGTCAGTAGCTGGAGTCGTAATACGTTTGAGGTGTCTGTGAATGACGGCAGCTGTTCAATTCCAGGAGTCCATAGGACTCCATGGAGCCATACTTGTTCTTGCTCGAACTCTGCAGGCGCTCGTGTGAGTTCGCGTCTAGCTGGGGGGTTCCATGGAGGAACACTGGGAGCTATTTCTTCCACGTGTTCAGCTGCCTACAGAGAGAGGAAGCAGTGGATCGAGCCGCTATCTTCAGTGAGGGATCTAAGGTGAGTATGGGATTTTATGATGATTCAGATTCATGTATGAAGTATTTTTGCAGAAGTGCAATCACTTAACACCATGGTTTACAAGATATCATTCATTGCTGAATAACATCAGGCGCAGACTAAGAATGAGCTAGGTTGGAATAGCTCGTTCTTCAACCTCATGCTCCACATTAACATCTCCCATACAGTCAGGTCCAGAAATATTGGGACATCGACACAATTCTAACATCTTTGGCTCTATATACCACCACAATGGAGTTGGAATGAAACAAACACAATGTGCTTTAACTGCAGACTGTCAGCTTTAATTTGAGGGTATGTACATCCAACTCAGGTGAACGGTGTAGGACTTACAGCAGTTTGCAGATGTGCCTCCCACTTGTTAAGGGACCAAAAGTAATGGGACAGAATAATAATCATAAATCAAACTTTCCCTTCTTAATACTTGGTTGCAAATCGTTTGCAGTCAATCACAGCCTGAAGTCTGGAACGCATAGACATCACCAGACGCTGGGTTTCATCCCTGGTGATTCTCTGCCAGGCCTCTACTACAACTGTCTTCAGTTCCTGCTTGTTCTTGGGGCATTTTCCCTTCAGTTTTGTCTTCAGCAAGTGACATGCATGCTCAATGGGATTCAGGTCAGGTGATTGACTTGGCCATTACATAACGTTCCACTTCTGTCCCTTCAAAAACTCTTTGTTTGTTTTTGCAGTATGCTTTGAGTCATTGTCCATCTGCACTGTGAAGCACCGTCCAATGAGTTCTGCAGCATTTGGCTGAATGTGCGCAGATAATATTGCCCGAAACACTTCAGAATTCATCCTGCTGCTTTTGTCAGCAGTCATATCATCAATAAATACAAGAGAACCAGTTCCATTGGCAGCCATACATGCCCACGCCATGACACTACCACCACCATGCTTCACTGATGAGGTGGTATGCTTAGGATCATGAGCAGTTCCTTTCCTTCTCCATACTCTTCTCTTCCCATCACTCTGGTACAAGTTGATCTTGGTCTCATCTGTCCATAGGATCTTGTTCCGGAACTGTGAAGGCTTTGTTAGGTGTTGTTTGGCAAACTCTAATCTGGCCTTCCTGTTTTTGAGGCTCACCAATGGTTTACATCTTGTGGTGAACCCTCTGTATTCACTCTGGTGAAGTCTTCTCTTGATTGTTGACTTTGACACCCATACACCTACCTCCTGGAGAGTGTTCTTGATCTGGCCAACTGTTGTGAAGGGTGTTTTCTTCACCAGGGAAAGAATTCTTCGTCATCCACCACAGTTGTTTGGTCTCCTGGGTCTTTTGGTGTTGCTGAGCTCACCGGTGTGTTCCTTCTTTTTGAGAACATTCCAAACAGTTGTTTTGGCCACACCTAAAGTTCTTGCTATCTCTCTGATGGGTTTGTTTTGTTTCTTCAGCCTAATGATGGCTTGCTTCACTGATAGTGACAGCTCTTTGGATCTCATCTTGAGAGTTGACAGCAACAGATTCCAAATGCAAATAGCACACTTGAAATGAACTCTGGGCCTTTTATCTGCACATTGTAATTGGGGTAATGAGTGAATATCACACACCTGGCCATGGAACAGCTGAGAAGCCAATTGTCCCATTACTTTTGGTCCCTTAACAAGTGGGAGGCACATCTGCAAACTGCTGTAAGTCTTACACCGTTCACCTGAGTTGGATGTACATACCCTCAAATTAAAGCTGACAGTCTGCAGTTAAAGCACATTGTGTTTGTTTCATTCCAACTCCATTGTGGTGGTGTATAGAGCCAAAGATGTTTGACACAATTCTATGTCCCAATATTTCTGGACCTGACTGTATAAATAGAAGACGCTAGTGTACAGTAAGCAGCCACAGTCTCGAATGGAATTGGATATGATAAAAGTAAGTTGAGAGCTTGAGACGGTATGCTGTATAGCTCGAGTACTCTGCTTAACGTCAGCATTGATACAGGGCCCTATATGTTTTATTAAATTATTATTATTCTTTATTTATAAAGCGCCAGCATATTCCACAGCGCTGAACCTTTGCCCCATTAACATGGTGAAGTTTAGGATTGACCTGGTTGAGGTGGGTGCCAGGGTATGGTGAAATCAGGCCAACAGGTTCTTGGTGTATAGCGATGCCATATATACATAAATAACCAGGTCTCATACACTCGGTGGACGATGCAGCCTATATCCATCCATTACACATTTATACTTTATGAGCCAGAAGCACTCGATGGAAATAAAGTGCAGTAAATAGTGTCATAATGACATCCTCTTTGCCCTTTTGCAAAACCTGTTAGGCTCGTGTCAATGTTCACGTCCGTGTTGCCGCACATAAGTATGTCCGTGATAGCATGCAATTGTGTTAAATGGAGCTCCACACACAAAGTACGTCTGCACAGAAGTGCGGACGCATGACGTACGCGGAAAAACGGACGCAGGTTAGGCAAGAACGTAATGCTGCTAGAACGGACGTGCGGAGTGCGCCACGTCTGCAACGTCCGCATAGCTTTGTGTGTGAGTGATAGAACATGGTCAGACGGACTGCATTTATACGTCCAGCATTTTTGACGGACAAAATGTTTTTCATATTAATTTATTTTCCCTCCTACATCCATCAAAAATAACGTCAGTCACAAAAACAGACATTGTGGCCACTACTGCGTCTTCCGTCGAAAAGTGCGTCCGTACTGCACGGACGCACAGTCCGTAGAAAACGCGCTCGTCTGACCCTAGCCTTAGAGTAAAAACAGACTTTTTCCTGATTGCACTCAGGACATTGGAGATTGGGAATCCAAGGGTTACGCTCAGCCTAGAGCCACAGGTCTGTCAATTGCCATTGTCTTTCTGAAATAATTCATTTTGACGTCATTAGATCAGTGATTACCAGTCCTCCTTCCCAAGGCATTCTGCTGAAATCATGAGCATTTCAACACAGACCTTTTTAGGCTCGGGTCAGACGAGCACAGTGTTCACGTCCGTGTTGCTGCACATTTTAACGTCCGTGGTAGCATGCAATTATGATCAATAGAGACCCACACACGAAGTACGTCTGCACAGAAGTGCGGACACACAATGGACGCGGCAAACGGACGCAGGTTAGGCAAGAACGTAAAACTGCTAGGATGGACGCACAGAGTGCGCTGCGTCCGCAATGTCCACAACGTCCACATAGCTTTCTGTGTGAGTGATGGAACGTGGTCAGACGGACTTCATTTATACGTCCAGCATTTTTCACGGAGAAAATGTTTTTGCATTTTAATTTATTTTCCCTGCTACATCAGTCAAAAAACAGACTGTGTGGCCACTACCTTGTTGTCAGTCAGAAAGTACGTCTGTAATGCACGGACGCACAGTCCATACAAAATGCGCTCATCTGACCCTAGCCTAAAAAGGCCAGGAAATGGGAAGGTCTGACTGTATTTGCAGGTTGGGATTTAATGGGATTTAAATATGTTCTGCAGTTTGTCTTATATTTCAAATTTCTAATTTAATTTCCTATTGTCAGACCACTGTGACTACTATATACGTGTACAAACATTATATATATATATATATATATTATTGTAAGCTCCTATGAGCAGGGCCCTCTACACCTCTTGTTTCCATTCCGTGTCCGTTTAACTGTATCTCGTTCCCTTTGGTTATTGAAAAGCGCTGTGGAAACTGTTGACGCTATATAAATGATGACAATAATAATAATATATATATACAGTTATGTTCAAAATTATTCAACCCCCAATGCTGTAAAGGGTTTTAGGGAATTTAGTGTACATTTGTAATTGTATTCAGAATGAAATCCTACAAGGACTTTTTAAAGAACCATATGCAACTAAAATGACATCCATTGGTTTTGTAATACAGTAGTAAATGTTTCTTTTGTGAGTTCTTCATTGACACAATTATTCAATACCTTAAAGACTACCACTCTGAAGAACAGAGGTTCATTCAAGTGTTTTCAATCAGGTATTGAAAACACCTGTGGATGTCACGGAGCAGCAATAAAGCATAATAAGCACCAATTAGGCAGCTTTAAAATGACTGTGATACTCAGCTCCTTCTAGACATTTACTGGTGTGGTTACAAACATGGTGAAGTCAAGAGAATGGTCCAGGAAGACAAGAGAAGAGGTGATTACTCTTCACAGGAAGGGCAATGGCTATAAGAAGATTGCAAAGATGTTAAACATACCAAGAGAGACCATAGGAAGCATCATTCACAAATTCAAGGCAAAGGGCACTGTTGAAACGCTACCTGGTCGTGGCAGAAAGAAGATGCTGACTTCGACTGCTGTGCGCTACCTGAAGCGTAGAGTGGAGAAAAGTCCCCGTGTGACTGCTGAGGAACTGAGAAAAGATTTGTCAGATGTGGGTACTGAAGTTTCAGCTCAGACAATACGGCGCACACTGCGTAAGGAAGGCCTCTATGCCAGAACTCCCAGGCGCATCCCCTTGCTGTCTCCAAAGAATAAGAAGAGTGCAGTATGCCAAAAGTCATGTGGACAAACCACAGAAGTTTTGGGATAGTGTTCTGTGGACTGATGAAACAAAATTAGAACTGTTTGGGCCCATGGATCAACGCTATGTTTGGAGGAGGAAGAACAAGGCCTATGAAGAAAAGAACACCTTGCCTACTGTGAAGCATGGCGGGGGGGTCAATCATGCTTTGGGGCTGTTTTGCTTCTACAGGTACAGGGAAGCTTCAGCGTGTGCAAGGTACCATGAATTCTCTTCAGTACCAGGAGATATTGGATGACAATGTGATGCAGTCCGTTACAAACCTGAGGCTTGGGAGACGTTGGACCTTTCAACAGGACAATGATCCCAAGCATACCTCCAAGTCCACTAGAGCATGGTTGCAGATTAAAGGCTGGAACATTTTGGAGTGGCCATCGCAGTCACCAGACTTAAATCCGATTGAGAACCTCTGGTGGGACTTAAAAAAAGCAGTTGCAGTGCGCAAGCCTAAGAATGTGACTGAACTGGAGGCTTTTGCCCATGACGAATGGGCGAAGATACCCGTAGATCGCTGCAAGACACTTGTGTCAAGCTATGCTTCACGTTTAAAAGCTGTTATAACTGTAAAAGGATGTTGTACTAAGCACTAAGATTTAATGTCACTTGGGGGTTGAATAAAACTGATAATGATGTGAGCACAGAAAAGACATTTGTGGTTATTTCATTATAAATGTTATGTTATATTTGTCTGACCTACACGTGCCTCTTTGATTTAATTGTAAGCAAGATGACTGAATGATCAAAATCAATGTCAAACTGGCCAAAACACTCAATTTCAGTGGGGGTTGAATAATTTTGAACACAACTGTATATATATATATGACATAGGTGGACATATACGCACATATACTAATTTAGTTTGATTTTGAGTCACTAAATATTTATTTGATTTTTTTTTATCGTATCGAAGTGGTCCAGTGAAGAATCTTCCTCATTTGTTGACCTGCTAACTACAAGGGTCTTAGAGTCAGGACTAGGCACTCTTTATATAAATCTAGCAGTCAGTCTATATCCCATTTAGACAGACAGTACACTGTCCCAGAAGCCTTGTGGTGCGCACAGCCTTGTACAGTACAGGGCCGTCTTTAAGGAGGGCCAAAAGGGGCAGTTGCCCCAGGCCCAGTCATAGTTGAGGGACCCAAAGCAGGCTGCTTCGTTTGTAGGCTGCTGGGGCCGTTTTACAGTGGTGACTCTGTGTTTTCTGTAGGCCCTAGGCTTCTGAGGAAGCACTGCAGCCTACGTGGGCCCCCTATGATGATGTCAGAGAGGGCGCGCCACAGGGGACAGGACCAAATGGGAGGAAGCCAGTTGAGGTTTCCTAACTGCATAGGCCTGGACACACCCTAATCAAATAACCTCACATGGAGGCTGCAGCTCCTGGTGCTGACTCCGCCCCCTCCTTCCAGACACACAGCCATGAGCCTCCATGTGCTGCTGGAGTACGAGAAGGTATGGGGGGGGAGGCACTAGGAGAAACAAAGGACAGGTCCTGCTAAAAAACTGGAGCTTCCAGCACAGCAGCAAGCTGTGCAGGAAGCCGAGCCTGGAGGCTGCACATCACAATCTCCCTCCTGCTCTCAGCTCAGAGGCATCCTCTCCTTAACCCCTTAAGTACCCCTGACGTACCCTGTACGTCCTGTCCACAGGTCTCCCTTAGACCCGCGGACGTACAGGGTACGTCAGCGGCACCAAATCCCCCTCCCGCCCGATACTCACCTCCCTCGCTGGATCCCTCGGTGATCTGGCAGGGAGGAAGCCTGCCCATGTGATTTACATGGGCAGGCGAGGCTGATGACGTCGCCACGCTGCGTGATGACGTCATCAGCAGGTGCCCCCATTCAAATCAATGGAGGGATGGGGCGGCTCCTTCTGAGCCCTCTATCTCCCCAACCATTGATGCTAGGGAGATGCTTTTTGCACTGCTGAAAAGGGGAGAGTCTATAGCATTAACCGTTTCGCCGCCGGATCGCGTTTTAGCGCCAAAACGCGATTCGAACCTGGAGGGGGGCTGACATCTTGGATGTCAGCCTAGCCTCCAGGTCCCCCCCCCACCCACTGACAATCTCACCATATGTGTGCTAAATAATTAGCACAAAATGGTCAGAATGAGCGCAGCGCACATAGATGAACTGGCTCAGCAGTGAAAGGGTTAAAAGGCAAAAACATGTGAAAATTGGGTATTTCTATTCTCGGGATAAAATTTTTAAACTATTTAGCCGGGGTCTTTATTGGTGGTTGTAGCTTTTGGGGATTAAATTACGAAAAAGTGTGTTTTTACCATTTTTTTTCATCATATTTCATATTTTTTTTATAGTAAATTATTGGATATGATGGAAATAATGGTATTTCTAGAAAGTCCATTTAATGGCGGGAAAAAGGGTGTATAATATGTGTGGGTTGAATAAACGAGTAAGAGGAAAATTTGACCTAAACCCTAACAGTGCAGAAACGTAAAAACAGCAGCGGTCACTAAAGGATGGATTTGTGTAAAACCGCCCGGTCACTAAGGGGTTAATGCAGCAAGAGCTGTGCAGAGAGGCTGACTGCCACAATCTGTCTGTAGCAATGTTTGTGGGCACAGCCGAATACAGGGAGAAATTAAACCTCTGGGCTTGCAATCTGACTCTGGGGGCTGCAGAGGTTTGGGAGAAGATGCTGCCCGTGGTTTCAGACAGGCAGCACTTATCTGTCAGTGAGGCTGTATTCCGGGCGCAGCATGTGGGGAGTGAGCTTAAATTTCTTTGGGCACTGGAAGTTAACCCTCTCCACTCACTACCCCAGATGCTGCACTTTTATTTTATAGCTTACTACTGTTTTATAAATAAATGCAGGTTCTTACCTAAAAACAGAAGAATCTGTGTTCTGGGCGCCATCTAGTGGTTCCTTTCACAATTGTTCATGTGTTGAGGGTTAATTAACCCCTCAAGACCTTTTAAGAGCAGAAAAAAAAGAAAAAAAAAAAAAAGCAGCAATAAAACCGTAAATTGTGAATGTTTCTCACAGTAAATCAGCAGCTTGTCCGTTCACTCGGGCTTATCCCTAGAACCCAGTTAGAAGCATAAATAGAGAGAAAATGTGGCGGGACAGGCGCTTCCTTCACATTGACAGGGATGTCCTCACTTAAATGACAGTTCTCCCCTCTGTTGGATGAGTGTAAACCTCAAACAGAACAGAAAACAAAAATAATGGTGCAGTATGTCAAGGCAGTATACTATTAAAATAAAGATAAGAGGATTGCACTCACATGGTGTGGTGTCTTAGTATCAGACACCAGATGTTTATAGCGGCTGGCAGAATTATGGAAGGAACGCCAGACTTCCCTTGGTGGTGCTCCAACGTCTGTGGTGGTCCTCCAATCTTTGGGTACTCCAAGAGCCTTGATGTTGTTTCAGTATCCGTTCCCCTGATCCTCAGCAGCGGTGTAGATCACAATCATGTGGGGTACAGCAGCCAGGAAACAGGAAGAATAGGGACAGCAAGCAAGGTATAATGGGATTTATTGGTATAAAATAATTAAAATAATCTTAGTACATCCAAACGCGTTTCGCGGTATGAAGCCGCTTCCTCAGTAGATGTCCTCTACTGAGGAAGCGGCTTCATACCGCGAAACGCGTTTGGATGTACTAAGATTATTTTAATTATTTTATACCAATAAATCCCATTATACCTTGCTTGCTGTCCCTATTCTTCCTGTTTCCTGGCTGCTGTACCCCACATGATTGTGATCTACACCGCTGCTGAGGATCAGGGGAACGGATACTGAAACAACATCAAGGCTCTTGGAGTACCCAAAGATTGGAGGACCACCACAGACGTTGGAGCACCACCAAGGGAAGTCTGGCGTTCCTTCCATAATTCTGCCAGCCGCTATAAACATCTGGTGTCTGATACTAAGACACCACACCATGTGAGTGCAATCCTCTTATCTTTATTTTAATAGTATACTGCCTTGACATACTGCACCATTATTTTTGTTTTCTGTTCTGTTTGAGGTTTACACTCATCCAACAGAGGAGGTTCTTACCTAAGCTCTCTCACAGTTTACATGGAATGGGCAAACATGGATTTTACATGCATTTTTTTTTCAGCATTTTATAATAATTTAAATATATTATCATTATTTTAAAAGAGTTTAATATAATTAAAATTATATATATTTTCATACTTAACCCTTTCGCTGCTGACGCATTTCCCGCCTCTGTGCTGAGCTCATTTTTACCTGTTTCGCTCATCTTGTTTAAACGTGTTTTGAAGGCTTATTTTAGTATACGACCCAGACATATTATATATCATTCTTTCCATCAGACTCGGCAGATTCATAATATATCATTATTATATGTAAACGTCATGACCTGTCTGTTTATTATAACAAAAATGCAATAAAATATGAATTTTCAATAATTTACAATGTGTAAAGTGTTTTTTTTTCACATTTTAACATGCGAGCAATTGCGGTTATATTTTGTATGGGGTGCGCTTGTTAAAAAAATTAGAAATGGGGTCTTGTTACATTTGTTTTGGGGAAAATTACGCAATTTTTAACAAACGCACCGCATACAAAACTCGTTAGTGCAGCATCATTGTTCACATTATAATTGAAATGGGAACAATATTTCTGCATTAACGAAGCAAAAAAAAGAAAAAAAAAATTTTTTTTATATAATTTTTTTTAAATATTTTTTTATTTTTAATTTTTAATTTTTTTTAAAAACTTTTTTCATAGTCATGTTGAGTCCAAGATGTCGGCCAGCTCCGGGAAAGGATCACGAACCGGCACTTTTCAGCGCCGATTCGTGATCCGGCTCCCCAGGGGTTAATGACAGCCACTGTTTGGAAGGACAGGCTGTGCCCTTCCAAGCGGTGCCTGTATTAACTCCCTGCTCCCCGGCGATCGGGAGGGAGAGAGGTCCGAAGGACCTCCCCCCCTCCCTTTCAGGCACTTCCTCCGCACATGCGGGGGGGGTGCCTGAATTAGATGTCATCGCGTCGCCGCAATGACATCTAATTGCTCCGCCGGGGTCCCAGAGTGCTGGGCTGACATCCAAGATCCGGCGGATCGCTGCCTCCTGTGCATGGACGCGCTGAGCGCGTCCATAGCACAGGAGAACCACTTGGCTGGACGCGCTGAGCGCGTCCACAGCAGCCAAGTGGTTAAAATAAAATTTAACAATATAATTAAGACTAAAAAGCAGTGATCCTCCAAAAAGTCTAGAAATTTGAAATGACTATGGTTAAAGGCTCCACAATATTATGTGTAATCCAAGGAATACAGACTAAATTTGAGAACTAGTTGATCTCTAGAATATGCCATTCATACCTATATTATGACGAAAGTATATAAAATTGCATAATCCTTTTTAAATGTAGAATGAAAAGGACACCAGGCATAAGGACCAGTGTGGTGTAATTTGTATTCTACAATTTAATAGAGATTAAACTGTTTTACAGATACTTCTGTTTAATGAGATCTATTAATTCTCAAAGTTAGTAATGATATAATAATTATTATAATAAATATTTTTTTTCAGTTTTATTGCTGTGGAGCTCTGATATGCTCACACACTGCACATTACTGTCATTGTTTGAAAGTCTGTACAGACTCTGACCCAACCACCTCAACAGGCAGAGAATTCCACAGCTTGATTGCTCTTACTGTAAAAAGAAAAAGCTATGCGTTATGCTGAATTACCTTTTTGTCCAGTCTATACAACATGGGCCATATTACAATCTTCGCGCAAACGTCTGCGCCGGCGCAAAAACGCATTAGCGCGAGGGGTAAAACCCTTTGCGCAGAACGTCATATTACAAAGTCAGCGCAACAAACGTGTGCACTCGTCTAACACGGGTGAACCTGGGCGAGCGTACTTTTCTGTGCGCGTCCTATACTTAACAGTGTGAGCGCAAATGCGTTTGTGCGCTGGTACGCGGATGGTATTACAATCTATGCACAGTTTGTAACGCACAGCCTTTGCGCGCATAATTTTAGCAACTCCTAAAAGCTGGTGTTAATGGCAAATCTGAACGTCCTGGCCAAACACAAATACACCAGCCCAAAAAATGAATTACAGCAAAGTATACATACAGGGTTATTCAAAGAGAATCGAAAAGTCACCGCATGTTCGGTGACTTTTCGTTCTCTTCGATTCGGCGATCCCATTTCGGCGACCCTGCAGTGTATTCAGCAAGCATCACAGGGCCGTCGAAGCACAGGGAAAAGCTGCCGCAAAAACGACGAAAAGTCAACGCAAAAATCCGGCGATTGCACGCCAAAACTTGCAAAAACATCTGGATTAACCCGCCGAAGACGCCAGAAAAACCTGAGCAGGAGCCGATCACACACAGCGAAGCCGCTGGAAAAACCTGACACCGCAGACGAGTGAAGTGAATAAATTAGCAAAACAGTTTGCTTGAATGTTTGAAAAGTGAAACGCTGTTTGCAAAGAAACTACTGAGCGAAAATGTCTGAAATTTACATATGATCCAATGAATGATAATAAAAAGGACTGTTACAGAAAAAATAGGTAGACTTAAAAAAAAAAAATCGGACTTTTAAAAAAAAGAAAATCCAGAAAAATGCTTAAGGCTGGTGTCAGACGAGCGTAGTGTTCACGTCCGTGATTGCGCCTAAAAGTACGTCCGTGATAGCATGAAAGAAAGTCCATTGGAGCCTGACACATGAAGTACGTCCGCACTGAACTGCGGACGCACCACGGCCGCAGCCCACGGACGCAAGGCAGGCAAGAACGTACAACCACTAGAACCGCCACACAAAGTGCACTGCGTCCGCAACGTCCGCATAGCTTTGTGTGTGAGAGATGGAACGTGGTCAGACGGACTGCATTTATACGTCCAGCATTTTTCACGGACAAAATGGTTTTGCTTTTTAATTTATTTTCCCTCCTACATCCGTCAAAATATACATCAGTGAATAAACGGACTGTGTGGCCACTACTGCGTCTTCCGTACTGACGTACGTCCGTGTGCAAGGACGTACAGTCCGTAGAAATCACGCTCGTCTGACCCTAGCCTAAAATATCCTAAAAAATCTATAAATAAAGAGACTCTTTACTGCAGAATATTATAATGAACGGTTTATTAGATAGTGAATTAAAACGGGAATATTTTTAACATTGAAGCCTATGGGATTCTCCTGAATAAACCTGCCGAATTAAACCACCAAATGACAGGGCATTTCGGGAACCTTTCACTGCTGGTTTGTGTTCTCTGAATAGCCGAAGCAGTGCTTTTTTATGGGGATTCACTGCCCTCGAACAGGCACCGAATGTGCAAGCAATTCGCCAGGATTTGGCGTATTGCCTGCTCTCTGGCTAGTCGAATGGCCAAGAAAGGTAACCTTTCTCAAGCAATTCGGATCTCTTTGAA
Organism: Leptobrachium leishanense; assembly: GCA_009667805.1. NCBI lineage: Eukaryota > Metazoa > Chordata > Amphibia > Anura > Megophryidae > Leptobrachium > Leptobrachium leishanense. The sequence goes on along the minus strand of CM019073.1, from coordinate 23,381,261 downwards.
TTACCCTGATAGTTACACATTCTACTCATACCAAACCAATAAAATGTAGAAGTTGTGCGTGCATTTAATATTGCTGCAGCATATATGCTCAGATTGACTGTGACAAGCGCAACAACTTAACGTGAGATAATTGTGGTTCTCAGTTCTGATTGGCTGAATCGCGTGAAAGAAACAGTCCGCACACTGATTCCTGCACGCAACGTTACTGCGCAGCATTTGCGCGCGTCCGTTTTACACGCGTTATTGCTCGATGGATGAAAAAATGCACGAGGATTGTAATTCCAGCGGTGATTTATGCGCGTTAAGGTTTAACGCTTGGCGCACAAATTCACGCGTTGCGCCAGCGTTTTAACGCGAAGATTGTAATCGGGCCCTATGTGTTTATCTACAGTATATAGTATGTGTGGAAATATATCTCTTATACTATATATGTCCATGATGTATTTGTGTATGGTAATTTCACAATACTGGATGATTTCTTTCCCAACTATTCCTCCTGCTCTTAAATTAAAATTATTATGTTCCTTATCCAACCCTGAAACATCGCATTATTTATAACCATTATTAAGGACTCGAAGAGCAATCGTAATAAAAAAAATACCATCAGCAAAAGCAAATCATGGCTGGATACATCCTATGGCTAAATGAGATGCTGCGTTAGTCATCCAGGTGCAAATGTCGCCTGCAACAGCAGATTCTATTTTTTGATTTTTGTTTTCTGTGTGTGTGTGTGTGTGTGTTTTTTCTGTTATTATGCGCTTTTTCAATATTTGAAGAATGCATATACAATGTAATAAACAGCTGCATGTAAATTAGTAGGTGTTACAAGATCGATTCACCCATACATGTGTTCAGCCACAATTAAGTGACTATTATAGCATTTTTGGCAAAGCTATTGTGAAAGATGCGCTATATAGGCTTTGTTTTGTCCTATTGGACTATCAGCCTTTTTTTTATTTTTTATAATCCACTTTACCCTTTGCATTGACAGAAAATTAAACTGTAACCCTGTGCTGCCTGCTCTTTCCAGCTAACATTATTCAGGATAACAGACTCAACATACATATACCCAAGTGCACTATTAATGCTAGCATCATGGTGGACTAACTAGCCAGGGATCACTGTACACCTGTCACCCTCCAGTTGCTGTAACATACCTACAGGTGCTGGGAGTTGCAGCCAAAGCAGCTGAATCTGACAGCCCCAACTTGACAAAGGCTGCACAGTCACCCAAAACATTGCATCTTTAAACAGACAGTGCTAGGGCTTGGAGGAGTGCCTGGTCTCCTCTTAATTCTTTGTGTCTGCAAGCACATGACTTATCTTTTCAAGCTGTGTACATATATGGATGACAATCAACAACCACAGAGGGAAACCTGGTTACCAGTATCTATATGCTACTTTGTATCCCTATTGTTGACCATAAAGTCTTCAAACTAAAGGACTAAACCCATCTGGGACCTGGGAGAGTGAACAATGGCTGATGATGCCTGTGTTCTGCAAGGAAGACATCATGGATGGACACATGTTCATGAGAAGGGCAGCCAGATTTACTTTCCTGGTAGTCATTAAGGATTTTTTTTTCCAACTTAGATAAATACAGATAGATAGTACCTATTTCTATAGCAATACAACATAGGTAGATGTCAGCATAGTACATTCATTGTCACTAATTTCACAGTGATACCCTACCTTAGGTGATTCTCTATTTTTGGAATTTAAAAATAAACAACACACTCTAAGCCACCATCTCCTCCATCCCATATGGAAAGGTTGATGATGATGATCTGAAACGCATTCTACATTTGAAAACAAAATAAGAGAACATTTAAGGTTTCCACTGTCTGTGACATATTTGTAAATTGCATGAGGTCAAGGTCCCCTTTTGGCAGCAGGGTGGCTAAAGTTGGGGTGCATAAGATTTTCTGTGATATAGGCTACTAAGAGGCATATGATGACCAGCATCACACATATAGACCCCCCTACTGCTGTCATTGCAATCACAATATCCTGCATCCCCACAGGCTCCACAATGAACTCCACACACTCTTCCAGGGACGTCCTGTTTGTGTAAAGTGTCTGCAGACAAATCCTGTACTTGACAGTCTCATGGACATTGGGGAGGAGATAATCCCTGCAGTTGATGCCAAGGTGGACACTGTCACACTGGAAAAGAGTGTAAGTGCCATTCCATGAGCAGTTCATGTAAAACCCCTTTAAAGCTTGGGTGTCTTGAGCTGGTGGATGCCACTGCAGGAGCACACTGCTGTTACTCATGACATTGGCCAACAGTGAGGACCTCCTTGATCTGAAGACTTTGCAGTTTCTTTGGTCGCAAATGAAGTCCCTGTCCAGGGTCCTGAAGCAGATGCTATGGCTTACTCTCTCTTGGCTGATCACCTTGTAGGGACATGTAGTCCCATCTGGCCACAAAGTAGCCTGGATGTCATGCCTGGATATATTTGCTGAATGAGCTCCCCTCCTAAAACGATGAACATAACCTTGTGTGGTGCCAGCTCCAAGATACTTTCTTGGTGATGGGTTCCTTGGCCAAGATTGGTTCTCCTGTACCTTCTGCAAGTCCTCCCAACCTTCAAGAGGTCTCCATCCAAAGAGACAAAGCAATAGTATAGGTTGGAGGCTTCCTGCATTCCAGCTGATCATGTTGGTAAGGAGATCTCTTACACCAGAACGACATGAAGCTTGGTAGACTAAAAGGATTGAATGCAAAGGTTAGAAGGCTCCAGTGCTAGACAAAGAGAGGGATCAGTTCATCAGTTTGGTGGTTGTTTCCCCCGTACTGAAGGTCACTCAGTATTGCAGGAAGCAGAGGCATCTTGAGCTGTCATATCCCTGGGTTTGCTTGGTGGCTGCAGCCCCTTCTCTCTCCTCTGGCAACTGTCATGTTGCCTTGTGCATTTCTTATGAATGATGCAGACCATGGACCTGAATGTGAACCCAGCAGGAGCAGCAGAAGCAGGTGGATGTACTTCTCCGTCCAAGAGTCAGGCGAAGCACAGGGAATGCACTGAGCACCGGGAGATACATTGATGCAGCCACGTTTTAGACATTGTAACTTGGTCTGCGCCTCCTCTCCATGTCAGATCCAAGCTGAGCAGCTCCTCCTGCCTGCCAATAGCAAGGCAGCAACGATTAACCCATGGCTTCACTGACAGCACCTTGCCACCAAGTCAGCTTTACTTCTCAGGGCTTTGGAAGGAGACACTGATACATTAAAATTCTGGGAGCAAAGTGTCATTTGAGCAGTGATTTAATGGACAAATCAGAGGTGACACTGCTTGTGTCATGATGTCATCTGAATAGAAATGTCAGTAGTCTGTTATATGTAGCCATGAGGATAAAGGGCAAACTTCTAGATTTCATCTGAAAAATTAGAGTATTTTTTTTATTTTATTGTGCTTATTTTACAGGTTTTCAGGTTTTAATCCTTTCCTCAGAAGCCAACATCAATCAGGGAATCTGACTATAAATTCATATACACAGGTGATTATACTCCTGATGATGATGGTCCTCCCTCCTGTTCCATGTGTGTAACGTGTATGTATATTTGTTATTCTGTCTCTCCCATTGTACAGCGCTAGGGAATTTGCTGGCGCTTTATAAATACTTGTAACTGTGTGTATGTGTATATATATATATATATATATATAACATATATATATATATATATACACAGACCCTGAATGCAAAAAAATGAGAAATTGCAGGTGTCATTTGCATGTCTTACCCAGAGTTCTGTGCTGCATATGGGGAATGTAGCACATGAGCTCTGTGATGCAGTTCTTGGAATTCCTGGGATGTGTAAATGTCTTCTGCAAAAATAAACGTTATTATTTGCAGTGTGGAGGCTTTTAATCTCATCTTTTTGCCTTCCGCCACAACTTGAATAAGTATTAAATATATATATACACACACCTACTTAAATTGGTTTGCAGGGCAAAAAAAATCAGATTAAAAGCCTCTACACTGCAAATAATAAAGTTTATTATTGCAGAAGTCATTTACACAGGGGCTTTACAGCTGAACGTTCATTGAATATTTAGAGACCTATACAGGCAAAAACAAATGACAACCTACTTACCAGGAAATCTACTGGGTGCTTATAATCAGAATAAATCATGCTGACCAACAGCAGGGGTCAAGTCACCATATTATATAGTTAAAGCTAACGTTAGTGCTCAGCTGTGTGAGTGTTAACGTTAGCTCTGGTTGCCCTAGCGCAGGCCGACCATATTGCATTCCAAACGCTAACGGGTTGAAAAACCCGTTAGCGATTCTGTGCTTGCGCTTTTCAAACTTACTGTACTTTGCGCTCCCTATACTTAACATGGGGCGTGCAAAGAGTTAATTAACGTTAGGAATGCAAAGTCCTAACGTTAATTAAGCCAAGCTGTGATTTAACTCCGCGGAATCAGTCACCACCTGCTGAAAAAAATACCTAAAACAGATACTCACCTCTCATCCCACGGCACGATCTGCCTCTTCTGGCAACCGGGAGCAGAGGGACACTGGGGGAAAAAAGTCCCCCAGTCTCCCTCTGCGATTGCTCCGTCAACCTGCCAGATCTCGCGCGGCGAGACCCTGCAGGTCATGTGACCGGCAGTGGAAGCCTCAATGGAGTCCTATGGACTCCATCGAGGGGATGCTCAGGGCGGCGCTTAACGCTGCCTCGAGCATCCCGAGGCTTAGCACCGTGGTACAGTGCAGGCTGCTGGTTTAGCACCTGCACCGTAATATCACGCTAAAACAAGGACGCTGAGGCTGGTGTCAGACGAGCTTAGTGTTCACGTCCGTGATGGCGCCTATAAGTACGTCCGTGATAGCATGAAAGAAAGCCCATCGGAGCCCGACACACGAAGTACATCCGCACTGAACTGTGGACGCACAACGGCCGCGGCCCACGGACTCAAGAACATACAACCCCTAGAACGGCCGCACAAAGTGCGCTGCGTCCGCAACGTCTGCATAGCTTTGTGTGTGAGTGATGGAACGTGGTCAGACGGACTGCATTTATACGTTCAGCATTTTTCACGGACAAAATGGTTTTGCTTTTTAATTTATTTTCCCTGCTACATCCGTCAAAAAATATACGTCAGTGAAAAAAACGGACTGTGTGGCCACTACTGCGTCTTCCGTACTAACATGGTCATACAGTCTGTAGAAATCACGTTCGTCTGACCCTAGCCTAAGGAGAAACCTGTAGGTGCACATTATCCTCCTTAGCGTCCCCGTTTTAACGTGAAGATCATAATATGCCCTTAATGTTTTAGGACTAGACCCCTGTCTGATGGTAATACTAATAATCATGTTGGCTACACCTATTCACAGTTACTTTTAATACGTAAAGAGCCCTTATAACTGGCCCAAATTTATCAGGGTAATTTAAAGAGATTCGAAAAGTCACCGAACGTTCGATGACTTTTCGTTCTCTTCAATTCGGTTCCTTTGCCGATCCCATTTCGTTGACCCTGCGGTGTATTCAGCAAACACCACAGGGTCCCCGAATTGCAGGGAAAAGCTGCCGCAAACCTGACGAAAACTAACCGCAAAACCCAGCGAATGCACGCCGAAAACCTGCAAAAACATCTGGATTAACCCGTCGAACACCACAGAAAAACCCGAGCAGGAGCCGATCACACGCAGTGAAGCCGCCGGAAAAAGCCGAGACCGCAGACAGAGTGAAGTGAATAAATTAGAAAAACAGTTTGCATGAATGTTTGAAAAGTGAAACACTGTTTGCAAAGAAACTACTGAGCGAAAATGTCTGAAATTTACATAAGATCCAATGAATGATAATAAAAAGGGCTGTTACAGAAAAAATAAGTAAACTTAAAAAAAAAAACAAATCGGACTTTTAAAAAAAAAAATTCAGAAAAATGCTTAAAATTTCCTAAAAAATCTATAAATAAAGAGACTCTTTACTGCAGAATTTTATAATGAACGGTTTATTAGATATTGAATTAAAACGGGAATATTTTTAACATTGAAGCCTATGGGATTCTCCTGAATAAATTTGCCGAATTAAACCACCGAATGGCAGGGCATTTCGGGAACCTTTCACTGCTGGTTTGTGTTCTCTGAATAGCCGAAGCAGTGCTTTTTTATGGGGATTTCACTGCCCTCGAACAGGCACTTTATGTGCAGGCCATTCGCCAGGATTTGGCGAACTCCCTGCTTTCTGGATAGCCGAATGGCCAAGAAAGGTAACCGAACGCTGATTTTCAGCGTTCAGTTACCTTTCTCAAGCAATTCAGATTTCTTTGAATAACCCTGTATGTTTCCGTCAAACCTTGAGAAATCTGAAAGTCTATAGTCTAATTCAGTTTTTTTATTCTTTTCTGTGTCTGCCATAGCAACCCTCTACACCTAATAAAATATTAAATGCTTGCAAAGGGTATATGAAGGTTGGCTATTTGCATCAAAGATCAACATAACAGCAGTGCTTGCTAACTTTGACATTGCATCTTTTTGTGGACTTTATTTCCATTAAAAGGCTATTTAGTAACAAATATATGTGTAACACGAAGCCTCCATTAAAGGGACACATTAGGCACTAAATCAATCTCAATTTAAAGTGTTTCTATTGCAAGGGCCCTTTAGGCTGGGGTCAGACTAACTAATTTTTATCGTGTGTTTAGGCGCACTTAATCACGGCCGCGGTAGCAGCAAATGACGCGCAATGACGGCCAATATACAAAGTACGGCCGCACGAAAGTCCGGCCGCGCAACGCAAGCGGAAAACGAACGCATTTTTTCAAGAAAGCAGAACCGCTAGTACTGACGTACAGACTGCGCTGCGTCCACATAGCGGCGTGTGTGCGTGATTAGGAGACGTTGGACGCTGCTCATGTCCGGCCAACATAACGTCCAGACACCCAAAGTTTCCTGGTTTGGATCTGTAACAAATCACGCACGAAAATGCTCATCGTATGACCGTTTTCGCTCATTCCGTGAAAAAATACGTCAATGCGTTCGGACGCACTTTTTGACGGTCGCTGCGAATAATGCTTTGTTTGACCCTAGCCTTAACCGTAGTGTCAGTTTTTAAAATCATTTTGTCTTTGTTTTATTTTTTAACCCACTTGAAAGTTAGACTTATAACGCTACCCTGAAGCCATATCAATCTGAAAGCCAGGGCATACCCCTAACCTGTTTTTTATTTGAGAAACTGTGGTCACCTGAAACACATGCTTTATTCTAGATGTTACAACCAAAAACCATCGTTAATAAAGTCATACTGTACCCGTCAGAGCTCTTACAGTCTCAGTGTCATGGTTCCCTGACACCAACATGCAGTACATGTCATAACCTAACTACTGGTCCTTATAATGGCCTGTCTCAAGTTAGCTAAGAGACAAACGAACACAAAACAGAGGATAAGCTGAGCTCAAAGGGGAGTAAGGGTCAGGGTCCATCATACAAGCCAAAGACAGTAACAAAGGAGGTTGTCATACAAGCCAAGAATCAAGGACACCAGAAATGAGAGTAAGCATTGAGTAAACCAGAGCAGAGCGAGCCAAAGCCTTCATTAGATGCTGGGGAGAAACCATTGGTCAATGTCATTCTCGTGTGCCAAAACATGCATGAGATGCCAAGAGGACCAAGCATTGACGTGCCGGAATGATGCATTGATGTGGCGTCAGTAACAACCAGCACATCACTGTGTACAGTATCAGAACGGATGTGCATGTTTGAATGGACCACGGGGAGAAGAGTGACGCAGGGCAGCTGGGAAAGTACCAGATACTGTGTCACTGAGACTGTCATGCCCCAGACATCCTGACCCCCCCCCCATGAACCTGCATGTTTTCCACATCCTGCATGAAATATGCAGGTTCCAGGACTTTTCTACCTGATGTTTTGCACTTGCCCTGGAACCTCCCCTGAACTCCCTTTGGTTAACTCTCTGTGCTTTAGGCTAGGGTCAAACAAAAGCATTTTTACACGCGAACGTAAAAAAGTGCGTCCGAACGCATTGACGTATTTTTTCACGGAATAGGCGAAAACGGTCATACGATGCGCATTTTCGTGCGTATGTTTTACGGATCCAAACCAGGAAATTTTGCGTCTGGACGTTATGTTGGCCGGACACGAGCAGGGTCTGACGTCTCCAAATCACACACACACACCGCTAGCGGCGCGCAGCGCACTCTGTACGTCCGTACTAGCGTTAGTGTTCTCGAAAAATGCGTTCATTTTCCACTTGCGTTGCGCAGCCGGACTTTCGTGCGACCGTACTTCGTATATTGGCTGTCATTGCCGTCATTTGCTGCTAGTGCGGCCGTGATTAAGTGCGCCAGTAGCACCTTAAAAATGCGCTGGTCTGACCCCAGCCTAAAAGGACGTAATGCCCTGCAGACGTTGCTTCCTCATTTGAAGTCTTGGCTCTTGCACATTGCAGTCTTACCTCCTGATTCCTTCCTATATTCCTCCTGGACTTTGATTACCTTACCTGAATCCCTCCTGGACTTTTCATAGACATTCCTGAGAACCCTCTGCTATATTCTGGACATTACTACTCCACTACCCTCTTTGCCCCCTTATCTGCTTGACTTCACGTGTACCAGACCCCCTGCTCAGACCCTGACTATTGCTGATATCTCCTGCCTAGACCCCTGCTTGTATATGACCATTCTTTCTGCCTGATCCATAACTGTACTGTTACCTGCTATATCTGTTATTTGTATTTATAGTATAATACAGTGTCTGTCCTTTCTATGTATTATTAGTTTCCCTCTGTGTCTACAGCTCTCTCTCCCTCTAGCATTCAGTCTCCTTCTACTCCTTGGTTCTCCTACCTCCTTGCTGCTCTAGTATTCAGTTCTCCCACTCCTACTACTCCCAGCCATCCTTCCTTTGCCTCACCCCCTTTCAGTATCTCTGCTCTTCTTTAGTCTGATCCTATCTATTGCCCAGCCTCCTCCTGTTTGGTTTAGATCTCCTGTGTATACTACTGTTGTTCTTAGTTTCTAGTCTCTTGTCTATTTGTTTCCTACAAATAAACCCTGTTGGTACCCTGTAATCTGTCTGATTTATCCTTTCACTGCATCCTGGGCTCACACCAACCCCACCTGCACACAATGCTAGGCCAGATCCCTGACAGAGAGTATTGTCAATCCAATGTATACCAAACTAGATTTCACAGGTTTTAGAAAGAGGCCACCACAACACCCAGTAAAACCCTATTGTACTCCTTTTATAGTACTTTAATCTTGAAGATGCTTAGGAATTGCTCTAATGGAAGTCCCAACAGGGTCTATGTTAAACTATAACCTTCAACCTATGAGAAGTTCAACCCATAGGAACTCCACCCTGTATGATGTTCAACCTACAGGAACCTCAACCTATAAGAAGATCCATGAGAGCAATTCATGAGCACCTCCTACTCAAAGCACTATTCCATCCAATATGACTTTAATATGGGCTATGGAATTTACCATTTTATGTAGATTGCATAGACAATCAGCACCTTCCAGCTCCACATACACATACAATATGGCTTTAATGGTGTTGTTTGGCGATTCATTTGAATATAAAGTGACAAAATGTTGGGATAAAGGTACCTAGAATTTAATGGAGTACATGCTTATTAAGGACTCGGATTTATTCTCTTCGGCCGGGGTCAGACAAGTGCACTATGTGTAATATAATTTTTAATGAAACAGAATAAAAAAATATTTAAATTTTCAGCAAAAAGCCTTTTTAGTTATTTTATTTTTTTTAGAACACCTTTTTGTATGTTTTTTATTTTTTAGATAAAATTTTCATTTCCTAATTTTTTTTAAAGGTCTTGTTCCTTATTTCTTTAAAAGTCCTTTATATTATGTTTTAAAGGACCTTTTTTATTATTTAGATATATTTTAATGTGTTTTTATTGGTTTAAAAACCCCCTTTAGGAGAGTAGGAGAGTTTCGTTGTTTCTTTTTTTAATTCAGTTCGGCGGATTTCACCAAGTCCAGTTCGCCTGCTCTTCGGTGACGTTCGACAAATTTTTCATCAGGCTTCGTGGACTCCATCTTCACCTCGATGTGGCAAAACTATGGCGAATAGAGAATTCAACGTAGTTTCCGTGAAATGGAATCGCCGAAGTGAAACGCACCGAAATTTTTGATGAAATTTTGGTGCTTTCTGGAGAACCCCTTTACTGTACTACCCCGATTCATAATCCAAGCATGTATAAAATATAGAAAAATAAGCTATTGAATACGGAGATGTAGTGTATGCAGTTGCCCTGCAAACACACCTTCAGAAACTTAGTACATTGTATAACTCATTCTATCGCTTTGTGCTACAATGTAACTACATGACCCACCATTGTGACATGTTAAAAGAGCTAAACTGACCGTCTCTGGAATCTAGACGCACTCTTCACCTTTCCAACCTGGTGTTTAAGAGCTTTTCTGGGAAGCTACCACCCTACCTGAATAGGCTGCTTCCCCCAGCAGTTCCCTCATCCTATAACCTCTGATCAAGGACCTGCACCTTACTTGCAATACCACAATACAAAAGGTCTCGATCCTCATTTTCCTACAGAGCACCGCAAATATAGAATACCGTAGATACTCGAGTATAGCGCGACCCGAATATAACACGATGGATAGAGATTTATAATGGAAATGAGCGAATACTCAAGACTCGAATATAACGCGAGGAGCAAAATTATACATGTGTACTATAATGGGAAACCATTAAAATCCTTCCAGGTTCTCTTAACACAGTCAGAAAAATGCTTAAAGTATCCTAAAAAATCAATAATAAAGAGACTTTTTGCTGCAGAATTTTATAATTAACGGTTTATTAGATATTGAATTAAAACGGGAATATTTTTAACATTGAAGTCTATGGGATTCTCCTGAATAAATTTGCCAAATTAAACCACCGAATGGCAGGGCAATTCGGGAACCTTTCACTGCTGGTTTGTGTCCTCTGAATAGCTGAAGCCGTGCTTTTTCATGGGGTTTTCACTTCCCTCGAACAGGCACCGTATGTGCAGGCAATTCGCCAGGATTTGGCGTATTGCCTGCTCTCTGGATAGCCGAATGGCCAGGACTTTCTCCTTAAATGGAACTCCTGCCCCTCTACCACCGACCCCTACACTATCTGCATCTCTCCCTCCCTCCTCTCGTCCCACATGATGGCCTCACATGAGCTCCTTTGTTTCCTCAGAACATGGTCTCCCTCTAACTCTCGTGCTGCCAATCACTCCCACTCTCACAAATCCCATTCCCACCTTCTCTTTCTCACCCTCCTGCTGTTACTCTATTCAGGTGACATATCCCCTAACCCTGGCCCACAACACATCCAATACTTCCCTCTCATCCTATCTCCATCGCACATAAATCACCTCCCTGCAAGCCCAGCAACCTCATTCCCATCATCCCTCAGCGCCTGTCCTCTTTCTCCTGCGCCCTCTGGAACGCTCGCTCTGTGTGCAACAAACTCACAGCCGTCCATGACCTCTTCCTTTCAAACTCCTTCAACCTCCTAGCTTTAACTGAAACCTGGCTAACTCCTCTGACACGGCCTCCGTTGCTGCTCTCTCACATGGCGTCTACACTTGAGCCATACCCCCAGACCGGGTGAGAGAAATGGTGGCGGGGTCGGGCTCCTGCTCTCTCCCACCTGCACCTACCAGCATCTCCCCTCCACCCCCATCCCTCTCCTTCTCCTCCTTCGAGACACACTGCATCCGCCTGTTCTCTCCTCTGGCTCTCAGGGTGGCAGTCATCTACCGCCCACCGGGACCAACCTCCCAGTTCTTTGACCACTTTGCTACCTGGCTTTTTCACTTCCTGTCTTCTAATCTTCCATGCCTAATTCTCGGGGACTTCAACATTCCCATTGACGATCCTTCCGCTCCTGCTGCCTCCAAACTTCTTTCACTCACGTCCTCCCTTGGACTCACACAATCCTCCCTCCTCCCTACCCACCGCGATGGTCACGTTATTGACCTGGTCTTTTCCAACCTCTGCTCCATTTCTGAGTTCAAATGTCGCCCTTTCCCCATCTCTGACCACCACCTTCTCTCTTTCAACCTATCTGGACTTCCTAAACACCCTGCTCCCCCACCCCGCACACACACTCGCAGAAATCTACATGCTGTGGACCCCCATCAATTCTCCAACCTACTTCACCACCTCCCTCATACCTCATCCTTCACCACCTGCCCTGATGCTGCCACTAATCACTACAACACTACGCTTATCTCTGCTCTAAACACTCTTGCTCCTCTTCGACTCTGCAAGGCCCCACGCCGCCAGCTTCAGCCCTGGCACACCCTCCAAACTCGCTACCTGCAAAGATGCTCCCGCACTGCAGAGCGTGCCTGGAGGAAATCCCGCTCTGAAGCTGATTTTGTTCACTTCAAGTTTATTCTCCGGTCATACACCCTGCCCTCCACTTGGCCAAACAATCCTTCTTCTCATCTCTTATATCTACGCTGTCCTCCAACCCTAAACGGCTCTGGTCCACCTTCAACACCCTCCTCCACCCACCTGCACCTCCCCCCTCAGCTGCCTCAGCGCTCAAGACCTGGCAGACTACTTCCTCAGTAAAACTCTAACTATCAGAAGCAACATCCCAACACAAGATAGTTATCTGCCACCTCCACTCCCACAGGTCCCCTCTGCCACCCTCTGCCGCTTCCTCCCAACCACTGAGGAGGAAGTCAATTCCTTATTGTCCTCCTCACATCTCACCACGTGCCCGCTCGACCCATTCCCTCACATCTAATTCCTCCCCTCTCCTCCTCCCTCACCCCTGCTCTCACACACATCTTCAACCTATCTCTCTCCACTGGCTCCTTTCCATCCCCTTCAAACACGCGCTAGTTACCCCTTTACTAAAGAAAATCCCTAGACACAAACTCTCCATCCAACACCGCCCTGTATCCCTGCTTCCCTTCACATCAAAGCTCTTAGAAAAACTAGTCTTCAACCGCCTCTCCCTCTTCCTGTCCTCCAATTCCCTACTTGACCCCCTGCAATCTGGCTTCCGTCCGCTACACTCAACTGAAACTGCCCTCACCAAAGTCACCAACGACCTCCTAACTGCTAAAAAACACGGCCACTATTCTATTCTCATCCTGCTTGACCTCTCGCTGCTTTTGACACTGTTGACCACCCCCTCCTTCTACAGACCCTCAAACGCTCTGGGTCTCGGTGACACTGCACTTGCTTGGGTTGACTCCTATTTATCCAACAGGTCCTTCTGTGTGTCCTTTGCTGGTAACTCCTCCTCTTCATTGCCTCTATCTGTTGGTGTACCTCAAGGCTCTGTCCTTGGTCCTCTGCTCTTTTCCATCTACACCTCCTCCCTGGGCAAAATCATCAACAGCTTTGGCTTTAATTACCACCTCTACGCTGATGACACTCAGATCTACCTCTCTACCCCTGATCTCTCTCCCCCTGTCCTTTCAAAAGTCAGTGACTGTTTATCTGGCATCTCCTCCTGGATGGCCTCCCACCACCTAAAGATCAACATGTCAAAGACTGAGCTCCTACTTATTCTCCCTCCTAATGCCTCCCCACCTCGTGACTTTCTCTATCACGGTGGAGGGTATCACCATCTCCCCATCAAACCAAGTTCGCTGTCTTGGAGTTACACTGGACTCTGCTCTTTCTTCATCCCCCACATCAAGTCTCTTTCCTCCTCCTGCCGATACCAACTGCGTAATATTTCCAGAATTCGGCCATTTCTTACCGCTGTCACCACAAAACAACTCATACACGCCCTGGTAATCTCCCGACTCGACTATTGCAATAATCTCTTATCTGGCCTCCCTCTGTCCCGCCTCTCCCCCTACAATCCATCCTGAACGCCTCCGCCAGGCTAATTCACCTCACCCGCCGCTCTGTCTCTGCCGCTCCCCTCTGCGAGTCCCTTCACTGGCTCCCCATCCACTGCAGAATTAAGTTCAAAATCCTTATCCTTACCTACAAAACCCTCACTAACTCAGCGCCCCACTACCTGTCCTCACTAATCACCAAATACACCCCAGCCCGCTCCCTAAGGTCAAACAGTGACCTGCGCCTAGCTTCTCCCCGCATCACCTCTTCCCATGATAGACTGCAGGATTTCTCACGCGCAGCCCCCACTCTCTGGAACGCTCTCCCTCGTGCTGTCAGACTTTCCCCTAACTTCTCTTCCTTCAAACGCTCCCTGAAAACATTCCTATTTAGGGAAGCCTACCACCCAACTCACTGACGCAACCATCAATCACTCTCACCTTACAGTCCTCTCCTCCTGTTTCCAACCCCAACCCTCCTAGATTGTGAGTTCCTACGGGAATAGGGCCCTCATCTCCTCCTGTACTGTTTGTCAAATGTTGTTCAATGTATTGTAACCCTGTCTGTACTGTGCTTATTGTACAGCGCTGCGGAATATGCTGGCGCTTTATAAATAAATAATAATAATAATAATAAAAAAGCAACCGAACGCTGATTTTCAGCGTTCGGTTACCTTTCTCAAGCAATTCGGATCTCTTTGGATAACCCTGAGACTGTCTACAAATGGAGAAAGTTCAGCACTGTTGCTACTCTCCCTAGACGTGGTCATCCTGTAAAGATGACTGCAAGACCACAGCGCAGAATGCTTAATGAGGTAAAGAAGAATCCTAGAGTGTCAGCTAAAGACTTACAGAAATCTCTGGCACATGCTAACATTTTTATTGACACATCTACAATAAGGAAAACATTAAACAAGAATGGAGTACATGGGAGGACATCACGGAGGAAGCCATTGCTGTCCAAAAAGAATATTGCAGCACATTTGAAGTTTGCAAAAGAGCACCTGGATGTTCCACAGCACTACCGGCAAAATATTCTGTGGACAGATGAAACCAAAATTAAGTTGTTTGGAAAAAACACCCAACATTATGTGTGGAGAAAAAAGGCACAGCACACCAACATCAAAACCTCATCCCCAGTGTAAAACATGGCGGAGGGAGCATCATGGTTTGGGGCTGCATTGCTGCCCCAGGGCCTGGACGGATTGTTGTCATTGATGGAAAAATGAATTCCAGAGTTTATCAAGACATTTTGCAGGAAAGCGTAAGAACATCTGTCCGCCAACTGAAGCTCTGCAGAGGATGGGTGATGCAACAGGACAATGACCCAAAGCATACAAGTAATTCAACAAAAGAATGGCTTCAACAAACAAAATACACCTTCTGGAGTGGCCCAGTCAGAGTCCTGACCTCAACCCGATTGAAATGCTGTGGCATGACCTTAAGAGAGCGATTCACACCAGACATCCCAAGAATATTGCTACACTGAAACAGTTTTGTGAAGAGGAGTGGTCCAAAATTACTCCAGATCGTTGTGCAGGTCTGATCTGCAACTACAGGAAATGTTTGGTTAAGGTTATTGCTGCCAAAGGAGGGTCAACCAGTTATTAAGTCCAAAGGTTCACATACTTTTTCCACCCAGCACTGTGAATGTTTACATGTTCTGTTCAATAAAAACATGAAACCATATAATGTTTGTGTTGTATTATTTTAAGCAGACTGTGTTTTTCAAATTGTTGTGACTTAGATGAAGATCAGAGCACATTTTATGACCAATTCATGCAAAACTCCACGTAAACCCAAAGGGTTCACATACTTTTTCTTGCCACTGTATATATATGCTCAGAAATTTCTGGCACAATAAATACACAATATTGAATTTGTCAATGGTGTAATAAAATGACATATTTAGAATTACAGATTGTGTGCTGATTATTGATGCATTTCTTTAGTTAAATATAACAAACTTTACAGACAGTACCCTTTTAAATATAGAAGAATCAATTACATTTGCATTTGAAGCAGCAGTCAGACTTACCCACTTATAGATAGTTCCAAAATAAATTGGCTGCTTGCTGTAAGATTGATCTTGTATTGATGCCTTAATTCCTAGATATAGATCAATCTTGCATCTGCTCGCTTAGAGAAAGAGCAAAACAAATTCATTTTCAAAACCTAATGCCCATTTGTTCAACAGAATAAGCTCTGTGCAAAATGCACGAATCCTCTTAAATAAAAAAATCCTCTTATGTAGATCCATTCCATATAATTGGGTGATATAAGCTGCTCTGCAGAATTACTTTGATCTGCGCTCATTCTCGTTGATGGGAATTGTCCTGCTCTTTTTAATAGCACAGTTGAGATGAAATTCCTACATTGAGTTAAAAGGTGCTACTAACACCATCAGTTGAGAGCCAAGGAAATCCCATAGTTCTCGCACAGCACTAAACGTTAGGGTTTTATTTATTTTAGTAACTTTAGGTTTGAAGCACTTTCTATCAGTGTGTTCTATTACTTATAAGCAGCTACTTCGTCAGTATCTGTCATATCTCATGGTAGATGCTCCCGTCCGCGTTGTGCATCAGGTGCGCCATTGGATCACGGCACTTTTCTCCCATGTCATCAGGGTCTCTTATCATCTGGCTCCCGTATCTCAGGAGCTCATTTCCCTCGGGGCACACGGTGGCATGTGTGATGGGGCGGCTCATGATGTGCCGCTCATGCCCCTGAAGGAGGGGTGGAGCCAAGATGGCCCCAGGGGTTGGACCGACCTATAACAGGGCATGCAGAGAGGAGACTAGGAACCTATGAGGACCCGGGAAGGAGCCCCACGATCATCCACCAATGAGATGTAGAGGTGGCAGCTGAGTCAGAGGCGTGTCCACTAGGCGATTTGGAAAGTGAGATAAATGGAAGAATTTTTCTGGTTTGGCTATTTTGACCTAGAATTTTCACTTCTCCAGTCATCTCCTGAGTTTCACCTTTCTTTGAATAGACCTGAATATGCCATTAGTCGCCCGCTGGCATTGCTTCAGTATTGCTTCTCTCTTGTCCTAAGTAGACGTCCCGTGAAGCAATTACCATCTACCAGTCCCTTGCGTAACCAATCTCGTTTATGAACCATTGTCGTCAGCCTCGTTCCTTTGCTTGTTTTACCCGACTGCGCTTATTTTGTACCCCGCACCGGACTCATATTGTGACACCTATGTAACTAGTTCCTGACATACCATGAATGAACATGACAGTATTTCAGTTACTAGACATGTCCCAGTCCGATATTTTATCTTGGCATTTTATGGGGTTAAGTTTAAGAAGCTGGTTCAACCCCTAGAGCCTCTGCATTGACTTGCAGTGTATTCTCTGCCTGCTCCCATTCAGTTTTTGCACCTGTCAAAATCAATCTGAGTATATATGCTGCATCAATAATAAAAACACACACAGCTTCTCTATTTTATTGTTTGGGTATGTGTAGAATGTGTAACTATACTGTGCTGTATTTTTTTTTTCGGGCTGGTGTATTTGGTTTCGGACAGGACGTTTAGATTTGCCGTTACCACCAGGTTTTCAAAGATGTTAAAATTATGCGCGCAAACTTTGTCCATTAAAATTTGCGCATAGCTTGTAATACCATCCGTGTACCAGCGCACAAACGCATTTGCGCTCACAATGTTAAGTATAGGACGCGCAACGTACATTACGATCGCGCAGGGTTCGTGCAGGTTCACCAGCGGTAGACGTTAACGTTAACGCGCATTTTTTTCCGCAGACATTGTAATACAACGTTCTGCGCAAAGGGTTTTTCCCCCTCGCGTTTTTGCGCACGCGATAACGTTTGTTCGAAGAATTTAATAGAGCCCTAAATCAATAAACCATGCTTAAAGCCAAGACTCTAAAGCACAAAGAAGACAGATAAGCAAAATTGTAACTAGAAATATGCGGAGTACCACAAACTGACATCCTCTAGGCACCTTGAGCAAGTCCTCCATTTCTCGATTACCCTGTATACTTGTATCCATTGAGTATTACACCACATCATAAGCCGTGGCAGTGCAGCCCGAACTGCTAGGAAAATACATTCAGTTTTTGCATAATGATTCATTACACATAGTTACAGGAAAACAGATTGCCCCTGCTATTCATGATTCCCTGCACATCCATGGTCCACAGAGTCATCACTACGTAGACATCACTGCAGGGTTCAGGATGAGTTTGGTTGCTATAGTGTCTTACAATCACTCTGTCTCGATTACTCACCACTTCCTAGAAAATCTTACCCCCGCTTTGTCTAACTCCTACCAGAGTCCTCTGAATCAGCCACTAAAGGAATAATGGAATAAAACGCACACGCACACACTCACGCACACATACACTGTCATAGGTAAACATACATCATTATCATCAGCCATACAACATCATTTCGTTTTGCATTAATTTGTCCAGTTTGATCAAGTTGATCTTGGCGTCTTCTGTTCGGAAATCTCAGCCGTCTTTTCCCATATAGATTTTGTTGGGCTCAGGCTCATTTATATTCTGTGAGCTCAGTCACTAAGAGAGGATGAATTCGGAACACGCGGCAGGGAATGCATTCAAGTACCCAGCAAATTGATTTTCAGTGCCTGCTCTGGTTAATTAGAATTTGTGGAATCCATTCATGGTTATTCTACACATTGCTAGCGAGCTATTCGCGGCTCCTCTCTAACACACGGACGATATTAAGACTCGATTTAAAAGAATAAAAAGATAAGTAGCATGAATTTATGATGCACGTTGTGCAGAGGAGATACCAACAGTGCGTCCCCTATCAGGAAAGAGAAAATATGGTCTTCTAGCTATTTTAAACACACACAAATTCATTCCTGTATGGGCATAACCTGTCATATAGGCTTTGTGAGTTTGCCGGTAGTTTGGGAATTCCTGAACCTAGTCCGTCTTATGGCGCAATCTAATTCCATTAGCTGATTTTTCAAAAAAATTATTGACTGCTGGACCCAGTGTTTTTACATCCATCCTGCCGGAACCTGCAGCATCTTCTGCATCCTGGGCTCCAGCTCCTGTTAAGTCCCTGACAAAAGGTAGAAGAAGAAGAATGTTCAACATTGTTGGAAGCAACTTCTGCTGCCATTGTTGGATTTCCCTTCTCTGGATAGCCAAAGTTTAGTTGTGTCATGTATGTCTGTGCTGTCCAGATGGCCTTACTGATATCCCTGTGATATCTACTGGATTCCCATTACCTTACGGATGCTTTACCAATGCAGAGGTTTCCAATGCTTCCCTTTTGGCGCTTTCCGATAACTTTCAGAATCAATCCGAAGTGGCACATAGTGGGTTTAAATTTAGGCATTTGACTATCCTCTCTGCTCTGTCGTGGCTTTGCTACCCCTCAGTGTTTTCCTGTTTTTTTTTTTTTTGATCTCCTGGTATTTGACCCCTGGCTTGTTCCTTGACTATGTTCTTGCCTTCTCCGCTCCTTGTCCCCGCTTGTCTGAGTGTCGGAATTTATATTACCAACCATTGCTTGTTTACCCACATATGTGTACCTCTTCTGTCCCAGGCCTTTGCTTGTATCCCTGGATATTAATTGCTGTTGTAACCTTGCTATTACCTGGCCATCTAAGGACCGGCTCTAACACCGGCTATCTGTGTCCCTTGTTCACACCGCTATCTGCGTGTTGGCTCATATAAGCTCCATTACAAGTTGCACAATGATAATTTTCACTGTTGTCGGCAACTGCTTCAAACTTCTGCAAGAGATTTTGGTGATTCAATTCGAATTAACCTGTAAGCCGATATTCGAAAATATATCACGTGCTTAAGGAGGTTGATGAATGAAACCCTCATTTAAACTTTAGATTTTCAAACAGGGATGCATAGTAGTGAAATTCCAAAAGATACTGGCTGAAAATATGCTCTTTTCAAAACAGCATAATTTTTAGATATTTGTCTGTGGTCGAATTTTTTTTTCGATTTGAACAGCCGATATTTCTATAAAAAAAAAAATGTCAGTTGACAAGCGTCAATGTTTTTTCCGAAAAGCTGTCAAAATGAATTAAATCGATCCAAATGATTGAACACTAGCTGGGTGGAGTAGAAACATAGAAAATGTCGGCAGATAAGAACCTTTCGACCCATCTAGTCTGCCCAATTACATGGATACTTTACCTGGATTTATCTTTTGTTTAGGCTAAGGTCAGACGAAAGCAGTTTTAACGTGCGTTTAGCCGCACGAAATCACGGCCGTGCTAGCAGCAAATTACTTCCAATGTCGGGGAACATACGACGAACGGCCGCACGAAAGTCCGTCCGCGCAATGCAAGTGGCAAACGAACGCATTTTTTCGAGAACGTCAAACCGCTACTACTGACGTACAGAGTGCGATGCGGCCGCATAGCGGCGTGTTTGCATGATTGGGAGACGTCAGACGCTGCACACGTCCGCCAACATAACGTCCAGACGCAAAAAGGGTTTTATTGATGATCCGTACAAAATCACGGACGGAAATGCGCATCGTATGACCGCTATCGCGTATTCCGTGAATAAATACGTCCATTTGTTCGAACGCACTTTTTCACGGACAACGTGAAAAATGCGTTCGTCTGACCCTAGCCTTAGGATAGCCTTATGCCTATCCCATGCCTGCTTAGATTCAATCACCTTTTTGGCCTCTACCACTTCAACTGGAAGGCTGTTCCATGAATCCACCACCCTCTCAGTAAAATAATGCTGCCTGATGTTACTAAGAAAACCTTTGCCCCTCTAATCTAAGACTATGTCCTCTTGTTTTGCTACTTTGTTTCCTTTTAAATATACTCCCTTCATCTACCTTGTGGATTCCCTTTACGTATTTAAATGTTTCTGTTAGAGGTAACATCACTGCTCTGCATGGAGAGAGACTGTGGAGACACAGGTTTGATCCTGGCAAGAGCGCCTCTCTCCTGTAAGTGTCCTTGGGCAAGACACCTAACGGTACATACTCGCCACCCAGGATATACTTGAAAACGAGAGAAATCTCAATGTATCCTTCCTGGTAAAATACTTTCTCAACAAAAAAAAAATCATGTGGCAATTAAGAGGGTCAATAACCACTCTATTTTTGTGTGATTCAGAACTCTACAAACAAATTAGGCCGGTAGATCCAGCACAATGCTGGTCATCGCCCAGCTGAGAGCTCCTCTATACAGAGGTGAGAGGTTTAGGCAGTATCACATTCTACCAATCCTCTCTGATGAAACTCCTCTTTTAGGTGTTCATAAATTCATTGTGAAAAGAGCCAGTTGTAAAGATTTAAAGGTACACTCTATTAAAAAAATAGTGCTTTCTTTTTTTGCCCTTAAATTATTGGGCGGAAGCTACTGTCAGCTCCTCCTCTTCGGCTCCGGGATTCTTGAACCCGGATGTCCCTGAAGCTTTTGTAATGCGATTTGCGGCCCTGTGCAACATGCGTAACGTAGGAGCCGAAATTGCGCAATGGGACATGCCCACTTTGTGCATGTTCCATAGCACCTGTGAGGAACGAACATGCGCAGATCCGATCCATCGACTGCTTCCCTGACCACAATTGATCTGAGAGCGGGTGAAGTCCGATGCGCTCTGCCTGCTGTCACAGGTAAACAATCCAGTGTCCAGCAGCCGGGAAATTAAAAAATCCTGACTGCTGATGACACTGGTGAGATGGAGGAATCTCCTGCACATCAGCCAGAGATTTCACCAGATTGGTGAAGCTGGGAGGAGGGGAGAAGCGGGGCACTCTTCAAATCGTGACCACTTTATAAATGTTAAGTGGTCAGGATGTGTAGAGCGTCCCTTTAAACAGGCAACTCAAATTGTGCTTAAAAAGGTGAACACAATGTTTCTAAAGTACACACATTATTTTTCCAATACGCAGACAGCCCAAGGCACCAGTGATTTAAACAGCAATAAATTGGAATTTCATACTTAGTCACCTTGACATTCTGCTTCCTCCAGTTTGTTTATAAATCATAAAGTCTGAATAACCCATTAGCCCATTAAAACAACCAAAAAAAAGTTTTGTAATGTCACCTTTTCATGTTCTTCAACACTATCGCTGTTTTGAAAATAATGAGTTGGGGAGTTGCTTTGAGAGCTCCGCTCATTATGTGTTACATTGCGTCCTGAGAAACTATTCTGAAAGTATGGTGCAGGGAATATGAGGAGACACGGGGGAGCTTTTCCAAATTGTAGGAGAACATTTCAATCAGCAACAAAACTAGCAGGACGTTTTTGTTTGGTTTTTCTCTCCTACATTTATCCTAAATGGAATATCCTCCAGGCTAAAAATACAGAAAAATATATCCACAACAGCCCATATATATGGTATAAAACTTTGTATATTTGTGTTATATGGCAAGCTGATACATGCAAAAAGGTGCAAGTATTAGTGCAATATAGTGAGCATAAATAAATAGTACCTATAAATTGTTGTTGTTCTCTTGTTTGAACTCTTGTTACCTCTCAAAGATAAGAGGGAAATAACACGCAACCAATAGATCAGATTCGTCAAGAATTGTGAAAAGTGCTAAAAGTGGATAGGAATAGAACTCACATTCCTCAGAGCCTAATGGCGCCGGCTTTGGGATGTCTCGCCCCTGGTCAAGTAAAGAGTGACACAGCCCTTCTTTCACATCAAGAGGATACTTCAAAGGAAACAGAAAACGGGGAGAGATGGTGCTCTCATTGTATAACTCCGTATAATGCTTGATGAAGTGACACGAGGTAATGAATAGCACTCACCGAATGTGGAGCCTTCAAAATTCACAGGATCGCATGTAGTGCTTCTAGCATTCTTTATAGGTGAATGCCTAAACCTTCTGTGATGCCTCTCTGCATGAAATAGCACATGTCCAGGAAAACATGGCTGATCTGGCAAACCTTCCTAGTTAAGGGAAAACTCTTAGTTCAGTCTGGTTGAAAAGGCTGTGAGGTCGGTGGTCTGATTCGCTGCTTTTAGTCCACGAGAGCGAGATTGCACAGGGCTCACGGCTCGGAAGCGCAAGCCTCCATGGAGTCCTATGGCCTCCAGAAGGCGAAACCCGCTGCGGTGAAGAAGCAGGCACAGGTTCTTCCGTAGAGTCACCCACCATATTTGCGCAAAGAAAATTTGGGCATTACACTGAAGAAGGGTTCCACACCCGAAACGTTTTTTTTTTATGCTCATCTCATGTATTAAACAGACGTGACACTAGTGCACCTTATGAAGAAACACAGCACTGTCTCTACTGTTCGTACGTGGTTAGAGTGAAAAAGGGATTAGGGCTCAATGACGGCTCTCAAATGGAAAAATCCTGCACGAGTCATTTTCCATTTGTAGATGGCCATTAACAGCTCTGTCCCAACAGACCCCATGTATCAGATACGCGAGACATAATATATCTTACCGCTGGAATCGGCTCCTGGTGTCCATACTCCATGGAGCCAAGCTCGACCCTATGTAATAGTGAGACCTTAAACTACAGTCTGGAGCCAATATGTCTAACAGCTTGAGCCGGTAACTTACCGGTCAGTTGGAATCTAGCCCATACTGTTGAGTAATAGAAGGAAATTGGACTTTTTTTTGGACTGGGTGTTGATTTTTAATAATTGCCAGTTGATAAAATGACCGTGTAGATCACAGCCTAAACCAATATTTTAAGGAGCTTTATGCCAGATGTGAGTATCAGTGTATAATTGAATTGAGCTTGTTCTGCATTTTTTGTAGGTCTCAACCAATGATTGTATAATTTAAGCAATAAAGGGGTAATTTTCATTGATCCATTTATATTTTACCTTGACCCGCCACGTGGCTCTGCTGTCATGTTCTTTGTTCTCATATGGCATGTATAGCATGAGGATGGTGAGAGGGCAGACTTACAGCAGAAACTGTTCTCCCTGCTGTTCGGGGCACAAAACCACAGTTTGCAATTAAGGATATTTCTGTACGCCCACGATAAACCCGACAGATTAATGATTCTGAGACTTGCAACATTGATGGTTTGGATATTCACATTGATACCGCGAACCCAAAGGACATAGAATGAATAATCTTAAATATCTGACCATTAAACACTGATTTTATACCATACTGGACAATAACATACACTATTATCATATATCCTTTTTTTTTGTCAATTTAAAATTTTGGTTCTTTGATTCTGGGGATAGAAATCCTTCTTTAAATGATCGGATACCAGTGTTTCTTGATTGTTAGTTGCCAATGTTTATTCCTCAGCTCAGCCGTACATAACAAAGCCTGAGATAAGTAGACCCTGTCACGTTGGAAGAAAGATATCACAGAGTGCTTTTACCATCCATTCAGCCCACTGTAACAGCAGAGCACTGGTAATTAGCCTGCATTATATTCTGTACCACTCCCCGCCGTTAAGGTGGTCAATGGAAATGGAAAATGTATGAAAGAAAATGTGACTTGCAGATCACTGAAAGATTTAACCTTTTCTGTAAAAAATGGAATACAATTTTTTTTTATGGTATCCACAGCCACTCCATGTATCACTGACAACAGAATAAGAGATTGTGCTATTAGAGGAACGTGAAAAATGGGAAGGGGGGGCTGCAGGGCAGGAGGATAAAAGGGCTTGTGATATATTAGATGTTGGGATCTGACGGAGAGATTAAGTGATTGTGGCATGGAAAGGGTTTGGACAATGCCATGGGAATGACAAGGGACATTCTATACTGCACTGCAACTACTTAATGTTATTTGAGTGGTCACAGCGTGCCGTCAGTGCCCTCACTCCTCTTCCACCTCTGGAAAGGCAAGGTGATCTCAGAGGACTGATTCAGCCCTCAGAGTGCAGCAGCTTAGTCCCTCCAGAATGTGAACGCTATCAGGACCTTCAGGATCTACGTCCATCCAGTGACTCTTCATACTCTTAGCATTGGATTGGCTGTATCTCCACAGTCACGTGACACGCTGCAGCTTACAGGAAGCAGCGTCATGTCACGATTGAGGCAGCCCAGGGCTGGCTTTCAGGTGTGTTTAAAACTAAGCCAAAGGATTAAGGGCTCAATTACATTCTGCGCGCAATTGTTAACGCGCGCGCAAAAATGCATTAACTCGAGGGGCAAAACCCTTTGAAAATGCACGTTAACATCTAATGCCGGTGAACCTGCGCGAACCCTTTGCGAGCGTACTGTACTTTGAGCGTCCTATGCTTAACATTGTGAGCTCAAATGCGTTTGTGCGCTGGTACGCGGATGGTATTACAATCTATGCACAAATTTTAACGGACAGCCTTTGCGCGCAGAATTTTAACGTCTTTGCAAAGCTGGTGGTAACTGCAAATCTGAACGTCCTGGCCGAAACCAAATACACCAGCCCGAAAAAAAAATAGAGCAAAGTATAGTTACACATTCTACACATACCCAAACAATAAAATTGATAAGTTTTGTGTGTTTTGCTGCAGCATATATACTCAGATTGATTTTGGCAGGCGCAAAAACTAACGGGAGACAATTGTGGTTCTTAATTGGTTCTTAATTGGCTGAATCGCGTTAAAAAACAGTCCGCGCAACGTTAATGCGCCCGTGTTTTTGTGCGTCTTTTTTACACGCGTTATTTTTTGACGGATGAAAAAATAGCGCTGAGCGTGCACTTTTGCGTGACGAAAGTAATAGAGCCCTAAAAGAGGAGAGGGTTGCGGAGGGGATAATATTTATTTCCTCCGCTCCCCCCTCCTCCTTTTAACCCTCGGGCGTCCCTTTCACAGCCCTAGAGGTTCCCTTGAAATACTGGCACGTCTTAATCTTTGATAGGTATGGTAATTAAGAATATCTGCAGGGATACTTTTGTTAATCACGGCTTTAGAGTGTCATTTCCTAAAGACATGAAATATTAGAATTGATTCCAGCTAAAAATAGTATTTCGTATGATACTTACATTTGATATTTTCACGGGTGTCTGAATATCTTCTTCAGTTCTGATAATTATCTATTAACCAGAGTATTGCAGAATCAGAATGCAATGATGCCTATTAAACATGACACATCAAAGCATTTATTTATACCACTTACTTATTGTCACAAACAATCAGTCTTCTCTTTGTAAAGGAAGTTGAATGCACCACTTAAAGGGTTGGGGTACGAAATGTAGGAGCTTTATTCTCTGGGATTTCCTTCCTAAAATTCTGTTTGGAGAAACCATTAAGTTAATCCAGACCGAACGCATCTACATCATAACAGATGGCACTCTATGAAGAGCAATACCGGCCAGGGAAGTGTCACATCCAGTGCCCGGGAAGTGACCCGGCGCCCGGCAGTTCTGTCCTCACTGCTCGCTGGCTGGGCGCCGAGTGATGTACAGGCTCGCAGCGGTCATGTGGGTGGTCAGGAGGTGGAGCGCTGTGCCGCCAGGTTTAAAATCAGTCTGCTTGGGCAGACACATTGCCCTGACATGGTTTTGCTTCCATCAATGCTTTCTGTGACTTTTCCATTCACGTGTATGACTCTGGCTATCTTTATTGAACCCTCTCTGTGTATGACCACGGATATTATGTGCGAACCCTCTATGTGTACCGACCCGGCTATTTCTGAGAACCCTGCTTTGTGTACTGGACCGGCTATTCCTGAGAACCCAGCTCTGAGCGTCACCCTTGGTAGAAGGTTGACCATCTTTCCTGGCATTAAGACCTCTGCTACCTGGGCTAAGTGTGTCCTCCTGTTATGGTGTCTGTTTACCATTTCTGGGTGCTACAAGATCTGTTCCCTGAAGGTAGATAGTGTTACCGACCATCCAAGGATCAGAGGGGTAGATAGTATACCGTGTAGGGACCAGTATCGTAGACCTTCCTTTCCATCTTGCATCTTCAGCACCATTTCCCATCTAGGGGTCAGATCATCATCGACCCATTAATGGGGAGCCACAATTGGGAAAAAGCTGCACAAGTCTTTTGTCCATTTGTGGCTCGCCAGTTAACGACTCTCTTCTGGACGGGCCACTGTACCAACAGGTCGGGACTAATATTTCCAGCCGCTGATCATAAACCTCCAGGGACGTCTTGCACTGCTGCTGGTATTGACGCCTGGTGTCCTAAGGAGTCCATGAAGCCCAGCAGAACATTGGGCACTATTTTGGTTGGTGCTCTGATGTATAAAAATTAGTTATTTTCTCTCTTATACATATATATGTCTATCTCACAATCTCTCAATTTGGCCAAATTTTTTTACATACTATTTTTACATTTTGCTTCCTTAGTTTAAAGGTTTTTTAGCACGTCTTTTCAATAGGATACTAGTTTAAAGCAATCAATGTATAATTTAAATTAATAAAGAAAACTTAAATCTATTAGACAGTCCAAGAGTATTCCTATCATAAAGATTCTTACTAAATATATTCTTGACTTGCCGCCAACTTAAATCGGCGTCTGAGCACTGGATGACCTCGCCAGAAGCTACATAACCTCATCTCACCTGTTCAAATAACTGACTCGGAATGACTTGACTTTCATAACAAAGAACAACATCTTAAATGCAAGTGAGAAATGAAAAAGCCGCCAGTTCTACAAGCTGGAGAATTCTTATTCCAGTGCTGCGATTCATCCTAAATGTCGCCACTTAATTCCCACATCCACATGAATGGCAAATTTGTTAATAAACCTGTTGCCATAATGACTGATCTCCAGTCTCTTCTGCTGAGACAACAAACGTCTGTGTTCTACAAGCACCAGGCATGTGCGCAGGCAAAAAATTCAGTTTGGTTTGTTTTGGAATACTTTGGAATCCAAACATTTTCAGATTCTGAACTATTTGTAACCAGCCGACTGGGAATGTCAGAAGCATCCAATATATTCGACCGTTTCCGATATTTGGAACCGCAATGTATTGAAATATTAAAACCTGCAGAATGACGCGAGAACAGCTCAGGAATGGTGCACAGCGTGACGCACAGGCACCAGGATGAGGCACGGTAGGAAGATATGCTCTGCAAATTGATTTTCAAAATGCGGTGTATGTTCCATGTTGCAGGGCAGCAGCTTCCCTGTGCTCTTCCTCTGCATGAAGAAGTAATACTGTGCAGAGGTAGATCTGGCAAAGCGATACGTTAACTAACTCTGTGTCAACGTGATGAAACTGTGTGCAAGTGTGAAATGCGTTGGTTTCATATACATGCTAGTGTGTGTGTGTACGTTCTGTATTTCCTCAAAGTTTCTCTAGATGAAACATTTGATTGAACATGATTGGGAATACCTGGTGGCATCACAATGAGTGCTACAGTTGGGTGGTTGTGTAATACAGCAGAGGTGATATGATTTGCTGCTCATTGATTGGACGATTCAGTCTGCCTTTCCCCCATGGTAACCCTTAAAACCTGGCCTGTTATGGGGGTACTTGAGGACAGGGTTGGGAGACACTGATATAGTAGATAAATATAACTTTTAAGAAATATATGCACACTGTTTTTACAGAGGTCAAAGTTTCAAGTCCTAAGCTTCGAGCCAGACCAAAAAGTTACTCACCACTTCTGGTTCCACCTATCACTTTAGATCACCAAACCCACATTCACCCCCCCCCCTAGTTACAACTTTGTACTGTATTCATTTAAATTGTATGACTAAATTTAAAGGGGCAGGTGTCAAACTGAGGTTTCAGCATTTTTAAAGTGCCAAAATGTCCACTTGCCCTGATTCAATTTCTACCAGTCATGGGCAACAGGGCGAGTGGAAATTTTGAGCCATATATATTTTTTATACTACTTTTTATGATATTTGTATAGTGGCATGAAAAAAGAAGCATATTTTTGCCTCAATTATCCTCAGATATATGGATGATCCAGTAAAAAGTCACATTACCGTGCAAGAGGAAAAAATAAACATTGCAACATCGGATGGGGAGTGTTGTGAGCTATAGTATAAATTCAATGTGATAAATTGTAGCAATTTGAGGCGTGTTTTATTCCAATCTCACTTGCTATGTTGGCGCATCGGATAATCCATTTGCCTCATTAGACTCAATCATGGATTTTGTTAATAATGGCTCTTATAGTGTTTATGCCAGAACTGTCAAATAACAATATTATTACATTTGTCCTTCAATCTACCTAATAAAGCATGTGGCCTTTTGGTTTAATGATGCAGCTGTCAAAGATTGAGATCAATTAAATGCTTATTGCACAGGACATACAATATTACGCGGGCTTCTGGCTCAGTTTTATTTTAACCCACTGAATGCCGGAAGGGAGTTGCAGCTCGCGGTTTTAAATTTATGATTTCCAAGGTCAATGAGAAGTCAAGTGGATTTTAAAGACCCAGCTCCAAATAATATAATCACTGCGTTAAACTGCAGCACATTTGTGTATTTTATGGACTGATGATCCTCTTGGACGTGGTTAAATGTCACGTATACTAAAAAGGAGAATTTCTCCAGGGGACGTGCATCTGTTCAGTGACGAGCAAGACCGTTGCCTGGAAGAGCTGCTTTATGATCTGATAAAGTGACCCTCTTGGCTCACAAGGAAAAGCACTCATTCTGTTATACGCTGCAGTAAGAACAAACCGGACCACTGAGGATTCTCCACTAATGGCGTCTAAAGTGAGATGTAGGCCACTTTAATTTATAGGGCACAAGTCTATAACGGTGTCATGGAAACAGATGATTGCGCCTTTAAATCAGCACATGACCTCATTTTCTCTTACCTTCCTATCAATACCTCTTAGATGCTCTTACAGGAGTGGAGAGCAATGGATGTGCTGTGCTAGAGAACACCGAGACCTAGTTAATACTCGCAGAGCCCTCAAACCCCTGAGGACAATCCATGGGCAGCAACTCAGGATCATATTGGTGCTTTGTGAATTGGTCTAGCTAAACCCCCTCATTGCCAAGATCAAGGACACTGGAGCTTCAAATGCACCTGCTGTTTCCCCGATATTGAGTATACTCGATGTTGTC
Organism: Leptobrachium leishanense; assembly: GCA_009667805.1. Lineage (NCBI taxonomy): Eukaryota > Metazoa > Chordata > Amphibia > Anura > Megophryidae > Leptobrachium > Leptobrachium leishanense. Next base: position 23,351,560 of record CM019073.1, on the reverse strand, counting down.
TAATTGTACCGGCTGGGTGGATCACTGCTCTGCGTGGAGAGAGCCTGTGGAGTCATGGGTTCGATCCCAGCGAGCAACCTCTCCAGTAAGTGTCCTTGGGTAAGACACCTAATGGTACATACTCGCCACCCAGGACATACTTGAAAACAAGAGAAATCTCAATGTATCCTTCCTGGTAAAATCCTTTCTCAAAAGGAAAAAATTCTGGATCAAGTCAAAGGAATTTTGATAACTGCAAAAAATGTTTGCAAATGGGCTCCAGAACATGCCCCTGAAATTGAAACACATCCGATTTGACAGTTGATGTGTTTAGATTGCGTGTTTTAAAAGCTTAGAGACCCGTTTTACCTGCAGAGAAAAACGGAGCCCAAGCTGAGATGTAAATGTAGTAGTGCTCGTTGGCCAGCAGAGGTAGACCTCTGCATGTGAAATAGAGCTTACCTACCATGAGCCTGTACATTGGGACACCCTTGAATATATTTACTGTGTGTGGGTAACATAATATCATTTTCCATAAAACCACCAGGTCCTGCCAGTGGTTTTATGGAAAGTCACTTGGTATTAAATTTGCCTAATTTTCCAAGTTTTAGAGGATTTTTAGTTCCAAATTCTGCATATACCATTTAAAATTTGAAATGGGCACATGTTAAAAAAGGTGTATGCTTAATACCTGCCTACTGTGCATTTGGATGGAGTACCCCTATCCACATTGGCACACAACATATAATGGTTTTCCGCCAGTAACTGACTGGAGGTCACTGGGGCTAGGGATGAGTGCTAAAGCCTTCCAGAACTGGTTAAAATAATGTTCTGAATAAGACACTTCTTTTCAGGCTCCCTGAATCATCTCTGGAGCAAATTCCTAATTTTTTGATTTTTTTTTTTGCCAAAACCCATCGACCATAAAGAGCTATGGCAAATGCAGTCCATGTAAAACTGGAAGATCAAGGCTGGAAGCAAGACCCGACATACATACATACTCAAGTAAAGGCTGAACAGACAACCAACAAGGTAGAAAAGCATTATGATCTTGCTTGTAAACCAAACGCCATGAAGAAAGGATTGTAGAATTGAAGACATACACAGGGTTATTCAGAGAAAAGTGAAAACCAGGAGAACTGTCAGGAGAAGAGAACAATCCAGACCAATTAGCCGATTTGGAAAGTGAGATAAATGGGAGAATTTTTCTGGTTTGGCTATTTTCACTTACAGGGTTATTCAAAGAGAATATTCAGCGATGCGGAATATGCTGGCGCTTTATAAATAAAGAATAATAAAAGAGAATCGAAAAGTCACCGCATGTTCGGTGACTTTTCGTTCTCTTCAATTCGGTGCGATTTGGCGATCACATTTCTGCGACCCTGCGGTGTATTCAGCAAACACCAAAGGGCCGTCATAGTGCAGGGAAAAGTCGCCGCAAACCCGACGAAAACTCACTGCAAAACCCGGCGAACGCACACTGAAACCCGCAAAAACATCTGGATTAACCCTGCCGAAGACGCCGGAGAAACCCGAGCAGGAGCTGATCACAGCACAGAGCAGCCACCGGAAAAACCCGACACTGCAGACGAATGGAGTGAAAAAAAAAGGAAAAACAGTACGCTTGAATGTTTGAAAAGTGAAACGCTGTTTGCAAAGAAACTACTGAGCGAAAATGTCTGAAATTTACATATGAGATCCAATGAATGATAATAAAAAGGGCTGTTACAGAAAAAATAAGAAACGTTTAAAAAAAATCTCGAAAAATACTCAACAGATCCTAAAAAATCTATAAATAAAGAGACTTTTAACTGCAGAATATTATAATCAACGGTTTATTAGATATTGATTTAAAACGGGAATATTTTTAACATTGAAGCCTATGGGATTCGCCTGAATAAAACTGTCGAATGAAGCCACCGAATGGCAGGTCATTTCGTCAACTTTTCACTGCTGGTGTTTGTTCTCTGAATAGACAAAGCTATAGGGATTTCACTGCCCTCGAACAGGCACCGAACAGGCACTGAACAGGCACCGTATGCGCAGGCCATTCGCCAACATTTGGCGAATTGCCTGCTCTCTGGATAGCCGAATGGCCAAGAAAGGTAACCGTACGCTGAATTTCAGCGTTCGGTTACCTTTCAGCAGCCATTCGGATCTCTTTGAATAACCCTGTTAGAATTTTCACTTCTCCAGTCAGTCTCCTGAGTTTCACCTTTCTTTGAATAGACCTGCATGGCTTCTATCAAACAGACAATTTAAGTGAATTTACCACTCCACTCTTAAGATCTTTAGGTCATCAATTTTCTTCTTTTCATGGCCGTGTTTCCCTCAATGTTTTTGCTTTAGAGACAATCGAGTAATGAATTAGGTATGACCACGTGCACATGCCCTGATGTGCCTCATCGATCCTACCATATTATTCTCGTATCCCACGCTCAGTCCGGTGCCTGACTTGCGAAGACACAGGATTTTTCACCAATGTGTTGTACAAAAGGACCGACCATGTGAGGTCAAGTACAGATAGACAAATCCAGTGAGATTAAGCACATTCCATGGAACTTTTGGAGAAGTGAAAATTCTAGGTCAAAATAGCGGATTTGGAAAGTGAGATAAATGGGAGAATTTTTCTGGTTTGGCCATTTTAACCTAGAATTTTCACTTCTCCAGAAGTTCTCCAGAGTTTCACCTATCTCTGAATAACCCTGATAGTTCCTTGCAAGTATTGAAGGTTAACAGTCACTGTATGATCTGAGATGTGGGCGATGGGAGCAGCACATTAAACTAGAATGGAAATATGATCTTCCAAAACTCAAGAGTCCGTCACTGGATCCCCGATCCTGAAATTTCCAGGACTTGTTGGCACCTGAGGATTGATACCAGCTGAAAGGCTTCTTCAGCTGGTATCCAGGATTGATACCAGCTGAAGAAGCCTTTTTTGGGCGAAACGCATCCTGGTTTGGTAGCTATGTTTTATTTATGTTATTAAATGTTTTTAAAGTACTGCTGCTTCCTGTTCATCTAATTGAAAAGAAGGTCTGGGGACTACCTTATAGTCCTTGTGCGTGTTTCTGGGAGCCAATTGGGGCTCATAAAAGTGTGAGTTTAAAATTAGCTTTCTCCTATTACATTGTTGCATACAGTATTATACTAGGGATATGCCTGGTATTTTCTAAACCCACTGCAGGAATAACTGGTCGAGAAGAGGAACCCATTGAGGGGTTGATGGGTGCCTGAACCTACCTAAAAGACCCATAAGGCGGTTTACTCTAGAGCCGGATATTGGCTCAGAAGAATGTGAGTCCTATAATATATTTTGACTATACATCACTGGACTGACATACTGCGCAATTTTGGGTTTTCCCCTCTCTTTTTTCTTGGAGTGACATTGCGTCTATATTATCACCTGCAGGGGAAGCGAAACAATTGAAGGACATGTATTGTGTTTGAATTCGTATACCAGTTTCTGGCGCTACTTTGTTTTTTTGGTATTGTGTTATTTTGGGTTATTAGAGGAACCCCCGTATACACTGTTGAGCGTACGAATTTGGACACATATCTTGGGGCGCTTCACCTTGTTTTCTCTACCTACTTTAGAGAAAATCAATTGCTCTTTGTAGAACATTACACAGTCATTGGAGATTGAATTATGCATCTATATCCCCAAAAGTTTTGGCAAGTTAATGTATGGCAGGTATTAACCATTCTGCTTTATTTGAGCCAAATGTTAATTGAAAGTAGATTTATTACTCTTCTCCCAACACTTAAAAAAAGGTTAGATCGCAATCTAGCAGACGTATGACAGAGCAGCGAACATTTGCTAAGGGCAATCTTATAATGCAATTTAGAAGCGAAAGAGGAAAAGAAATGACCTAATCTACAAATCGTTGGTCAAGAGGAACCGCAGAGCTGCAGCGTTTGGTTTAAACCACAAAATAAAAAACAGAAAACTGCATAAATTTTATTCATTTATTTGCAAAGTATTTTACCAGGAAGGATACATTGAGATGCCACGTTATCCTTAAACATTTAAGGGGTTATTCAGTGGAGCAAATTTGTCGGTGAATTTCCCCGTACGATGCAATTTCGTGGCAGTTCTATTCAAAGCTGTCAATTCGCCAAATACTGGCGAAGCGACAGCAAACTACAGCGCAGTTTGCCGCGGATCGGCAGTAGCGAAATTGTCCCACAGAGAAGTAATGGTTAATCTATTCAGAAAACAGCGAACTGTACCGAAGTGTCAGTGAAATGCCCTGATTCAGTGATTCAGTTCTACAGGTTTAAACAGGTGAATCCCATAGGATTCAATGTAGAAAAACTAAAAAAAGATATATTTTATTATTCCACTGTTTATTCTTTTCATTTTCAGCAAGTCATCTTTTTATTTATTTTTTAGAACACCTTTATGTATTATGTCTTACAAGGTGGAAAGCCTGCCCAGAGGGCAGTCTATTGTGGATATATGGCCCAGCTCGTGGATATTGCCCCAGCTCGTGGATACTGACCCATCACGTGGATACTGACCCAGCTCGTGGATATTGCCCCCCAGCTTGTGGATATTGCCCCCCAGCTTGTGGATATTGCCCCCCAGCTTGTGGATATTGCCCCCCAGCTTGTGGATATTGCCCCCCAGCTTGTGGATATTGCCCCCCCAGCTTGTGGATATTGCCCCCCAGCTTGTGGATATTGCCCCCCAGCTCGTGGATATTGCCCCCCAGCTCGTGGATATTGCCCCCCCAGCTCGTGGATATTGCCCCCCAGCTCGTGGATATTGCCCCCCAGCTCGTGGATATTGCCCCCCAAGCTCTCATGGATATGCCCCAGCTCAGACCCCAGACCAGACATGGGGCGGCTGTTCGAATGCTCTATCGGCATTCGGACAGCCGCCCCATGAGCTCCTTATACTTACCTTCCCGAGCGGCGAATGGAAAGTTTCCCCGCTTCCGGTCGTTGAAGGACCCAAGCCTCCCACGTGACCGGGGCTTGGGTCCTTCAGAGAGCGGAAGTGAGGGAAGTTTCCCTTCGCCGCTCGGGGGTTGGATGCGCGCGGCAGCCGGGTAGAGGCTGCGAGCGCAGCCTCTACCCGGCTGCTGTGTGCATCTTGTAACAGCCGCGGCGAGCGCACAGCCAGCTCGTGCCGCGGCGGTTGCATGCGCGCGCAACCAACCGCCGCTGGTTGCGCGCACATGCGCAGAGTAAGGCTTGGCGACGGACACGCCAAGCCTTACTCAATTATAGTATAGATAATGGCCATTAATAAGAAACCAAACCTCTAATTGTGTTTAGTTTCACACGGTATAATTGGAGTAAGCGCAGATGACATTTTTTTCTTTGTTATGTTCTACACATGTTGTTGGGCTGGATGCATTTGGTGGTTGCAGCCAACCTGTAAAGGGTTCAGACTGTGCTCGGTGTAGCAAGATGAGGTTGTGAGCCCAGGATGCAGTGATATAGGCAGTTTTACGGTATAACAAAGGGTGTTTATTGGAAATAAACACTATAGCTCAGAATCTGGCAAGGAACATACAAAGGCATAGTCAGGGTTAAGCAAAAGGGTCTGGTACACGGGGGGTCCTAGATGGGGGGCAGAAGGATGGGAGGGTACCGGTTTATGGAGCAGAAGAATGTCCAGATAATACAGAGGGTCCTTGGGGTCTTTGGTTGCAGAATTCAGGTGAGTGTCCAGAAGGTCTCAGGGAGCTTTGGTAGATAGATTCACAGCCAGGTAACAGCAATGTGGAAGTCCTGAGGAAAGGGTGGGACTCCCTTATATGAGGAACAGATTAGGGAAAATGAAGGGCAGGTGAGTCTCCCTGGTCAGCACGTGAGAGTTCATGATGTGTAGCGTCAATGCAAAAGTTCTGGAACCTGCAGGGGGCCTGCAGGATGTGGAACCAAATGGGGTGCCAGGGGGTCAGGGCCTCCAGGACCTTACAGAGCCCCCTTCTAAGGGCCGGACTCTGGACGGCCCAGGCCGAGGTCAGAGTCACACTGGCGGATGATGGGACAAATAGTCTCTGCACCATTGGAGTGCAGAATAATGTTCATGATGACCAGGGTTGGGCAGAACTTTATCACTGCTAAGCGATCTCCAGGCACTTTTAGCATTCGTATACACCTGCAGGTCTGCGCATCTGACCATAGTCCCGTTCGAGACGTAGATAAACCCAGGTGGCAAAGGTTCCATAAGAACGGTGCCTTCTGGGGTATTAATCATCTTGGTGACACGGCTCTTAGATGTACTCTTGGCATAGACCGGAGGGGCAGCGCCCTTGACGAGGCACGGTGGGGCAGCGCCCTTGGCCACCGGTGGGGCAGCACCCTTGGAAAGGACCGGTGGGGCAGCGCCCTTGGAAAGGACCGGTGGGGCAGCGCCCTTGGAAAGGCACGGTGGGGCAGCGCCCTTGACGAGGCACGGTGGGGCAGCGCCCTTGGCCACCGGTGGGGCAGCACCCTTGGAAAGGACCGGTGGGGCAGCGCCCTTGGAAAGGACCGGTGGGGCAGCGCCCTTGGAAAGGACCGGTGGGGCAGCGCCCTTGATGAGGCACGGTGGGGCAGTGCCCTTGGCAACCGGTGGGGCAGCGCCCTTGGAAAGGCACGGTGGGGCAGCGCCCTCGACAAGGACAGGTGGGGCAGCGCCCTCGGAAAGGACAGGTGGGGCAGCGCCCTCGGAAAGGACAGGTGGGGCAGCGCCCTCGGAAAGGCCCGGTGGGGCAGCGCCCTCGGAAAGGCCCGGTGGGGCAGCGCCCTCGGAAAGGCCCGGTGGGGCAGCGCCCTCGGAAAGGACCGGTGGGGCAGCGCCCTTGGAACTGTACGGCTCAATCTTGACCTGGGTAGTGAGTGACTTGGCCTTACGGCGGCGGCGACGGCCCCGTGGCGGCGACAGCTCACAAGGTTCTGCGGGTTGCAGGGCAGCGACATCCTGAGATCCTGCGGGTTGCAGGGCAGCGACATCCTGAGATCCTGCGGGTTGCAGGGCAGCGACATCCTGAGATCCTGCGGGTTGCAGGGCAGCGACATCCTGAGATCCTGCGGGTTGCAGGGCAGCGACATCCTGAGATCCTGCGGGTTGCAGGGCAGCGACATCCTGAGATCCTGCGGGTTGCAGGGCAGCGACATCCTGAGATCCTGCGGGTTGCAGGGCAGCGACATCCTGAGATCCTGCGGGTTGCAGGGCAGCGACCTTGGACACTGAGGTCTGGCGGAATTTGACCATGGGGAACCGGCAAGGCTTAGGTAGATCAGGAACCAAAGGTGAAGTGTAGACACAGGTGCCTATGTAGGCGGTCTGAATAGGCCTGGTAGAAGCAGGTTTCCTAGAAGCAGACTTGTCAAGCTTTTTTGTCTCTGGCTTGGGCGTAGTGGGCAGGCAGATATTCTATGCCAGCTATCTCCACAATAAAAACATAAATCTTGTTCTCTTCTTCTTGCCTTTTCCTTTTCGGTTAGGGGTCCTCGAGCTCCTTTAGGAACTGGAATGCACACTTTAGTCAACGTGACCTTTAAGGTCTGCTGCAGAAATTCCAACAGTGAACCAAGATGCTGTTGGAGATTTTGGCTAGTCTCTTTCAATCTTTGAACATGGGCTACTATCACCGCGGGCTCACAGGGTTTGGACTTCCACATTTTGTAAAGGGTTCAGACTGTGCTCGGTGTAGCAAGATGAGGTTGTGAGCCCAGGATGCAGTGATAGAGGCAGGTTTACGGTATAACAAAGGGTGTTTATTGGAAATAAACACTATAGCTCAGAATCCGGCAAGGAACATACAAAGGCATAATCAGGGTTAAGCAAAAGGGTCTGGTACACGGGGGGTCCTAGATGGGGGGCAGAAGGATGGGAGGGTACCGGTTTATGGAGCAGAAGAATGTCCAGATAATACAGAGGGTCCTTGGTTGCAGAATTCAGGTGAGTGTCCAGAAGGTCTCAGGGAGCTTTGGTAGATAGATTCACAGCCAGGTAACAGCAATGTGGAAGTCCTGAGGAAAGGGTGGGACTCCCTTATATGAGGAACAGATTAGGGAAAATGAAGGGCAGGTGAGTCTCCCTGGTCAGCACGTGAGAGTTCATGATGTGTAGCGTCAATGCAAAAGTTCTGGAACCTGCAGGGGGCCTGCAGGATGTGGAACCAAATGGGGTGCCAGGGGGTCAGGGCCTCCAGGACCTTACACAACCCTTCGGGGAATAGGCGCGACCCCACCCCTCCTGCACTATGTATGTTTCAATGTACTTCCAGCCAGGTCATCCCTGCAGCAAGACTCCGCTCCGTGTCTTTGTTTTGATCCCAAAGTGGATTTTGTTTCTGGGGGAGCATAAATAAAGGCCCACCAGTCTACCTCATGTTTGACAAGCAGCATGAGCAGGTATGGTTTGCTATGTAGCAGCCTGTGGTTTCATTTTGGTTAGGACTCGCCCTTTTAGAGGTGCCGTGACGTTGGCGGGCGAGCTAGTCTTATAATGGCCATTAATAAGAAACCAAACCTCTAATTGTGTTTAGTTTCACACGGTATAATTGGAGTAAGCGCAGATGACATTTTTTTCTTTGTTATGTTCTACACATGTTGTTGGGCTGGATGCATTTGGTGGTTGCAGCCAACCTTCGGGGAATAGGCGCGACCCCACCCCTCCTGTACCTTTATGTATTTCTTGTATTTTGTTTAATTATTTTTTTTAGACCAAATTTTAGGATTCCTAATTTTTTTTAATTTTTTTTTTTTTTAAATTCTGTAAGAGACCTTTTTATTACTTTTAAAGGCACTTTTTCATTACAGTTACAGGTGCTTATAAAGCGTTAACAAGTTCCGTAGCGCTGTACAATGGGCGAGACAAAATAACAAATATACATAAAAGTTAAACATACAGAACAGTCGGAGAGACGACCGTGCTCAAGAGCTTATAATCTAAGAATTGCTTTAACCCCTTGCTGCCCCAGTATGTGCTATGCCGTCCTGGCGGCGGGAGGGCTTTGAAGACACGGCGTACAGGTACGCCCCGCTGTCTTCCGTGGGCTGCCTCTGCCCCTCCCCGCAGCCTGTGCAAGCCGCGCATCGGCTGCGGGGTGGAAAGCAATATGCGGCTCGCGAGGGCACCTGTCGGTGAGGCATACCTGTACGCCTCTCGGGCATTAAGCCACAACCCGGTGACGCCCACCTGTCATTAAGGGGTTAAACACCTATTAGAAGAATAGCAGTGTTCCGTTTCTGGTTTGTTTTTTTGCAGATCGGCAGTAATCGGCGGCGTCTGGTCAGTACGGCAGTCTTCGGCGCCACTCGGTGATCCTGTGGTGAATAGTGAATTCACTGCAGGGTTGGCAAGATGGAATCACTGAAGTGCGCTGAGAAAGCACTGAAATTATACCATTTATAATTATTGAATAACAACATATATAATTATCGATACACATTTGCACTTATTATTGGCAGTAGTAGCCTCCTACCTTAGGAAACGCAAAGACCAAAAATGGTATACTGACTGTTTCTAACTAGTAATAATATAAACTGTAGGTTTTAACCCAATTCACTGCCAAGATCATCAGGTCTATTCACTAAAAGGTGAAACTCGGGAGAATTGACAGAAGAAGAGAACTATTTAGACCAAATAGCCAATTTGGACAGTGAGATAAATTAGAAAAAAGTTCCTGGTTTGGCTATGTTGACCTAGAATTTTCACTTCTCCTGCCAGTCCACCGGAGTTTCACCTTTAGTGAATAGACCTGGCAAATGTGCACGATCTTGAAAATAATCTGTTCAAGCTGTAGTAGAGCTTTCTGGCCAGCAGATGGCACCGTCTGCCTGTCCAATAATGCATACGGTTTGAAAATATGATTTTAAGGCACAGTTTCAATATACAACTACTGCAAATTTGTTTTCAATAAATTCACTAGGTTCTGTCAGTAATCTGTGGAAAACAACTTGCTAGTGTAAGGGTTCCAATTTAAAAAATGATACACGGTATATTCTGTCGTACAAGCCAATAAGCCGAGGCTTGACACTGTTAGTGAAAAAAAAAACACGTGAAAAATGCAAAACGTATCAAACTGGAAAAAAAGGAAAAAAAATGTTGCATTCCCTTCATCTGATTGGACAGACACATGTTCACCTTCTTCCTGAGTAATGTTTGTAGTTTAGACACCATCATCAATATCCTCCTCACCTTTCAGTTTTATTTACGGTATTCTTTTTAGTACTCGGGTAATAAACAATGAAATGGTGAGGATACACCCACTAACCTGCTTGTTTGCCTCTGGGACAGAGTGACAGGCGCAAAATCACAGCCTGTTCGTTGTATTTCATGTTGTTATAATGTGATATTTAAAAGAAAAAAAAATCTTAGCGATCCGGTCTGTGCATAAGCCTAACCCCCCCCTCCTAAAAATGTATAAGTGAGGATATACGATACATGAGGGTTCATCTACCCCATTATTTTGGTTTTAATTTAGCATTTTTGATTTTCTGTTACCAAACATTCTCTGATACATTGATTACATTACTTTTATTAAATATCAAGGAACAGAGAATCATTCAAGAACATCAAAGCTGTCTCCTCATCTTTGTCCCAGTTGACGTACACACCACCACATCCAGAGAATGGGGTATGGGCGTATAATATCATATCTTTTATTTTCTTTTTTTCCATGTAGTTCCAGCAGAAGGTTATTGTGTCATTCCTTTGCTGTAGAGTGGAAAGTCACGCTGCTGGCTTCAGTCTTGGAGTGACAGACATCTGAAGAATACTGTCAGCTATTCTGATTGATATTACAACCGTATAAACAGAAATTCTGCTTTATTAGGTATGTTTGTGTGTTAACAGTAATATATTGTGGCAACAACACAACATATAAACCACCTAGAGGGCAACTGAGAAAACTGTTTCAACGATGATTATGGCGATAAGTCCCATATCTACACTTTTTGGGGTGTTTCTTACTTGGTTCATGATAAAGTGTGTGAATAATAAATTTAACTTGCCTGTACACCTTAAAATATAGGCCACACACCTATACCCGGATACAGTCATGCTTGATAATGGCTCGATTTTAGAACCAAAACATCATATCTGCTTGCACTAATAAACCAACTGAAAATGACTGTAGTGGTGTGACCGCCTTTCTTCTTGATGTACTGGATCTTTGATTTGTGGCAGTTCTCTGCAGTGTAGAACGTGTCTTATTTCTGCCTCATTTATGCCCGTCCAATATGAAATGTCATTCTACTATGGCCATATGGACCAAAGCTCCGAGGCAGTTTGAGTTGTAGTAGAGCTTTCTGGCCAGCAGATGGCACTGTCTGCCTGTCCAATAATGCTTACAGTTTGAAAGTGTGATTTTAGGGCACATTTTCACTGTACGACTACAGCAATATTTATCCCCCCCCCCATGAATCAACTGGGTTTTGTCAGTGATTTATGGAAAACAACTTGCTAGTGAAAAGGTTAAATAATATATATATATATATACAGTTGTGTTCAAAATTATTCAACCCCCAATGCTGTAAAGGGTTTTAGGGAATTTAGTGTACATTTGTAATTGTATTCAGAATGAAATCCTACAAGGACTTTTTAAAGAACCATATGCAACTAAAATGACATCAATTGGTTTTGTAATACAGTAGTAAATGTTTCTTTTGTGAATTCTTCATTGACACAATTATTCAACCCCTTAAAGACAACCACTCTGAAGAACAGAGGTTCATTCAAGTGTTTTCAATCAGGTATTGAAAACACCTGTGGATGTCACGGAGCAGCAATAAAGCATAATAAGCACCAATTAGGCAGCTTTAAAATGACTGTGATACTCAGCTCCTTCTAGACATTTACTGGTGTGGTTACAAACATGGTGAAGTCAAGAGAATGGTCCAGGAAGACAAGAGAAGAGGTGATTACTCTTCACAGGAAGGGCAATGGCTACAAGAAGATTGCAAAGATGTTAAACATACCAAGAGAGACCATAGGAAGCATCATTCGCAAATTCAAGGCAAAGGGCACTGTTGAAACGCTACCTGGTCGTGGCAGAAAGAAGATGCTGACTTCGACTGCTGTGCGCTACCTGAAGCGTAGAGTGGAGAAAAGTCCCCGTGTGACTGCTGAGGAACTGAGAAAAGATTTGTCAGATGTGGGTACTGAAGTTTCAGCTCAGACAATACGGCGCACACTGCGTAATGAAGGCCTCCATGCCAGAACTCCCAGGCGCACCCCCTTGCTGTCTCCAAAGAATAAGAAGAGTCGACTGCAGTATGCCAAAAGTCATGTGGACAAACCACAGAAGTTTTGGGATAGTGTTCTGTGGACTGATGAAACAAAATTAGAACTGTTTGGGCCCATGGATCAACGCTATGTTTGGAGGAGGAAGAACAAGGCCTATGAAGAAAAGAACACCTTGCCTACTGTGAAGCGCGGCGGGGGGTCAATCATGCTTTGGGGCTGTTTTGCTTCTGCAGGTACAGGGAAGCTTCAGCGTGTGCACGGTACCATGAATTCTCTTCAGTACCAGGAGATATTGGATGACAATGTGATGCAGTCCGTCACAAACCTGAGGCTTGGGAGACGTTGGACCTTTCAACAGGACAATGATCTCAAGTATACCTCCAAGTCCACTAGAGCATGGTTGCAGATTAAAGGCTGGAACATTTTGGAGTGGCCATCGCAGTCACCTGACTTAAATCCGATTGAGAACCTCTGGTGGGACTTAAAGAAAGCAGTTGCAGTGCGCAAGCCTAAGAATGTGACTGAACTGGAGGCTTTTGCCCATGACGAATGGACGAAGATACCCGTAGATCGCTGCAAGACACTTGTGTCAAGCTATGCTTCACAATTAAAAGCTGTTATAACTGTAAAAGGATGTTGTACTAAGTACTAAGATTGAATGTCACTTGGGGGTTGAATAAAACTGATAATGATGTGAGCACAGAAAAGACATTTGTGGTTGTTTCATTATAAATGTTATGTTATATTTGTCTGACCTACACGTGCCTCTTTGATTTAATTGTAAGCAAGATGACTGAATGATCAAAATCAATGTCAAACTGGCCAAAACACTCAATTTCAGTGGGGGTTGAATAATTTTGAACACAACTGTATATTAATATGATACACAATATATTCCAGTATATAAAACCAATATGTGCTGAAAACCCGCTGTTCTGAGGACATAAAGTGGACTAGGAGTTACAAATATTATATAATTTATATTGTATAAGAAGTGTAAAAGATCATGATCATGTATAAGTTTGTTAAGTAGCATTTGGAAAAACTCACATTTTTCCTCTGCGCCGGTGTCACTCTTGGCATTGTTCTGTCGTGACAGGCTCCGCAGGGCTGTCAGTGGCCTGGATGCTCGCTCGAGCATCCAGCCAATCCGATGCCTTTCAATGCGACATTTGCCACTTGATAAAGTGATGTACAATCCCGACTAAACCCAGGAAGGCTGATCAGTGCAGGGGATTAACTGTTTCCGGGGCTGAGGAACACACTGGGTGGGGTGAGGGAACGCTAAGGAACCAAGACCATTTGAAATAAAATTAGGTTGTGAAGGGACACTTGCCAATTTGACAGATACAGTGATAGGGGCTTAATGGGATGGAACTCCAGGCCAGAAGGACCAAAAATGGTATCCATTATACGGTTTACAAAAGTTGCGCTCGTCTGATACTGCCCTTAGCGTCCTCGTTTTAACACCATATTCTGGGTCAGGCGCTGATTCGGTAAACTCGTGGTAGGGAACGCTATCATCGATGCGCAAACAGAATTTTTAACCCGTTAGTGTTTGGGATGTAATATGGGCGGCACTTGTTAGAGTCACAGAACCTAGCGCTAATGCTCACATATGTCAGCGCTAGCGGTAAGAAGGTAATTGGGCCCAGAGACTGGTACCGGAGACCTCCTTGCGCCATGGCCTACACAAGGAACACAGGTTGCTTTGGTGTCCAGGTGGTTTCTTTTGCCAGCAGAAACTTATTCATACTTAACCAGTTCATTTTTCGAGATACAAATAAAATACTTTTTATTTTGTGATGTTGTGCATCGCAGAAGGGTACGGGTCAAGTGAACGCCTTCATCGGATTTACAGCAGAAATAAAAAATATAACACTTTTGCACAATGGATCGGATACGCCTTGGTGCTGAAGTCTTTTTAAAACAAGATCTTCTTTTAACAGAAGTCCAAAGCCAATAAAGAAGGCAAGGGATGAGCAGCTATGGTTTGCCTGCAAAATAAACAATAAAAATATACATCCTCTCTGTTTACAGATACAAAAAAACAGCCCATTGAAAAAAGGTAGAAAATGAAATAAAGTTGTCACATGGCTCTGGTCTGTAATGGGCTTCTGTGAACCCCAAAGTAGGCTTGCTCCTTCTCATGTCTTTATATGTGAGGATGTCGGAACTGAAGTTCAGCTCATGTAAGAAGTCGGTAATATTCATTTCTCCTGTTACTTGCATCATTCATCTCTGGCTCCTCCTTATGACCTCGATCCACATTCTCAGAAATGTCCAGCTGCTCACCTCCATGTTCCTGCATTCATGAAAAACAAACGGCAGGTCATTGATCTGTTGGACACCCACACAACCACAGATGCATAAAGAGAAATTGAGAAGATTATACATCGTTAAGTGCAACGTGATTCAATTACATCTAACCAGTTAACTCCTTCATGTTCATTTCACACTTTCAGGAAGGAAAAATCAATACAAGTGAAAATACTTCTATAGTATTTTCACTTGATCTCCTTCCTGAAAGTGTGAAATGAACATGAATGAGTTAACTGGTTAGATATAATTGAATCATGTTGCACTTAATGATGTATGATGTCACTGATTGGAGATACTATATAGGATGTAGTTGATGGGAATTCAGACTTGACCAAGACCCACAAGGGTCGAAATATTGTCCTTTCGGTCTCTGAGGAAATAAACCCATTTTTTGATTCAAAGACATGAAGGAGCCAGCACATGGCCTTTATTTATATGGAGGATTTGGGAGGTGGATCCATGCTGACTGGTCAACGAGAGAATTGATATTATATGGAGGATTTGGGAGGTGGATCCATGCTGACTGGTCAATGAGAGAATTGATATTATATGGAGGATTTGGGAGGTGGATCCATGCTGACTGGTCAACGAGAGAATTGATATTATATGGAGGATTGGGAGGTGGATCCATGCTGACTGGTCAATGAGAGAATTGATATTATATGGAGGATTTGGGAGGTGGATCCATGCTGACTGGTCAATGAGAGAATTGATATTATATGGAGGATTTGGGAGGTGGATCCATGCTGACTGGTCAACGAGAGAATTGATATTATATGGAGGATTTGGGAGGTGGATCCATGCTGACTGGTCAACGAGAGAATTGATATTATATGGAGGATTTGGGAGGTGGATCCATGCTGACTGGTCAATGAGAGAATTGATATTATATGGAGGATTTGGGAGGTGGATCCATGCTGACTGGTCAATGAGAGAATTGATATTATATGGAGGATTTGGGAGGTGGATCCATGCTGACTGGTCGGTGAGAGAATTGATATTATATGGAGGATTTGGAGGTGGATCCATGCTGACTGGTCGGTGAGAGAATTGATATTATATGGAGGATTTGGGAGGTGGATCCATGCTAACTGGTCGGTGAGAGAATTGATATTATATGGAGGATTTGGGAGGTGGATCCATGCTGACTGGTCGGTGAGAGAATTGATATTATATGGAGGATTTGGGAGGTGGATCCATGCTGACTGGTCGGTGAGAGAATTGATATTATATGGAGGATTTGGGAGGTGGATCCATGCTGACTGGTCGGTGAGAGAATTGATATTATATGGAGGATTTGGGATGTGGATCCATGCTGACTGGTCGGTGAGAGAATTGCTTGCAGCCACTCCTCTTTTAAAGAGAAATTAAGGCACAGTTTCAGTAGATATCCATGTCAAAACTTCGTCTCTGGAACCATGCCTTTGCGCAGTGGTTCTCAGCCCTGTCCCCCTCAAGTACCCCTAAACAGGCCAGATTTCTTTAGCATAGCACAGGTGATATGATTTGCTGCTCAGTGATTGCAGGATTCAGTCTGCATTTCCCCAAGGTGATCCTTGAGGACAGGCCTTAGGGTAAAGAGCAAATACAGGCGAGCCAGTGCTTGGTCTGGCTCTAAACACTTGAGTACTGTTCTCCCAGTTATCAAGCCAGTCTCTTTTCTGTTATCCCAGTCTATATGGCATTGGATGTCCTACGTATAATCCATGCCTGGATTCTATGAAGCAACAGCAGTGACGGCCTGTCCTTTGAGCGAGGTGGAGCAGCCACTTCAGGCAGCCCTTTGTCAAGGAAGTGCTCCTGAGGAAGTGAGAGTGGGTCTCACGAAACGTGTTGAGCTGCTTTAAGAAGGACTGCAGATTTGAACCACAGCACCACGATTGTGACCGATTGATGAATCTATATCTTTCGGTGATGATGGACCTAATGGGACACTAATCGGGAGGTTTGGGCCACTGCGGCCAATGTACATATGCACATTTGGTTATGTGCATTTTATTTATGAGAAGTGGATCAGAAAATAAATTGGGACCACCCTAATTGTATATGGGATGATCCCACTGGGTAAAAAAACACTATATTGCACCATTCTAGGCTGTTGGTTTTTTTAAGGGCGGCATTTTGCCCGCCCTGTCAAAGGCAGGGATCGGCAAGGTGTTTGCTCACGGACACTGGTGTTCAGGAGCGGCCCTTGCACGGTGCGTTGCTGGTGCCCACAATGATTCTGGGGTGGGTTTGCTACAGCTGGGCCACGCCTCACTAGCCTTGTGCTTAACAGGTGAGGGGCATGTCCAGGAGCATGTTTCACACTGGCCGATGCTTGGTGTGCGCGGAGCAGCTCAGTCCGTGAGGCCGGAGGGTTTGTGTCACTGCTGATTCCTGCCTCTTCCAGTCTGCTCCTTGGCCACCCATCCTTTGTGTCCAACCCATTCCAGCCTGTTGCCGATTCCTTCCTTGTTCAGGCCGTTCCCGTCCTGCCCATCAGCTTCCAAGAAACCCTCTTCCCGGTCTTCACCTGTATTGTTCTTTATTTCCATGTATGCCTACCTGATAATCAAAGTCCTGCGGTGCCTCCTCAGCTTTTGTTATAATAAATACCCTGGACGGTGATACTGACTGCCCCGGTGATTCCTAAAATTTGTCCCTTTATCATATCTGCACTGTGAATTTAGCCAGTTACCCCTGCACGCTCTCAGGACATTGCTGTGGAGTGCAGGTACAGTTGTGTGCAGTGGGAATTCCCCCGTCCTGTTTGAACAATGTTCTCCTCAAGGAGCAAGACCAGCAACTGGAAGGAGAACTTGGCTGACGGTGTGTGGAGCCCCTCAACAATTTGCAGCCTTGGGCCTTCCAATAGCAAACGATAGCCCTGGTCTGCACCATGTACGCTCTAAAACATATGTATATTGTTCTCTTGGCTCACAGACTTTTGTGCCGGTATTGGAAGGACAGATGATCATATTGAGTCTAACTCGATTATTAAGTTTGTTTTAACCCCTTAAGGACGCAGGGGTGGCGCCCTTAAGGGGTCGATTTCGCCGGCAGGGTGTACAGGTACGCCTCGCCGACAGGTGCCATTGCGCGCCACTGATTCGGAGCCCTCCCCGCAGCCTACGCGCAGTGCGCGTCATTGGCTGCAGGGGACGCCTTGATTTCAGGCCGTCCCTGTGCAGTCAATGACGCGCGTCACGAGTCAGCGCGCGCAGGCTGCGGGGAGGGGCCGAGGCGGCCCCATTGAAGACAGCGGGGCGTACCTGTATGCCCCGCGTCTTCAAAGCCCGCCCGCCGCCAGGACGTCATGGAACGTCCTGCGGCGTTAAAGGGTTAAAACCATTTCTTTCTGTTGCAAAAGAGAACAAAACCGATGTCACACGGAGTCAACGATCATGGGAACAATAAGATAATACAGGACACTACACAACAGCAAATGTTTTATGCCTTGAAAACAAAAGTGTAAAAGTGTAATGGAAACAAACCATTATCTGGGCAATAAAGTCTTTGCAGAATGACTCTTCAAAGTTCAAATAGAGAGCGAAATGCCAACAATAGAATTGCTACAAGTTATTAGAAACTGGGCCGAATCATCTGTAAATATATATTTTGGCATGGAATACACTGATTTTTTTTTACTCACTGAATGATGGGTGTGTGATATATATATATATATACACTGTATTGCCAAAAGTATTTGCTCACCTGCCTTGACTCGCATATGGATGGGTGAGCGAATACTTTTGGCAATATAGTGTATATATATATATATATATGTTTATTATTGCAGAAGCCATCTGCACATCACAGCAATTCAAAGAATTGAATCCCAGAGCTTCTGTGCTACATTTCCCATATGCAGCAAGGAATTCTGGGTAGGACATGCAAATGACAACTGTACACACACACACCTGCCAAAAAAGTCACCACCTTGATTTAACTAAGCCAATAGGTGTGAGCCTTCCATTGGATAATTACTGAAGTGATTAATAAAGATGTTGCAGCTGCAAAAAATGAGGTAATGTGACTCCTGAATATACTGAATGAGCAGGTTTTTCCATCAATGTTTTTTTTCTCCCGTGATGGCACAGCGGGCATATTCCAAGATGGCAATGCCAGGATTCATCAAGCTCAAATTGTGCAAGAGTGGTTCAGGGAGCATGAGACATCATTTTCACACATGGATTGGACACCGCACAGTCCAGACCTTAACCCCATTGAGAATCTTTGGGATAATGTGCTGGAGAAGACTTTACGCAGCGCCGCGACTCTCCCATCATCAATACAAGATCTTGCCCACAAATTAATGCCACTCTGGATGGAAATAAATGCTGTGACGTTGCGTGAGCTTATCGAAAGATGCCACGGGGAACGCGTGACGCAATCACAGCAAAAAGAGCTCCAACTAAATATCACACACTTGGAGATTTTGTATTTTTGTCCGATGATATAGAAAATATGTAAATGTATTGTGATTCTCCACTTATTTATTATCCAAATCTTCTTTCAAAATAGACTTTTTGAAAATCAGCCGAAATGGTTTTGTGCTAATCAGATAACAGCAAGACGTGTAATCTGGTGTCAGACGGCGACGTGTTTTGAATAAAATCTAATATAGATCAAACCCGAGACTACACAGAAAGCGTAGTGAAGGGCAGAGGCCTCACCTTGCTTAAAACTCAAAATATAAAGTCACCAGCGTCGAATCAGAGGCATCATGCTTTTCGAGGTAAAAGGAGATTGTGTGCTGAACTGTTAATTTCCAATTCCCCAGCATGGAGAGCGCAAACACGGACATCAGCCACGCTAAAAAACCTTAGAGTTAATGGGCTCTTACAATATCCTGCTCCTGGTCATCCTGATAGGGATCCTCTGGTTCTTCTTGGGAAATCATGGCGACGTCCAGACCCTGCAACCACATCAACAAATGATATAATGATCAGTTTTATTCTTGTGCTTTGACAATTATTTTTTTTTTCTTCAACCGCTTACCACCAAATAAGTAAATACAGTGTTATGGTTTAGATCTTCCTGGCCTTGTATTTTAAATTGTTCTAAACACAAACACCACACAGCTGCCGCACGTTTCATTTTGTAGCTGTAGGGAGTTATTGTCATACTTCATTCCCAGGTACTCCATTGCTTTCGAGACCCCTGCTACTCCATTGCCTCAGAGACCCTTACAATTCCGGTGTACTAGAGCAGCCCTATGTCACTCTACTCATACCCACGTCCTGTCCCACCTGTCTCAGTGTCATGTTTGTGTGTCTCATTGTATCTGGTGTTGTAGTCTGTGTCCAGCCCCCGTTTGGGTCATGTCCACTGCCCGTGTCCAGCCCCCGTTTGGGTCGTGTCCACTGCCCATGTGCAGCCCCCGTTCGGGTCGTGTCCACTGCCTGTGTCCAGCTCCTGTTCGGGTCGTGTCCACTGTCCGTGTCCAGCCTCCGTTTGGGTCGTGTCCACTGGCCGTGTCCAGCCCCCATTTGGGTCGTGCGGGTCCACTGGCCGTGTCCAGCCCAGTTTGGGTCGTGTCGTGTCCACTGCCCGTGTCCAGCCCCGTTCAGGTCGTGTCCACTGCCTGTGTCCTGCCCCGTTCGGGTCGTGTCGTGTCCACTGCCTGTGTCCAGCCCTCGTTCGGGTCGTGTCGTGTCCAGCCCTCGTTCGGGTCGTGTCCACTGTCCGTGTCCAGCCCCCATTTGGGTCGTGACGGGTCCACTCCCCTTGTCCAGCCCAGTTTGGGTCGTGTCCACTGCCGGTGTCCAGCCCCGTTTGGGTCGTGTCCACTGCCCGTGTCCAGACCCATTTGGGTCGTGTCCACTGCCCGTGTCCAGCCCCGTTCGGGTCGTGTCGTGTCCACTGCTCGTGTCCTGCCCCGTTCGGGTCGTGTCCACTGCTTGTGTCCACTGCCTGTGTCCAGCCCTCATTCGGGTCGTGTCCACTGCCTGTGTCCAGCCCTCATTCGGGTCGGGTCCACTGCCTGTATCCAGCCCTCGTTCGGGTAGTGTCCACTGCCTGTGTCCAGCCCTCGTTCGGGTCGTGTCCACTGTCCGTGTCCAGCCTCCATTTGGGTCGTGTCCACTGGCCGTGTCCAGCCCCCATTTGGGTCGTGACGGGTCCACTGGCCGTGTCCAGCCCAGTTTGGGTCGTGTCGTGTCCACTGCCCGTGTCCAGCTCCGTTCGGGTCGTGTCCACTGCCCGTGTCCAGCCCCGTTCGGGTCGTGTCCACTGCCCGTGTCCAGCCCCGTTTGGGTCGTGTCCACTGCCCGTGTCCAGCCCCGTTTGGGTCGTGTCCACTGCCCGTGTCCAGCCCCGTTTGGGTCGTGTCCACTGCCCGTGTCCAGCCCCGTTTGGGTCGTGTCCACTGCCCGTGTCCTGCCCCGTTCAGGTCGTGTCGTGTCCACTGCCTGTGTCCTGCCCCGTTCGGGTCGTGTCGTGTCCACTGCCTGTGTCCAGCCCTCGTTCGGGTCGGGTCCACTGCCTGTGTCCAGCCCTCATTCGGGTCGTGTCCACTGCCTGTGTCCAGCACTCCTTCGGGTCGGGTCCACTGCCTGTGTCCAGCCCTCGTTCGGGTCGTGTCCACTGCCTGTGTCCAGCCCTCGTTCGGGTCGTGTCCACTGCCTGTGTCCAGCCCTCGTTCGGGCCGTGTCCAGCCCTCGTTCGGGCCGTGTCTACTGCCTGTGTCCAGCCCTCATTCGGGTCGTGTCCACTGCCTGTGTCCAGCCCTCATTCGGGTCGGGTCCACTGCCTGTATCCAGCCCTCATTTGGGTCGTGTCCACTGCCTGTGTCCAGCCCTCGTTCGGGTTGTGTCCACTGCCTGTGTCCAGCCCTCATTCGGGCCATGTCCACTGCCTGTGTCCAGCCCTCATTCGGGTAGTGTCCACTGCCTGTGTCCAGCCCCTTTCTGCCCAGTTTCTCGTACCCATTTATTAAGCCGGCATGAACACCGGTTAATCAATAAAACCCATGTTATCCCTGCAATGGTCTCAGTCCCTTCGTATCTGCTGCATTCTGGACTCAAACCCCCTGTGCACTCAGGACAGTCAAGGGGCAAAGGGTGTAGTATTATATATTGGAGGTGGAATATTTTGAGGGGCAAAGTGACTTTTTAACATTAAAAAATGCAATACTACTCGTTACAGCTTGACAGCCACTTTGTTGCTTTACTAACCAATAGTGCAACAGGCACACGTGTTGGAGGAAATTCCAATGCTTACTATTCAATTAAAAATAGTATCTTCTTTTGTTGCTGCCTAGTACGTTCTACCAGTATTCTGACGTCTCAATGAGAGAACATCCAACTGCACCAAACAAGATCAAGCTGACAAGCAAAAAAGGATACAAATGTTCTTTTTTTAAATTTATTGCATTTGAGCATTGTATCCTTCCGAGTTATCCTATTATTCACATCCACATTTGCTTGTCCTCAGTGTAAAGGAATTGCAATTTTTTTTGCAGAATAAGTAATTTTATTAAGCAAATCAGGGTAATGATACAGAAAAGGGGGGGCAGTAACCATTTCTAACATAGAACCATATTGCAAATGATGTGTTACATAGTATAGGTGTATAGGTTAAGTGTTGCAATCTCAGAAATTACAGTACGAATAGAATACTGTGTGTCCGAAATGATAAATTCATTAGGCAATCGTTTGTTCTGTAGCACTTGTTTTGATAGTTTACATGCTCTTAAATGTATTGATTTTTACCTGAATTATAAAAATAATTCTGGAGGATAAAACCTCTGAAAATATTCTAGGCAGGTTATTCGTAAGTGAGAATGGAAATCTAAACCCAGTCGGTTTATATTTTTATGGATGAAATGGCACAAAAAAAATGTAAAAAAATTACTCCCTTAAGTTTTTTTTTTTCCATTTGTTTTTTTATTATTTTGGCCTTTCCCTCTGTATGTAATACAATTTGGTCATGTATCTGGGACAGATGATGAGATGTAAATCGCATTGTTCCTTATAGAACTAAAACCCAGGGAATGGCATCTGTTTACATATGCAAAATGGGTTGAAATGTCTGCCTTCTTGCAGTTGCAACATGTTCATCATGTGTCTGAGAAAGCATTTCGTGGCAGCAGTACACGTAAAAGGAACACGCTCAGAAATGCAGATGGGAACTCAGATGACTACTATTTTTGGCGTAGTCTAAAAATTAACCTTATGGAAAACGACACCAGCGCCGTTTTAAGAGAAACTGGAATATAAATATTTCTGCGAGCGTTCTCTGAAAAAAAACTTGGTGGCATCAAATATTTAGAACAGCTTTGAAAAGAAGAAAACAAACTTTGTTTGGAGATTTTAAACACGAACATAAGGAACTGCAGTACTGATTGTGACCATAATTAACGCTCAGGCACTTAAAGTAGCCAGTGGGTTACTTTTGACATAGAAACGTTATACATGGCTTTAATAAACATTGCAGGCAGTGAGAGGGTTACACATGGTTGGTCACTCAAAGACGGATACAGGAGGTGTAGCCAATGTGTGAGGAGATCTACTTAACCCAAAAACGTATATAACAGTAAAGGGACATTCTATGGTTAAATGAAGGGGTGGGGGATTATTCATCTCTGCTGAACGAATACACACACACACACGATCCCCTTTAATGTCAACGAACACAGGCAGTAGGCCTTTGTGTAGACAGCAGGCCTCTATGTGGGCAGTAGGCCTCTGTGTAGACAGCAGGCCTCTATGGACAGTAGGCCTTTGTGTAGACAGCAGGCCTCTGAGGGCAGTAGGCCTTTGTGTAGACAGCAGGCCTCTATGTGGGCAGTAGGCCTTTGTGTAGACAGCAGGCCTCTATGTGGGCAGTAGGCCTTTGTGTAGACAGCAGGCCTCTATGTGGGCAGTAGGCCTTTGTGTAGACAGCAGGCCTCTATGTGGACAGTAGGCCTTTGTGTAGACAGCAGGCCTCTATGAGGACAGTAGGCCTTTGTGTAGACAGCAGGCCTCTATGAGGGCAGTAGGCCTTTGTGTGGGCAGTAGGCCTTTGTGAAGAGAGTAGGCCTCTTTGTACACAGCAAACCTTTCCATGGACAACAGGCCTTTATGTGATCTTTCAGCCTTTATGTGGGCAGTAACCATTTGTTTAGACAGCAGCTTTTGTGTATACTCTAAGACAGGGGTCAGCTACCATGGCCATCCAGATATTTTGAAACTCCAAAATTCCCAGGAGGTTCTGCCTACCTTATGCGTAGTTAAGCAATGAGCATTATGAGAGAGGTAGTTCCAAAACCTGGTAACTGCAAAGGTGGCTGTCCAGTGCCCCTGCTCTAAGGATTTCTATGGGAGCGGTAGGCCGTTATGCAGACAAAAGGCCTTCGTGCTGACATTAGACCTTCGTGTGAACTGCAGACATTTCCTGAGTTTTATCATCCGTTTATTATTATGTACTCATGGGATGTTAATTCAACCGAAACCAAAACTTTAGGGGTAACCCACTCATTAAATCAGAATATACAGGCAGACAGTCTATTTTCACACGTTTTAATGTTAAATTTGATAGTGAAATAACTGGACAGAAACCTAAATTTATTTATTTATTTATAAAGTATTTTACCAGGAAGGATACCTTGAGATTTCTCTCGCTTTCAAGTATGTCCTGGGTTCAAGAACATTGAGTGGTTACAGAAATACAAAATAGTAAAATGCAAGATATTAACACAGGACCAAATATACAAATTAACAGAAAAATAAATACTGTATGTAGGAAATAGTCATTATGTTACATGTTTTCAGTCGCATTCCGTATTGAGGTTTGTTAATAGGGAACTCTTTAGGGACTTAAGACTGGGGGAAGATTTGATGGCGTCTGGGAGGTTATTCCATATTTGCGGTGCTCTGTAGGAAAATGAGGATCGAGCCACTTTTTTTTTGTATTGTGGTATAGCAAGTAAGGTGCTGGTCCTGGATCGGAGGTTATAGGAGGAGGGAACTGTGGGGGAAGCAGTCTATTCAGGTAGGGTGGTAGCTTCCCAGAAAAGCTCTTAAACACCAGGTTGGAAGGGTGCGTCTAGATTCCAGCGATGGCCAGTTTAGCTCTTTTAACATGTCACAATGGTGGGTCATGTAGTTACATTGTAGCACAAAGCGGCAGAATGAGTTATACAATGTAGTAAGTTTCTGGAGGTGTGTTTGAGGGGCGGCTGCATACACTACATCTCCGTATTCAATTGCTAGCATAAGCATTTGTTGTACAATCTGCTTTCTTACCGCGGGGCTCAGGCAGGATTTGTTTCTCTACAGGGCACCTAGTTTGGGGAGTTTTTTTTCGATGTGGGGGCCAAAAGATAGATTTGGGTCTCCTCTTGCATGTGCATATGTATTGAATGTAATATGTGAGCGTTTGCAGAGACTCTGAAATCTAGCAAAAGTCCATCTGTTCACCAAGATTTACCAATCAGCATATCGGTGGCTCATCAGAAAATGCATGGTCTACTTAGGAATAGGATTATTTTTTCCACCGTCATGTACATTATATCAGCAAACACCGAGGCAGAGATGCGTGACACCAATATGTTATTTTATATGCACTGTAATCCTGAGCTGGCTGTGTTACTGTGGTTATATCCATAGAGGAATAATTTACATTACTGAACAGATATTGTATCATCTTGGATATGACAAGAAGACCGCTGAATCTCTCATATCGGCATGTAAATCGTCAGCGATTGACAATATTCCCAGTGACTCCAGCACCTTTGCTTAGATCCTGGTGTACTGGACCATTACCCTTTTATTCACTTATTTCTCTAGTACAAGCCTTTACTGTTATGACCTTAACCCCTTCACTGCTGAGCCATTTCACATAAAAAAATAATCTTTTTTTCATTATTTTTATTTTGTTTTGTTGTTTACTTTAAACATGGTCATGTTTGGTATCATTGGAAAGGCCATGCTCTGGCCTTTCTAATGATCCCAAACATGACCGTGCTAGCTGCCAACAGTCGGGAGATATCAGGGTTCAAAGGACCCCCTATCTTTCCTTAGGAGTCAATGAGGACGTTCCCCACATGTCCTCAGCAGTGAAAGGGTTAACATGCAGAGTAATGGGGGGAGAGAACAATGTTTCCCTTGCTATTCACATCACTGTCAAGTATCTGTTCACTGTATTTTTTTGAACTACATTTCCCTTGAGGTGCAGCTAATCTAATGGGTGACTGAGCATCATGGGAGATGTAGCCCTGAAACATCTGGAGGACCAAGGTTGCCGACTACTTTTCTAAATAAATAGTGCTCTGTGTATGTTAGTAGAGACAGAAACTCTGTATACATATACCTCATTTATCCCATTCAGGTGATGACCGGTATGCTTTGCTCCTTTTGTTTTCTCCTCAAAATCAATGCGGTCTATCTCTGCCTCTTCAAACTCATCTTCCCCCTGATTATTGGGGTCTCCAGCAGGATCAACACCATCCTTTGGGAACTGAAGGAGCGAGAGGTCATACACTGATCACATGGCAGGTGAGAGCTGACTTTTTTTGGGGGATAAGAGGGTGGTCATGTGGTGTACTACTGTAGAACTCCAAAAAAGTATGGTCTATGCCAGTGTTTCTCAGACCTGTCCTCAGGACCCCCTAACAAACAGGCCAGGTTTGCCAGCTGAAGCAAAGGCGATAGGATTTGCTGCTCAGTGATTGCAGGATTCAGTCTGCATTTCCTCATGGAGAGCTGCAAAATATGGCCTGTTAGAGGGTCCCGAGGACAGGTCTGAGAAACACTGCTCTATGCTGAGGTTTACAAAGAATAGATCTCACAGAATTCAGATTATTAACCCATTTGTGAACACAACCATGTAAAATAGAGCAGCTATGTACAGGTTGAGTAGCCTTGGTAACTGAATTTTTTTGGATTTTTTCCAATGTTTGGAATATTTATATACAAATAACGAGATATTTGTGGATGAGCTATATGTCTTAGGCTAGGGTCAGACGAGCGTGATTTCTACGGACTGTACGTCCGTGCACACGGACGTACGTCAGTACGGAAGACACAGTAGTGGCCACACAGTCCGTATATTTACTGATGTATTTTTGTAGAAGGGAAAATAAAATAAAAAGCAAAACCATTTTGTCCGTGAAAAATGCTGGACGTATAAATGCAGTCCGTCTGACCACGTTCCATCACTCACACACAAAGCTATGCAGACGTTGCGGACGCAGCCACTTTGTGCGGCCGTTCTAGCGGTTGTACGTTCTTGCCTGCCTTGCGTCCGTGGGCCGCGGCCGTTGTGCGTCCGCAGTTCAGTGCGGACGTACTTCGTGTAACGGGCTCTGATGGGCTGTCATGCTATCACGGACGTACTTTTAGGCGCAATCACGGACGTGAACACTACGCTCGTCTGACAGCAGCCTAAACAGGAAAATTCACTTTTGTCTCATGTTAAGTTTATGCATTGCACATAACCTGAAGGGCATTTTATACAATATTTAAAAAAAATTTTTACCCCTGTCACATGAGGACAGGTGTGCAATTTTCCACTTGTGCCGACATGTTGGCGCTCAAAGAGCATGCTGATGTCACTCTCTATGAGACCGCCCGTGATAGCGAGCCTCTCAGAGAGGCAGCACGCAATCTGTTTTGTGCATGCTCTGATCCATCGTTCTGAGCAAGCGCTATGGACCTTCGGTAAAGTGCGCAAGTGCACAGCGCAGCGCAAATCGAAGTTTCTACACTACACAAGTCACGTAGGAGCGCAATTTGCATAATAAAGCTTCAGGGCCATCCGGATACACACAGGGCAGCCATCAGGCGGTGGAAGCCCATGATATGTTCAGGGACCCAGTGGCTCAAGAGGGCCTGGACCCTTACCAAACATTTGGTAATTTTTTTGGGCGATTAAAATATTTTTAAAATCGACCAGCGGCGCAAAGCACGCATCGGCGCCGCCGCGTGCTTTGCGCCGCGTGTTCGGCTCCCTGTGGGCATCCGGTGGCATGGAGCTTTGGGCGCTCGCCTGGGGGAACCATGTGAACAGCCGCGTTCTCGCGTCACGTGGTTCCCCCAGGCAAGCGCCCAAGCTTCATGCCGCCGGATGCTCACAGGGAGCAGAACACGTGGCGCCAGGAGGTGAGCTGGGGCAGTATATTCATGTGCTGGGGCAGTATATCCATGAGCTGGGGCAGTATATCCATGAGCTGGGGCAGTATATCCATGAGCTGGGGCAGTATATCCATGAGCTGGGGCAGTATATCCGTGTGCTGGGCCAGTATATCCATGTGTGCTAGGGCAGTATATCCATGTGTGCTGGGGCAGTATATCCATGTGTGCTGGGGCAAATCAATATATCCATCTGAGCTGGGGGCAATATGTCCATGTGAGCTGGGGGCAAAGCAATATATCCATGTGAGCTGGGGCAATATATCCGTGTGAGCTGGGGCAATATATCCATTATATATATATATATCAGTGAGTTTTATTGCTGTGGATTCTGTGATACACTCATACACACCGCACATTGCTGTGAGTTTTATTACTGTGGAGCGATGTTATATCCTTTAAGTTTTTCTTTTCTAATCTGTATGTGCGTTATAATTAATCAATTAAAAAAAAAAGTTTGATTGATCGAACAGAAATTTTTTAATCATTACCAGCCCTAAAAATAAGGGAAACAGAAAACGAGGCAAAAGGTTTTATTTTTAATTAGTTTATGGAAATAGCCAGCTGAGGGAAGGGGGCCCGACCAGCGGTTCAGTAAGGGGCCCCAAGATTCCTGATGGCAGCCCTGTATATATATATATCAGCAGCGTGTGCCGTATTATTTAAGAGATATAAAGTGAACTCGATTTTTAAGAGAATATCCTTTTAATTCAGGAAAGAGAAAATAAATCAAAAAAACTATTAAACGGGTCAAGGAAAAATAAATACTATTTAACCATTGCTGTAGATAAGACACCCTGTGTGTGAGTATAAAACTCATATCACCTGAATCTCAGTGACGTGAGAATACTGGGACTTCAGAAACAGCGGGGGCTGCATTGTAATGGCTCACATACTTACCAATGGCTCTTGCTCTACGTGCCGCTTCGGAGGCTGCAGGTTTTCTTCCCTGTCAATCATCCCGGCATCTGCAAGAAGATGATTAAATTATTAATTTAGGTTTACTCGTCTCTCCCCGCTCTTGCTTTAATAAACACCGCAGGAGGAGGACACGTAGCCTCTGCGTTCGCAGTCGTGTTCTGTAAAGAAAAACAAGATGCAGTAAAACCACCCAAGCATTTAGCAAATCCATTAAATCAATTAATGGCAGAGCTAGGAAATTAGCAGCGGCAAATGGACGAATTGTGAAAAATTGTAGATATTTAAAAAAACAACCCCCCAGAAACATTACATGCAGAGAAGGATGAAATCAAGCTTGGATAAGCTGCAGTACTCCAGATGTCGACCGATAACCAGCCCTCAGGGCAATGGAGGATGATCATCAGCAACTGCTGGAGTGAAGCAGGTTTCTCAATGTTCCATTAAAGAACAGCACCTTATATTAAGAGAATACAGTAAATCTGGAAGGAAAGGAAAATTTTGCACGCGTAGGGCTCTATTACATTCTTCACGTAAAAACGCTCGCGCAGCGCATTTTTTGTGCGCAGCATTAAGCGTTATCGCGCGAAAATTAACGGTGGCATTACAATTCTCGCGCCTTTTGTCATGCGTAAAAAAATAACGTTCTTAAAACAGACGCGCAAAGTACCGTTGCACGCAGAAATCAGTGGCCGCAATGTCATTTTTTGACTCGAGTCCGTCATTTTTGTGCGGACTGCGCACAACAGATGTACGTTTTGACGGAAGACAAGGTAGTGGCCGTCATTTTTGACGGATCTAGTAAAAAAAAAAAAAACGTGCGCATCGACGTTCTCCGTTGTGAATCCACAGTTTGGTACGGTCAGATTGTTACAATTTGCCGTTACCAGCTTTTCAAAGACGTTAAAATTATGCGCGCAAACGTTGTCCGTTACATTTTGCGCAAAGATTATAATACAATGCGCGCACCAACGCATTTGTGCTCACAATGTTAAGTATAGGACGCGCACAGTTCATTATGCTCGCGCAGGTCCATCCACGTTAAACGTTAACGTGCATTTTTTGCGCGGACGTTGTAATACGACGTTCAGCGCAAAGGGTTTTGCCCCTCGCGTTAATGCGTTTTTCCGCACGCGCAAAATTGTGCGCGAAGAATGTAATAGGGCCCGTAGTTTTTACAAAAAAAAAAAAAAAGTCTTCATTCAGCTTATGGGATCAGGCCTTTAAGTTGTATATAAACAGAGGTTTGCTACCATTTCACTAAGGATGTAGGGTCTTTATCCATCGAGAGCCAAACCAGTGCACGTTTATAAACTGAACGGGACAGAATTAATAGCTTAATTTCGAAAATTTCAACCTAAACATGCAATAACGACGAAGGCAGGGGGAGGGAATAAATGCATGGATCTATTAATTAAATGGATTTCTTTGAAATTAAAAAGACCCTTGCATTGAAAGTTCCTCTCCCATCCCCTGACTATTATTTCAACTAATCCAGAAGTTGTGTATCGAGAATTTTACACGACGTGCGTTTGATTCTCAATAAATAAAATTACGAAAAATCCTGATTCTGAATGAAATGTATAAAATGTCAATAATCATCGTTTTAATAGAAGAAAAGCAACTCCTAAGACAGTGGTTCCCAACACTGGTCCAGGGCCAGGTTTGCAGGATATCTGATACACAGCACAGGTGATATGATTTGCTGCTCAGTGATTGCAGGATTCAGTCTGCATTTCCCCACGGTAATCCTTAAAACCTGGCCTGTTAGTGGACCCTGAGGACCAGGGCTGGGAAGCACGGTCCTAAGATATATTCAACTTACATTGGTATAAAAGGATGGAGTGACCTCTGATTCCACTTACTCTACATCATGGAGTTGTAGATTCATTCTGCCAGTTTGAAAACCTAGCAATACAATATATATTTTTTTAAAGCATCTGTCCTTACTCCCATTCCTCTAGCAGTACTCGTTGCAGGATAAACCTAGTGTAATGAATCACATTACCTCCATTCGGGTGTACATCGGTCAGGGAAGTACAGAATGCGTTCGCCCAACTTGCCTAGTTGGCTGGAGCTCAGGTGACATGTTGTGGTGTCATCCTCGTAGGAAATGACGTTTCAAATTTACTGGCATCTACACTGGAGGAGCATCAACCTCCAGCATCATACAATTTCCATTACATAAGGTTTCAACCCAACATACCTTTCCAAACAAGCATTAAAATGTAGCACTAATCAGACACCCTCATCATCGGGCGAGTCCCCGGACGCTCCATTTTAGAGGGTCACAGTACCCAATACGTACAAGAAAAGGAAGCAATGGGCATCACCAGCTCTTCGCAGGTATGAGCTTTATAGGTAGGCCTCATGAGGGAAGACCAACCAGCATATGACAATTCTGCTATGAAGGGAACACACACACAATAATACCATAACACAGGGGATCTCAAACACTGGCCCCTTTGATTTTCTGAACTACAAATCCTATGATTTTCTGGCCATCTTTTACATTCAAAGATTTCTGGGAAATGTAGGCTGTCAACATCTTGGCAGGGGGTGGCACAGAGTATGAGATCTCTGCAATAGATCATAATCACACACATGGAGCACATTCAAACAAGAGAACAGTATTTTGTGTTTATTGATTGGCGGTTTGTTGGTCCGAGGTCAAATCATGCAGGTAATTCTGTGTCTGTTTATAAAAACAGATTCCTCGGCACTCCACTGAGCCGCCAAGACAGACTTTCACCATTCTTAAGCAAATCGTGCTTATTGGATATAATCAAGCTCCGGCGCTCTAGATACTCTTGCTCTATTATTCTCCTCACGTGAGTCACAGTCTTCATCTGTAACCGTACGGCGTAGATCGTGCACGCATGCTGCTAGCTCTAATCCATGTTCTTTTTAAAGATATGCATTGAAAGCCAAACCTATCAAAACTCATCTTTCAATGGGCTGCAAACTGTCAAAAATAAATGGCTTTGAGATGAAACAGAACACATGACATGATTATTCTGCTATAGAACCTCAATATAATACTCTATTAAAGTGCCAGGCAAAAACTAAAGCACATCATCTATGCATTGACAGGATTGATATTTAATTTAAACTCTGAAGATTCAGTTTTCTGATTTTGTGTTGTGAAATACATCAAGACGTGCACAATACGCATGGTCCAATCCCAGAATACTATACTCTTGATGTGCCCTTGTTGGGTTTTAGCCATTTGAGATAAAACCATTCTTCTGTCGTGAACCATGCTAATAAACTGATCGATTCCAGGATTTACCCTACCTACAAGTCATGAGATATGTGGTCCACCGGCAAAGGAAAGAACGTGTTCTTAAAACCTCCATCAAAACCACTGATTGGTGAGCTTTGACTTCCTGTAGGATAGGCCACTCATGCAGTAATCTGTCATCAGTGCTCAACCACTTTGTCTCTCCATGGTAAATCCCATATGATCTTCTTGGTGGTTTTAAGAGTTCAGGATAATCCAGAGATGGAATGCTTGCCCATGGTTCCTAATGGGATACCAGCACAGCTCAGTGACGAGCCCAACTAAGGTCGAAATGGTCATTGGAGGTTACACATTTTGAACAGGTGAGTCTTTCTTGCCATCTTGGTTATAGCCGCTCTTTTGGATGGAAAATGCTGATTTACACATGGTTACGTGTCCTCTGTAATGGCTTCAATTGAATTTCCCAAGATTTAAGCAGAGACGCACCTTACATGCTGTCGCCTGCCCTCAATGCCCTCGTAAACCCGCTTTTGGCCCTCTTAAAGAAACTTTACAGTCTCGAAATATAACTGAACTTCCTTTCACAAACAAAACCAAAACAAAAACAAAAAAAAAATCCATAATGCAACACGTCAGCGTCAAGCAGTCAAAATGCAAATATCTGCAGGAAATAATGCGGTCGATGAGTACGGCTGTAAAAAATAACAAAGACACGCGGTGAATTTCAATGCTGAATACCATCCATCCGTATTCAGGCTCCATCTTTAATTTATAAGGTTACGAAAATCCTACTAAAGAAAATCACATTTCAATTTTTCCCTTCGTAATTAGACTTGTAAACGTTAAAAACTGATCAGACAAGGTTTGGCCACATATACCAGATTTTGAAATGTTGCAATTTGTTAAAACTGAAAAATTATACCGTCCCAATGTGTCCCAGAGTTCACAGTAATTCAGGTCGTGTCATTAAAATATAGGGGTGCAAACTATTTTCTTCTACATGGTTTCACCGATGGAGGATCAGATGAACGGTGATCCACAAGGATCCTGGGAAAAACAACTAAACCAAAAACAGAATAGCTGGTGCACTGACACTACAATTTAAAAATGACAATAATAAAACTATTAATATAAATACAAATCACAATA
Source organism: Leptobrachium leishanense (assembly GCA_009667805.1). NCBI lineage: Eukaryota > Metazoa > Chordata > Amphibia > Anura > Megophryidae > Leptobrachium > Leptobrachium leishanense. Next base: position 23,318,649 of record CM019073.1, on the reverse strand, counting down.
AATTAAATTTGTACAGTATTCTTTTAAAATATACAACACGGTCAGTCCTGGAGACAACATAGAGAAATGCTTGGCGGTTTAGAAGAAAAAAAGAAAAAAAAAAAAAAGATAAAAATAAGAGAACATAACAAAATGCAGACCAGGTTCATAAAACAAAATAACCTGAAACACTAGTAAAAAAAACAAAAAAACAACTTCAGGGAAATGCCATAAAATACAGCCTTTTAAGTGGCCCCGATTAAAGTTAGAACATGGTCACCATACTGTGGTATTCTTCTGCCCTGTAGCATTTTTTTAAAAGTTGTTTTTATTTTTCCACTTCTTTAATATTGTCTTAGCCGCATGTTATTTTTGGGACACGGCTCAGGATTTGTGGCACTGATAAAATAGCCCGATGCATTGACACTGCAGTTAAAGTACAGGGATCCATGGACTTCCAAGTAAAATATCTCCAGCATTGTACCACCTGTTCGGAAATAGTAGCCAAAGAGTTGGCAGGAAAATATGGAGCCTGAAAGAATTCAGTTCAGCGTTCAAAGAATAAATCAATCCAAAAAAAGCTTGAATAGAATCAAAGCCCCCTTTCCCACAGGAACGTATCCAATCAATGTAGAAAGTCATTTTAATAGAACTGGTCCAAAGCCCCAATAGGACTTCTAATAGAATTTAGAAGCCATAGATTATAAATGATGAAATGATTGTAGTATTGTCCAAGCAACAAGTTGAACATTTAGAACAGAGTGATTTGATCAATGGCTTGGCAGAGTGGTTTCACCAAAACCATCGGAAAAGAAACCTTTTAAATCAAAGTAGGAAAAAATTTAAAGATAGGAATGATCATAAATCAAGAATATCAAGAAGAGACGATTAGGAGAGAAGAACCCAACATGGAAAGAAGAGACGCCTATATACAGTACAATGGGATAAAAAAAAATATATATATATATATAAAAAAATTCTGATTTGATTTTGACCAGAGAATCAAACTCTTGTAGTGTTCGATCATCCAGTTGACCCAGAATACTTTATAGGTAAGGTCCAACAGAGTAGAAAACAGTGTCATATTGAAGATATCTTCACCCCCAACATGGCTCATCACCAAATCAGACCCATGGGGATTTTGTTCATGTAGAGTTCACGTTGAAACACGTCAAAAACGTTGAAGCGGCTTCTTTATTTGTTGTGAATCAGAGGGAGACTTGTCCATCTCCCGCAGAGAGAAGATCTGAACATAGACATCGCTCCGTTTCAATGCAATGGCATAAAAGCATCTACGTATAGAAAACGAGGATGTACAGATAAGCGGTATGTTAAAAAAAGACAATGTAAATCAGAGGAAAATATTAAAATAACATTTATTACTAATATGTTTACTTTACTGGTAAGCGGCTTAGCTGCCCAGTATTATAGCCAGGGGCAAACAAATGTTTAGTTAGACTCCGAATGAGGAGTAGGCTTTTGATTGATGTTGTATTTGCTTGTTTAATTTACAGCCACAGTACAGGCATGTCCAAATAAAGAAAAGCCACAGTGATTGGCCTGTCCAGTGGCTATAACACCAATACTAACACACACACACACACACACACACACTTCTTTTTAGCCAGTCAGTGAACATTCGCAGTCTTCATTCTGCAATCAAGCAAACTGTTACAGGCAACAGCAGCAAAAACCCATAAAGAAAATACATACGCATTTTGTGTTGTCGAAAACTAAAAATAAGTAGTAGACCGGACAATTTTACATAACCTCTCTGCAGTGCCAACTACTGTGGGAGCAGCGGATGCAAATTCATTGAGGCATAAGGGAACCGTCTGCCAACAATGAGGACACTGTTGAATTTCCTATTCTGTCTCCTCCGGCAGTGATATGCCAGGTGATGAATATTGATACCACATTTCACTTTGGGATTTTGGTTAAACCGATAAAAGATGACACTCTGCCTACCATGACCACTTACATTTTCTCCTTTTCAGTGGACTGGACATCTCTGCTCATGGCATACATTTCTAGCATTTATTTTATTTATTTTTTATAACAAAATATATAGTTTACTAACATACATATTCAGGAGACCTCACATTTGCAATCTCCAACACGTATGTGACTGGGTGCGTCCTCCGGCCATGTAATCAAAAATTAAACTGAGGAGCACTCCGAGGTCTTAATGTGCAACATCGTATCAAAGGCAACGGATACACTATCAGAGTTATTCAAAGAGCCGAATTGGCCCTGAAATTGCACCGAACTGAGAATTTCCTCGTACGGTGCAATTTTGTGGCCATTCGGCTATTCAAAAAGCTGTCAGTTCGCCAAATTGCCTTCGAAATACGGTGATCTTCGGCAGCAGGGAAAGCCTCATAGAAAAGTAATGGGTAATCTATTCAGAGCACACCGAACTGCACCGAAAGGCCCTGATTTTCAGTACTTCCATGCAACCAGTTTAAGCAGGCAAATCCCATAGGTTGCGATGTAAAAAAAAAAAGAAAAAAAGTTCCCCATTTTTCTTAAATATTTATTCAACTGTTTACTTATTTTTTAGGATTATTTGGCGCAATTATTTTTTTTGGGCATTTTTTTCTGTAACAGACCTTTCTATTATTCATAGGACCGTATATATTATTCCCAGGAATTTTCATGTACTTTGTTTGAAAACACCTTTTAAAAGTTGCGTATTTTCTTTTTCCTTTTTTTTTCCCTGTTCGGCAGCCTATCGGCTTTTTTCCGGCGGCTGGTCGGCTGGTCTTCAGATAGATGCATGCGGAGGGTTTCCGGATCGATGCAGCGGTTTTTCGATTCGTTTGGCAGGTCGATACGACACACTTCGCTGAATGCTGAGTTCACCGCAGGGATCGGCGAATCGAACTCGCCAAAGTGCGAGTAACAGGAGAGCACCAAAATGTCGGTGACATTTCAGTGTTCTCTGAATAACCCTGTATTTCTCACTCCATTACCTTGTTTATTTATAGTGTCTTTATTACATTGTGCTGCAGCCATTTGTATTTTATCATGTTCAATATCTGTTAAAGGTTAAGATCCTAAACAATCAGACAATGGATGAGATATGGTTTAAATACAAGATACACTTCACAAGTTAAGGGAACTCTACAATCGTTAAAAAAAATCAGAGTTTTTAGACTTCAGTTAATATTAGTTAGTAACCCCCCCCCATATTATTTCCAATGACAATAGACCTAGAATATGTCCTTACCATTCTCCATTTCTTCCCTTTCTGGACTCTTCTTCTTTGCCTTAACCTTTCTTTCATCCATGTTCGGCGCAGGTATAAGGGGATGACGTTCTTCTTTTACAGCCAGTATATTGGTATCATTTGCTTCATCACCAAGGATTTTATCGTCATCCTCGTCGACCTTCCTGTCATTTACCTTTTTAACCAGGTCTTGCCAGCTGCAGAGATAAAACCAGAATTTCCGAGACATGTCAAACAATGCTGAGTTTTAGAGGCCACAAAAAAAAACAACACAAAAAACTAGTTATCCACTCTAGTGGAATTGTGTTGTTTCCCAACCCTCTCCTGTGTTGGAGTCACCATGCACCTGCAATTCTAGGGCATTTTCTGTGCCCTATTCCCTGATGCCTGTGTTATATTAGGATTTCATTATGTATTTATGGTACAGGTTCGTGGGGTATATACTGTGCTGTTTTCCCAGTGTGTAACCTGTATGTAAACATTTTTTCTGTTTCCCCGGCTTCCACCCAACCCCCAGGATCTGGCTTTAATCAAATCTCAAAGTTTGTAATTGTAAACTGTAAATAAAGTTATTCCCAGTTTGCTTTTCATCCTGCAAGGAGCTCCGTCTATTGATTTGGGTGGGTTTGGGCCAGAATCCGTACGCTTTCCTTCGGGATACCGACGGCAAGGGGAGCACATGGGTACGAGTGTCAAACTGCCGCGCCTGTCACTTCTTAATGTGTATGTGCTGTGGGTACAACTTTTTATTTCTTGAAGTTCCACGTTTTTCTTCTTTTGCATCTGCACTGTTGTTTTTTGTTTTTTTTAATGTTCAAAGATATATGTTCCCTTGTGACAAAAATAAATAAAATGAAAGGTTTAACTGAACTTTATATAAAATAGAGAAAGAATATAAAAAGGTGCTTTTTTTTTTTAAAAGAAAAAACTTTGCTTCTGTAAAACCAGATGCTATTTTTGGAAAGCCCCTGAAATGTTTGAAAATACCTGTTGTGTGTCAGTTAATACACCCCTTTCTCCCATTGATCAGGTCGTACATGGTTTTGAAAGGAGCGAAAGAAAGCGCACGCGGCGCAGAAGCAGACATTCTATTCATGCCACAAAAAGCAGTTTTCCCTTTGCTGAATGTAAGGCTAGGGTCAGACGAGCGCAGTATTAACATGCGTTTAGCCGCACTTAATCACGGCCGTGCTACCAGCAAATTACGTCCAATGCCGGGCAGCATACGCAGAACGGCCGCACTTTCGTGCGGCCGCACAACGCAAGTGGCAAACAATCGCATTTTTTCGAGAACGTCAAACCGCTAGTACTGACGTACAGAGTGTGCTGCGTCCGCATAGCGGCGTGTGTGCGTGATTAGGAGATGTCAGACGCTGCTAATGTCCGGCCAACATCACGTCCAGATGCAAAAAGTGTTTTATTGATGATCCGTACAAAATCACGAACGCAAATGCGCATCGTATGACCGCTATCGCGTATTCCATGACAAAATACGTCCATTCGTTCGAACGCACTTTTTCACAGACAACGCGAAAAATGCGTTAGTCTGACCCTAGCCTTAGAGTGTACCTTCGACTAGATTTGGTTCACTCCATGGTTGCCTTATCGCCTCGCAAACAAGTTACAGGAGCAACAATATCGGCAAAAGAGGGCAAAAATAAACCAGACAATGGCTTCATGGTTAGAGACCAACAGCTACAAAAAAAAAAAAGAAAAGCAAAAGAGCTCTAAAAATTCAAGGTCATAAATCAGCAAGCGTTAAGGGGAGAATGTCGAGTGAAGCGCTTCAAAGCATCTCCTGAGCGCTCTTTGGTGACATCCTCATTTTCACAAAATTAGATCTCAAAAGGAGAACACCTCCTCTTTTCCTTCGGGAATTTGCGACATAAAAAGGCGCACACAGCAAGACGTGCAATATTGACGTCAAAGACGTAGTCTAGCCGTTTAACTCAAACATGCAGAATGCCCCAAAGAGGCCTCCACCACTGGATTATTTAACAGGAGAAAGAAAAGGCGATCAGCAGCCTTAAAATTCTCAAATAAAAATCATTAACTCACAACAAAAATATAGAATTTTACCTGTATGTGTCAACAATAAACCCCCAAGCACAGAAAAGGGTAAAGAATGGCTGAGTTTCAGTTATAGATTTTCTAACACGGTTACCTGGCAGCTCGAAGACATAAATTCGCAACATAAGGGGAAAGAAAACTCTTATTTGTGTCTGGTTTAAATGCTGAGAACACGGAACACGGAGTAAACTTGCAGATCTTTAAAAATGTTTGAATGTGTACACACAAAAAAAATTATTTAATTGAATGTATAAAATGGCAATTAAACAGGATTTCCAGTATCCCTCCTCACTGATTTAGGCTAAGGTCAGACGAACGCAGTCTGAGCGCACTCTGCGTGCGTGCATAACGGACGACATACTGACGAAGATACTGTAGACACCACACGATCCGTTTTTGTTGATAGACGTAGAAAAAAAATAATTGAATTATGGGAAACAAAATTAAAGGAACACTAATCAAAAATCCCCCCCCCCGTTTTTTTTACATTAAACTATACCTATTCCTTCAATAACTAGGTAGGGATTTTTTTTTTACTGAAGTACTTACCCTAAAATCCACTTGTTTCCAATGGCGTCTTTTTTTTTATGCTCACCTCCCTCCTCTTCCGCTACCGTCTTTCTAAATCTTTCACTTGGCTAATGGTTTACGTGAGAAACGCGCATGCGCGCCTCTCACGTAAGCCAGCCAATCAGCAGGCTTCCTCCCGGCTCCATCTTCTTTGATTAGTGTTGCGCGTAAGAGGATGCACGTAACACTAATCCTCAGCCGCTGCCGCCAGCTACTGCGGCGAGTTGGACACGGCGATGACGTCTCCTACTCAGCAATAGTCGGCAGAAGCGAGAAATATGAATTCCGCTCTGCTGACAGCTGGGAGGGCGGAGTAAAGTCCTCCGTGTCTCTCAGCTGTTTCAGCCGATCGGCTGAGCGGAGGGAGGGGGGACAGACAAGGGCATACTCAGGGCATCATGACCACCTAAAAAAGCTTAGGTGCTCATGTTGCCTAGAGCACGGGTCAGCAACCTTGGCTCCCTGATGTTTTGGGAACTACATCTCCCACGATGCTCAGTCACCCATTAGGCTGGCGGAGCCACATGGGAAATGTAGTTCCCAATACATCAGGGAGCCAAGGTTGCTGACCCCTGGCCTAGAGTATCCCTTTAATCTGAAAAATGATAAAAATTTGAAAAGGATATGAAAAGCCATTTTGTGCGTCAAGGTGCTGGACGTCGCAAATGCGCTGTGTCTGACATCTCATCACTCACACAGAACACTACGCGGACATGGCGCACCCTGCGCGTACACGGCCGGCGCTGCCGCTAGGCCAGCTAGGCGGGCGCCTAGAGCGCGGTGCCCGCCTAGGGCGCAGCCGGCCCGACCAATTGAAAAAAAAAAATTGCCGAAATTAGCCGCGGGGCAGCCGCGTGTTGCAGCCTGCCCCAATACAAGCCGGCGTCGCCTCCGGCGTCAAGGAGACGGAGGCGTGGACTTGGTGCTTCTAGCTTCCTGCACCAAGTCCACGCCTCCGTCTCCTTGACGCCAGCGGCAACGCCAGCACCTATTTGGACTGGCCTGGGACTACGAGGAGGCGGAGGGAGACGGCGCTGGAGCGGCAAACAGCCATGTGTGAGCCTGGGGGCAGATACATCCATGTGTGAGCTGGGGGGGGGCAAATACATCCATGTGTGAGCTGGGGGGGGGCAAATATCCATGTGTGAGCTGGGGGGGCAAATATCCATGTGTGAGCTGGGGGGGACAAATATCCATGTGTGAGCTGGGGGGGCAAATATCCATGTGTGAGCTGGGGGGCAAATATCCATGTGTGAGCTGGGGGGCAGATATCCATGTGTGAGCTGGGGGGGCAGATATCCATGTGTGAGCTGGGGGGGGCAGATATCCATGTGTGAGCTGGGGGGGCAGATATCCATGTGTGAGCTGGGGGGCAAATATCCATGTGTGAGCTGGGGGGGCAAATATCAATGTGTGAGCTGGGGGGCAGATATCCATGTGTGAGCTGGGGGGCAAATATCCATGTGTGAGCTGGGGGGGCAGATATCCATGTGTGAGCTGGGGGGCAGATATCCATGTGTGAGCTGGGGGGGGGCAGATATCCATGTGTGAGCTGGGGGGGCAGATATCCATGTGTGAGCTGGGGGGGCAGATATCCATGTGTGAGCCTGGGGCAAATATCCATGTGTGAGCTGGGGGGGCAGATATCCATGTGTGAGCAGGGGGGGCAGATATCCATGTGTGAGCCTGGGGCAACTATCCATGTGTGAGCTGGGGGGGCAGATATCCATGTGTGAGCTTGGGGGGGCAGATATCCATGTGTGAGCCTGGGGGCAATATCTCCATGTGAGAGCTGGGGGCAAATATACCCATGTGAGCTTTCTTTTTGGGGGGGTGCAAGTAGCTGGTCTTGCCTAGGGCGCAAAATAGTCTAGCACCGGCCCTGTGCGCATACCTGGTAGCGGTTTTACGTTCTTGCCTAACTTGCGTCTGTTTGCCACGTGTGTTGTGCGTGCGCACGTTCTTCATGTGTTGGTCTCTATTGATTGTGATTCTATGCCAAGACGGACGTTAAACTGTGCGGCAGCACGACGTGATCACTGCGTTCATCTGACACCGGCCTTATACTTCATTATACTAGTTACTTCTTATAAGGGAGTTCTGTTTTAGAACTAGTGTGTTATTTTATTTAGCACTATAGCCCTAGACGAACATACAGGTCTATTCACCAAAAGTGAAACTCTGGAGAATTGGCAGGAGAAGAGAATAATCTAGACCAAATAGCTGTTTTGTAAAGTGAGATAAATGGGAGAATTTTTCTGGTTCGGCTATTTTGACCTAGAATTTTCACTTCTCCTGCCAATGCTCCAGAGTTTCACCTTTATTGAACAGACCCGATAGTCTCCCATCACGTATGAGTGAAATGACACCGTGGATTCTAATTAACACTTGAACATTGGGCAGTTCTTCCAGATGGCCGGGATTGAATTTCCAAAATCCTCAACCTAAAAAAAATACTAGAGGACAGCTGAAATAAATGTTATATGTAGAATAGTTCAGTATCTAATAGTTTTGCTTAATTAAAAAGGAGATAAAAACAGGGGAGAGGTGGTTAATTATTAGACTCTGACTTTCTCACCCCTCCCAATTATTAGCTTAAATTAGTATTTTCCAAACTTGCAATGGGAATAAGGTGGGGTTTTAAGGATACTTTAAGCCAGCGTTTCCCAAACCTGTCCTCAGAGAGCACCAACTGGCCAGGTTTTCCAGATATCTGATACACAGCACAGGTGATATGATTTGCTGTGCAGTGATTGCAGGATTCAGTCTGCGTTTCCCCAAGGTGATCCTTAAAACCTGACTGTTAGTGGGTCCCGAGGACAGGTTTGAGAAACACGAGTGTTTTTACCCGGACAGTTCGGATTTGTAATCATGTGTGCGGGTTTCAGACCCCCTCCCACCTGAACACATGATGCAGACTGGACCAGGCCCGGACTGGTGGCTGCAGTTCTTTCTGCCCATTTTATTGCCTCTGCATTGTCTGTGGAATATGTTGAGGCTGGTGCTAATGCATTGTTGGCCTCCAGCCTGACAGGGGCACTGTGTAGGAACAATAAAGCAGCGACACCTGCTGGAGACTGTTCGACAAGAGTGAGAGGGAGAGTCGCAGAACCGGGAAGTCGCCTGGGCTATTTTTAACCTAGACTGGCTCCTTGTAGGGCTGCAACTAATGATTATTTTCATAGTTTATTACTTTTAGGATTAAAATTGAGACAGTCATAAGCAAAGTGTCTACTCTACATAAAAAAATATGCAGCACGAGGGTTGCGTGTTCGGATTTGGCTTGAAGGAAAGGTGACAACCCTAGTTGCACCAATAGGCGATCCACGGATCTATATATAGGGTAAAATCGATGCACCCGGCTTGGTCATTATTTTGAAATTGTTTGCTTGCAAAGCTGCCGGGGATTCATAAATGCAGCTGTGTGACTTTGGCCTCTCGTCGAGCGATTTATTTTGTTCTTTATATTTCAGCAACAGATGGCGACTAAGAACCATGCTCCCGGGCAGACCTGGAAAAACCAAAATAGCTATTTCATGACACCGGTAGGCTCACTAATTCACTGCATAATCCCATTATCGGGTTGGCTTAACAGGACGCGGCTTTAAATCACTTGAAATACGGGAATTGAAGGTTAATGTAAGATTTTCCACAGTCTCAGCGCCACATCGCAGTAAAATGCATGAACGTGCGGCATTGTCAGCTCAATGGGGCTCGCTCAAGAAAGGAACCCGAACAATAGCTTCAATTATGCCTTTTAGCAAAAGCATTTTAGAGTTGAGTAAAAACCTAAAATCATTTCAGTGTGTGACCGAACAGACATTGAAGAGATTACACAGCTTGAAGGTTTTAGTCACCGATGGAATATGTTTTCACAACACACCTTTGAATTGGCACTGGCTTCTTGACAGTCAGCGAGCTAACTATAGGCTTTGGATTTACTAGGACAGCTTGAGGAGCTTGGCCAACATTTTTATCAGGAGCTTTGATCTGTTGTTGCACGTTGACCTGAAGCGGCACCTTATTGTCCTGCTTCTGCGGCACCTTGTTGTCCTGCTTCTGCGGCACCTTGTTGTCCTGCTTCTGCGGCACCTTGTTGTCCTGCTTCTGCGGCACCTTGTTGTCCTGCTGCTGCGGCACCTTGTTGTCCTGTAGCACCTTGTTCTCCTGTAGCACCTTGTTCTCCTGCTGCTGCGGCACCTTATTCTCCTGTAGCACCTTGTTCTCCTGCTGCTGTGGCACCTTATTCGGCCGATTCTCAGATTTATCTTCCTTCTGTAATAAAAAAAAGAATAAAAAAAAAAAGGACAAATGCTAAAGGAAGACTTGACAGCCAGCATTCATACATAACAAAAAAGGATGAAAACCAGAGTGGTCAAATTTGGTCTTCGATTTAATTCGGCCCGATAGTCACTTTTTTCAGTTCAACAGATTGAAATTCAGGCTTACCGACATTAGGAGTAAAATAAAATTTTGGACCAGATATTGTCTCTCTCGGCTTTACTATTCAATGGAGAAAGATTTTTTTTTAAAAAAAATTGATTTACACAAATTCAAATTGAATCGTTAAAGTCAATTTTCAAAAAAATAAATAAATAAATAACATGTGCTGAAAGGTGTAGCTAGATGGATTTTCAGGCGAAAAAAGTAAATAAGACAGAAATCTTTATTTAAACATTGGATTTTCCCAATCGTCATGTTTATAAAACACAAATCTCTATGATGCTGGCCGAAAATAAGCTTTTCGTGTGTTTTCTTGGCCAGGGTTTCTTTTTTTAGAACTAGCGACATTTTTTCAAAAAATAATCTCCGGATAAATCTTTTTCAATTGAATTGGCCGATATTTTTTAAAAGAAATATTGTCTGTACTGCAGATATTCTTCCCAAGAAATCGTCCTGTAGAATTAAATCGAGCCCTTGATTCTGAGTTTTTAAGGACTAACACCCACAACAACAATTCGCATTCGGGGTACACTTCCATCAAGTAAACAAATACATCTAACAAAGTAAAGCAAGGGTGTAAGTCCAGTAAAGAGGCCCCAAGAACATCCACGGTACAAACACTAACAGTAAAAGAACTGCCACCTGAAAAATGCATAAAAATACTATCAGGGTTATTCAAAGAGATTCGAAAAGTCACCGCACGTTCGGTGACTTTTCGTTCTCTTCCATTCGGTTCCTTTTGCCGATCCCATTTCGGTGACCCTGCGGTGTATTCAGCAAGCACCACAGGGTCCCCGAATTGCAGGGAAAAGCTGCCGCAAACCCGACAAAAACTAACCGCAAAACCCAGCGAATGCACGCCGAAAACCCGCAAAAACATCTGGATTAACCTTGCCGAAAACCACAGAAAAACCCGAACAGGAGCCGATCGCAGCCTTCGACACCGCAGAAGAGGCAGTGAATAAATTAGGAAAACAGTTTGCATGAATGATTGAAAAGTGAAACGCTGTTTGCAAAGAAACTACTGAGCGGAAATGTCTGAAATTTACATAGGAGGTCCAGGGAATGATAATAAAGAGGGCTGTTACAGAAAAAATAAGTAAACTTAAAAAAAAAAAAGAAATCGTACTTTTAAAAAACAAAATTTCAGAAAAATGCTTAAAATATCCTAAAAAAATCTATAAATAAAGAGACTCTTTACTGCAGAATTTTATAATGAATGGTTTATTAGATATTGAATTAAAACGGGAATATTTTTAACATTGAAGCCTATGGGATTCTCCTGAATAAACTTGCCGAATTAAATCACCGAATGGCAGGACATTAGGGAAACCTTTCACTGCTGGTTTGTGTTCTCTAAATAGCCGAAGCAGTGCTTTTTCATGGGGTTTTCACTGCCCTCGAACGGGCACCGAACAGGCACCGTATGTGCAGGCAATTCGAGAGGATTTGGCGTATTGCCTGCTCTCTGAATAGCCGAATGGCCAGGAAAGGTAACCGAACGCTGATTTTCAGCGTTCGGTTACCTGTCTCAAGCAATTCGGATCTCTTTGTATATTTCTTTAAGTTTCGTCACCTACCACAGTAATGACAATATGTGTGTCAGGCAGTTTGTGTCTAGTGGTGGGGGAACATACGTGGATGTCACTATATGTAGAGTAACTCAGGCCAAAACATGGTACCGGGGGGGGGCAAACGGAGGTGTAGTCAGGCATCGTGCAATGGTCAGGGCTGCCAGCAAGGAGGGGGTAGACGGGTCACATAAGCAAGGTCATTACACTTCTAGACAAGCAAGAAGGTAAATATATATCAACTCATGGGGAAGGCTTCAATACTGGAACAGTGAGCAACAGTACTGTATACCATAGGGCCCTAGAGGCTCATCTCCTGGGCCGCAGGACACTGGTGACATCATTAGCGTGCAAAATGGGCTGCCACCATATCGTTGGGACCTGGCCGTGCGCGCCCATGCTGTGGTCTAGTGAGGCCCTAAAGCCTAGGACTCCGCTTGGCTCCTGGGAGGAAGGTGGAGGTGATCAGTCCCCTCAGTGGCCATCACCGCATTGAGGAAGGGGACAGGTAGGTGAACCCAAGTAGGTGAGGCTAACTGCCTGGACCAAACACAACCACTGCCACCGAACAGAGATAGCTGCCAGGTAGTGGAGCGACCATGCCCGCCGCCAAAGGATGAGTGGCCCTGACAATATGGTACAATGCCATCTGTTAATCTAAATGGCAGCCAGAGAGTAGATCTAAATAAATATAAGCCTCAGCATCCTCGACAATAACAATGAATATATGCTGTCAATGCTCAGTATGGCGGGACACAAGAGATATACAAAAGTCAATAACAATTTACAAAGATATTTTAAAAAAATTAGGAAAAAGAACATCAAAAAGAAACAAAAGAGCATGGATTTACTTATCAACATATTAAGACCTGACCACTTTACCATCATCATGGATTCTCCTGTTTACAGTTAAAATGGATAGACAAAACTTGCATGTTCAATAAGAATATACATAAACAACAACTTAAGGTAACAGATATAAACCAATGAGGGAAATTCCCATTTATGCAATATAAATGGATCTAGAGAACTCCACTCGTAATTTTTGACGCCATCTAATTTACCCGTCTGCAGTTCTGCGCTTTTAATGCAGTTCTCCTACTACTACAAGGTTCTGCGTTCCTTCGTCTGTGCATGTAATTGCAATGTATATGCATATAAAATAAAACCTAAAATAGTGGGGGGAGTGACTTTTTGGTACCGATACAACTTTATTCTCGGGATATATCATGATATATAGGTTTTACGTTTGTGCTCGATACAGTACAACGAAGTTATGAGGCATGTGGTATAAATAATGTAGAAAACCAGAAAATATTAAGCAACTTGTGATACAAATGCAGAAATAGCTCAACACCATCACTTACTGTGGTAACTTAACACATATACAGTGTTGTGAAAACTGTGAAAAGGCAGATTAGTGCAGCACGGTCTCAGAATGCTATACATGATATGCCAATAGACACAGATTGCCACGTAAGGGCTTTTCCTGTCCATATTGTCATGGTCCTCTAAGCAGTGGTCTGTTATTTTAGTTAGGAGTTGAAGCTCGTGTGTTTCACTCGACAGAACGTTAATTAAATAAAAGAATCACCGTCAAGCAATATTTTCCTCGATTAAACTCATAAAATTATTTCTTTCTTCACCAATAAGAAATGGAACAGCCTTTTTTGGATTATGTAGGCGCAAACTAACCCATTATTTTGGATTTGAGGCTGAGTAACAAACACACAAGTGCGTGGTACAACAGAAAATGATTTGCATTTCAAGAAAAGTGAAGTACGATTGGTTTTGGTTTTTCTACTTGTCTTAGCTGAACAGTAACACGAGTGCCTAAAAAAAGACTTTATTGTACTGAGGAAATGCCAACAAATGAAGGATTCTGTTTAAAAAAAGAAAACCCACTGCTTTTGGGAAAAGGAATAGACCATGATCTGCCATTTTCAAGGACTTTCGTCTACGTCACCGGTTCAAAGGAGAGTAAAGACAATAAAGAGATCTCCTTAACGATGTCACTAAATTTGCAAATAAAGTTGATGGAACACAATTTCAAGATTTCACAGCGTTGTCCTGCCAACCATTGTCTTAAGTGATGACAATATGGGTATAGCACTCAGCTGGTACTTAGGGGATGGGCATCTCTTGGATCCCTCAATTCCTATGAATCATGTAAGACAGTAACAGGCACTTAAGGAATAGTTTATTCCACAATAATAGATCTTGGCACAATTTCAACCCAACCAGTGGGTCTTTGTCAAGCTTGAGAAAGGAAGATCCAACCAGTGGGTCTTTGTCAAGCATGAGGAAGGAAGATCCAACCAGTGGGTCTTTGTCAAGCTTGAGGAAGGAAGATCCAACCAGTGGGTCTTTGTCAAGCTTGAGAAAGGAAGATCCAACCAGTGGGTTTTTGTCAAGCTTGAGAAAGGAAGATCCAACCAGTGGGTCTTTGTCAAGCTTGAGAAAGGAAGATCCAACCAGTGGGTCTTTGTAAAGCTTGAGAAAGGAAGATCCAACCAGTGGGTCTTTTAAGGCTTGAGAAAGGGAAATCCAACCAGTGGTCCTTGGTCATGCTTGAGAAAGGAAGATCCAACCATTGGACCTTGGTCAAGTCATTGTCAGGTGTGACAAAAGACCCACTGGTTGGATCTTCCTAAGTGATATGGCGACAATGTGATTACGTTGAAACCTTTTTAATAGTCGCAGACAAAATACAGCTTTTTACCTTATCAGTTGTCAGGCTGTGAACTTTCCTGTTAACCCTAATCAGGTGGCTTTCAGTTTGATTCCCAAGCCCTGACTTGGGGAGAATTAAGTTCACAGAAGAAGGCAATGTTTTATTCTGTGCCGAAGGCAGCACTTTACTGACTGAAGGTTTTTTAGTAGGCATGACTGCAAGCCCAACAGCCAAAAGATTTCCCTCGGGCTTCTTATTTCCTAACAAGTTCTGAAGAACTTGTGCTTCTTTGTTATTAATGGCCTGAAAGGAAGAAGGAGAAAAAATATATATATATATATATATATAAAAAAAATTAAATGTCAGTAAAGGAGATACACAGATACAAGGACATCAAACTAGATCTACAGCTCTCGGACTGCCTTGGGCAAGAACACACTGTCGGTGGTGTGAACGTCAGACTTGCTAGTTTTCAGAAGAAGAAAAGTTACAAATATATGGTGTGACTTATAATAAAAAAGGGAAGGAAGAGAGAATTCAGGCTGCCACAAAACAGCAAGACCCCCATAATTCAGAGGGGAGTTATCCAATGCCCCTTTGCTTTCTCCATGCTGCGCGCTCCACGTGTAATGCACACCATGCAGTAATGATGCAGGCATCCAGATAGATTTTTATTTATTGATAATCCTTATTTTACAATCATGGATTTTCTGAATACCAGGGGAATGCTACAGCGTTGTTTACACGTGTCTCGAGATGTATGGATTCTTATGCATCGATTAGCACTAAAATGTATAATTAACCAATACACCATCACGAGTATGAAGGTTAGCGGTGATAAAACCATCAGGTAACAATGTCCGACTGTACTTGCTGCTTAATAAATGAATACACAACATAATGTACAATAATTTACAACAGCTTAATAAAATAATAGGCTCAATCATTAGTTAATAAATACTGAGCGTCCATTTAGACACTCGATACATTTATATATTGTTTTCACAGCAGCTGTCTGATAAAACTCAACAGCAAACATTAATCTGACTTCATTAATTCAGATCTTCTAACCTGAATTTGTCTCTGTCAGATCAATACTACATATACGGGAGTCAATCCATAACACAGGACTTCTTTTAAAACGCATAACTGATGTCTACCACAAGGTTTGTCATTCTATGCAAGATTTTCCATAGCGTCATCTATTTACATTACATTATCTAAATCGATTATTCAAAGCCGTGCTAGATTCTTAACACACACACACACACAAAATGAAGTTTAGAATTGTAGAAGACATTTACACATCCCAGAAATTCAGAGAACCGCTTTATAAAATTCGTGAATTTTTTTAAATTTAAATGAATTGTAAGAATGTTGTCATTTATATGGATTGCTCTTTTTTGTACATTGTATTACTGTCTTCGATGCACCGGCTGTTATGGCTTGTTCAGGTTGAGTATAACATTTCCACTATTGTATGTTACATATAGGGGCTGACAGCCCTCATTTGGTCTTGGTATGCACCCCTCCCTGGTCACAGCTGTGTTACATATTGGTTGCCTATAAAGGCCATGAGTTGCTTGGGAGCTCCATGAAGGATTGTGCCTCCAGCAAGTGCGTTGATCCTGTAAATGCAGATTCGATTAAGTTAGATAGGACCTGTCAATGATGGGATACATTGGCGACTGTGACAGGCTTAAGCAATTGTATGATCATATTTTGTGAACTAAATTCCCATAATTTATTCCCTCGTCAGGCGATAGATAGATTTTAAAAATGGCCATTGCAACAAACAAAAACCTCATAGTGTTTTGTTGTACATGAAATACATAGAAACGAGTGCAGATGACAACTTTTTTTTCTCTTGTTAAGATATATATATATATCCAGATGCACACAAAGACTGCAAAAATAAGTCTCTTTATTTAGATCTAAATAAAGAGACTTATTTTTGCAGTCTTCGTGTGCATCTGGATATTATTTTCATATACTATTTTGTGCAGCTGCATTTGCACCGAAGCAAGGATTTCTTAGTGACTTTATTACATACATACAACCCCGCACTCAATGTATCGGAAGAATGGTCATTTAAATTGGAGTGCTCTATTTTGTGTACGTATATGTACACCAGGGACGTGCAGTCAGTGGAGGCAGGGGAGGCACAGCCGCACCTGCCATTAAGTGATAAATTAATAAACTAAAAACAAAACTCACCTGCTCCCCCGCTGTCAGCTCCATCCTCTGCAGGCATTAGTTTTCCCAGCCTATGCAATTTGCATAGCAGGACGTTTCCCCGCTGCACTAATTGAGTAAACTGCTCAAGATGTGTGCATCGCACGTCATAGAGACAAGTGCTGCCTATTTCATGATCACTGCTCATTAGTGCCGCACAGACTGACAGGCACTGATAGAGCATGGGAAAGCTTAGACCAATGGGAAAGCACCATTGGTCCAAGTCATTCCCAGAAAACACCTGCATTAGAGGACTGCCTCTGATTGACAGGAAGTCTAGCAGTTAGACATGCCCCTTCCTGTCAATGATAGGCCAGGCAGCCCTCCAATGCAGGCTGTGAAAAGATTGCATGGACAACCCCTGACTGGCTGCATGGGTGTCACGTCTCGGCCTTGCCCCCTGGTGGTGAAGGGTCTTCATGTTTGTTTTTCCCCTATGGTGTGTCTGGCTGTGCTGTTTAGGGCTGATCTGGGGTTCTGTTGTGATCTCCTGGTCTGGGGTCACATGGCCCAATCACACAGACCCACTCCCTATATATTCCCAGCAGCACACAGCCTCATTGACTGTTTGTGGAGTTTGATGGTGGTTCTGTCTGGTTCGTGTTTCCTGAGTTGCTGCAAAGCATTCCTGTTCAAGTGTTTTCTGGTTCTGACCTCGGCTTTATTTTTGACTATCCCTTCTACTCCCCCCTGGTACCGTATATTTCTGATCTGTTGCCAACCTCTGCCTGATTGACGATTCTTGTATGTTTCATGTTTTATGTACCTTGTCTGTCTTAGTTTAGTATTATATTCAGAGGCCGCTTATAAGGACCTCTTTTAGTATAGTCTGTCTGTTTTGTTTACTGTCCTGCAGCCTGCTCCCTTCACGGATTGTCAAGTGTATCTTTGTGTTTCTGAGTGTCCTAAGTTGTCTGTCGGTCTTGAAGCCTTCGGAGCTTAGTGGCAATTCTGTTCTGTTTTTTGGTGCTCCTTGGTTTTGGAGAAATCCGTCTGTCATTGTGTCCAGTCAGTTACTCACCTGCCTTAAGGGCTTCATCTCATGTTCCAAGCCACCACGATGGCCCATGCAGGGGCTAACCGTTACAATGGGGAGCTGCAGTCCAGGAGCCTGGCACAGGGGTGCCCTGCTCTGCCACTCAGATCTGCATCAGCTGGGGATGCCCAGTTATACCCCAGGCTGGTTATTGTCTGCTAACTGGGGCTGGAAGAATGCACAGCACATCTGCCCCCCCAAGGAGGGATCTGAGGGGGTGCAGCAGCAGGAAGCCCTCTTTGCCCAGCTGCAAGGTAAGTGACCTCACGGGGGAGAGGGTTAATGATGGGGGAGAGAGAGGGTTAATGATGGGAGGAGAGAGAGGGTTAATGATGGGGAGAGAGAGGGTTAATGATGGGGGAGAGAGGGTTAATGCTGGGGGAGAGAGAGGGGCCATGGGTTTCCTCTGTGCTGATTTCCTGATGTTCAGATAGTGCTTAGCTGCCAATCTATATGATGTATTGTACCTCTAGCCAGGCTGCCTGGGGAGGGACAGGACAGGACAGGTGGGGAACTCAGCAGATGCAAAGTTGCCAGCAAGACTCTCACAACTCCTCTTCTACCAGGGCTGTCAGATCACAGCTTGTGCTTCATGGGTCACTGGATTTGGGCTGGGGTGTCTGATCTCCATTTTGCTCCCTGTCAGTGCCTGAAAGTGCTGCCCTGCAGTGTGCAGAAGTCAGGTTGGGTCAGTGGCTTGCTTTCCCTTCAGTATAATATGAATGACACAAAATGTATAGGTGCTTTAAGGAAACCTAATGGATGTGGCCAGGCTCCTCTTAATAATACTTTGTTATAGGGGCAGCAAATAGAGCATGTGTGTGTTCTTACAGTGCCAGTCTCTTTACATTTCGTGTGTGTGTGTGTGTTTTGCCAGGGGCAAGCGTTGGCTTAACCTTTTTTATGAGCCTGAAATATCAGGGTTATTCAGAGAGAGAGGTGAAAACCTTGAGAATTGGCAGGAAAATGAACAGCCAATTTGGAAAGCGAGATAAATGGGAGAATTTTTCTGGTTTGACTATTTTGACCTAGAATTTTAACTTCTCCAGTCATTCTCAATGTTTTCACCTCTTTCTGAATAGCCCTGATACAGGGTTATTCTTCTGCTTTTCACCACTCTCTGAATAACCCTGATACAGGGCTATTCAGAAAGCGGTGAAAACCTTGAGAATGACAGGAGAAGTTAAAATTCTAGGTCAAAATAGTCAAACCAGAAAAATTCTCCCATTTATCTCACTTTCCAAATTGGCTATTTTGTCTAGATTTTTCAATGGGCTATTTGGTCTAGAATCAGTGTTTCTCAACTCGTTTCCTCGGCCTGTTTTGCCAGATATGTGAAGCACAGCACAGGTGATATGATTTGCTGCTCAGTGATTGCAGTACTCAGTCTGCATTTTCCCAAGGTGATCTGAAAAATCTAGCCTGTAGTGGGTCCTGATACTGGAGTTGAGAAACCCTGGTCTAGATTGTTCATTCTCCTGCCAATTCTCAAGGTTTTCACATCTCTCTCTGAATATCCCTGATAGTATTATTGAATCATTGTGCTGGCTACACTATCAGGGTTATTCAGAGAGGTGAAAACCTTGAATTGGCAGGAGAATGAACAAATAGCCAATTTGGAAAGTGAGATAAATGGGAGAATTTTTCTGGTTTGACTATTTTGACCTAGAATTCAATTCTCCACTCATTCTCAAGGTTTTCACCTCTTTCTGAATAGCCCTGTATCAGGGTTATTCAGAGAGCGCTAAAAAGCAGGAGAATGACTGGAGAATGGAAAATTCTAGGTCAAAATAGCAGATCATGAAAGGGAGAATTTTTCTGGTTTGGCTATTTTGACTTAGAATTTTCCATTCTCCTGCTTTTCACCTCTCTCTGAATGAATAACCCTGTATGAAAACAAGTCCAGGTACAAGGACCCAGGACTGTAGATTCTTCATTTTAGGAAGTCTTTACCAATGCAATTTAGAAGGCATATTGTAAGATAATTGTTCTGTATAAAAGGTCTGTGGGAACAGAATCGGCTTCCAGTCAGTCCTTACTCTCAGTGTCTGTCCTCTGATGTACTAAATGCCTGAAGCCTCCTCTTTGGGAGCTGGAAGGTTTTCTGGCTGTTTTGAATTTGTATATCTGGCTCTGATACTAACCAGTGCCTCACCAGCCATTGATCTCACCGCACGTCACTGATGTACATATACATATACATATACATACATATTATTAATACATAGAATAATATACTTTGTGTGTATATATTTGTAAGAATATCTGATATATATATCCATCTCAGATTTCAATGGGAATAAGATAGCAAGTCTTATTAGTTAGGAAGAGTACAACAAACTCTTGATGTACAGTAGCTACCATTTCACTTGCAATCCTTCCCTTTTTATCATTTCTTGTGTACTTGCAAAAAAAATAAAAAAATCCTTTTTTTATCCAATTACTCTAGCCTTGTACCATTATTTCCATTTTTATTATGAGCCAATTATTTCCATTTAATTTCCATAATTATGTTCAGGGTACTAATTGGTTAGACTTTGTGTCCCTGCGCTTACTAAGTTTAGATGCTAAAAGCACTTCATATGACATTATGAATATTGTCGCATTTTTCAGTACAGGTTTAATAGTTAATATATGTTACGCGAGCACAAGACCTTGTTACTTCCGGGACACAGGAAGCTTCGTTTTGCATATGTATGTGAATTAACCTATGCCTTTATCTTGTGAATTTTTTCCTGTCTTTTATACAGAGTGATAATACAAAAAAATCAAAAGCTAAAAATACATAGTGTTAACACAGATCATCTAAACATGTAATAAGCCTCCTGCAATGTGGGGGAAAAGAAGACACCCAGGACTGGGAACGAACACATACTGTACGGTAATGTATTCTTTTTGAGGAAATTAATATAAGATAACTACATAGCATGATATCAAAGCAAGAAGCTCTGCACAGATCAGGAAGTGTCTGAGCCAATCAGGAGCCAGTCCACATGGTCCGAACATATTCTATACCTCAAATTATACACACATGCATAGGGCCTCCTTACAACATATTCTATGCAAAAAAACTTGGGAATGGCAAAGCCAATAACTTTTTTCAGAAAACACACAAACACCAGTTCTGTAAAAATAAAAACCAGATAAGAGGATACAAAAAAAATACACACTTCCACAGGTAACATCATTTTTACAGGTTAGGCTAGCGTCCGATGAACGCAGTCATCACGTCCGTGTCGCCGCACAGTTTAACGTCCGTCGTAGAATTGATTTGTGATCAATAGAGACCAACACACGAAGTACTTGCGCACCGAACTGCGCACGCACCTGCAGGTGGCAACAGATGCCATTTAGGCCTCGACGTAAAAGCGCTACAACGGACGCCCAGAGTGCGCCGCATCCGCGTAGCGGCCTGTGTGCGTGATGACACAAAGTCAGACGCAGCGCATTTGTGACATCCATCACGTTGACGCTCAGAAGTTTTTTTTTGGTCTGGCTGACTGTACCGGTCAATTCATTTTAATTTCGTTTCCCATATTTCCCTTTTTTTTCTACATCCATCAAAAAAAAAAAACTAATAAAAAAAGTGTGGTGTCCACAGTATCTTCCGTCAGTACGTCCGTCATGCACGCAGAGTGCGCTCAGACTGCTTTCATCGGACATTAGCCTTACTGTTCTGTTTAGTTTAGTTTCTCGCTTGTGGTTCTTGACGTCAAACCAAATGGTGAGGGGCATCGTGGAACAAAGTACCCTTGACATTTGAGTATAGGCGCCTCAAAACACAATTCCAGGTACGCATACTTGTAACGTTGGGAGCTTCCAGCCCTACCTGTGTGCTTGAGGGCAGCATGTCTGATGCTGCTCGCTGACCAAAGCCCGGTTTAAATGGAGACAGGCAGGGAGGTGGTTGCAAGAGGCGCGGCTTGAGTGGGGGGCATGGCCTGGTGAATGTCTTTAAAAACCCTCAGTGTATTCTCAGCAGTTGCCAGATCGTGGTTATCCATACCTGAGCTCCTTGTACCTGACTGTTATATTGAATTAACCCGTTATTGACCTCTGCTTGTTTCTGACTATTCTGCCTTCTGTTGCCCTAGACCATTTTCTTGTACTACGCTACTGCTCTGATATCGACCCGGCTATTCCATTTGACCATTCTGAACTCTGTATTCCTGATTCTGGCTCGGCTGACTACTCCCCGTGTTGTTAACCCTATCTGTCTAGCTAGTTTACCTGGCCAATTCTAAGGACCAGACAGTTAGATCTTTCACGGCTACTCTGTTGGTAGCTTCTGGGTTCTGTGGAGTGTGGGGCGTTAAGTACTGCGTGGTGGGATCTGGGAACCGTGACAATACTAAGCCATGTATATATAGATGGTAATGTCCTCCTCAGGTTATATAGATTTGGCAAAATGATCTAGAAGGTGGCGAGGCTCTTTATTCCTAGCTGTAGGCTTTCTGAGCAATGCCCTACTCTGTGTCCATTTCGTTGACAAATAATTTTTGTCAAAGACTTCCGCCATATTATTTTTGGAGACTAAAACTAAAAAGCGAAGTTATGACAACTAAAACTAGGAGTAAAACCCATTGACATTTTAGTTGACGAATAAAAACCTATACTAAAATGTTAGTGGGGCATCTGGGAAGATCCAATCAGAACTAATCTCCAGTAAGAGAGAAATGATGAATTATAGACTTCAGATAAGAGGTTCCCTCCAGAAGCATAGGAGTTTGGAAATTCTAGAGAATTCTTAAATAATGCAGAATAAACATTAAACACATTGGGCCCCATCACCTCCTTAACGCTATCAAGTACAGTTGTGTTCAAAATTATTCAACCCCCACTGAAATTGAGTGTTTTGGCCAGTTTGACATTGATTTTGATCATTCAGTCATCTTGCTTACAATTAAATCAAAGAGGCACGTGTAGGTCAGACAAATATAACATAACATTTATAATGAAATAACCACAAATGTCTTTTCTGTGCTCACATCATTATCAGTTTTATTCAACCCCCAAGTGACATTCAATCTTAGTACAACATCCTGTTACAGTTATAACAGCTTTTAAACGTGAAGCATAGCTTGACACAAGTGTCTTGCAGCGATCTACGGGTATCTTCGCCCATTCGTCATGGGCAAAAGCCTCCAGTTCAGTCACATTCTTAGGCTTGCGCACTGCAACTGCTTTCTTTAAGTCCCACCAGAGGTTCTCAATCGGATTTAAGTCAGGTGACTGCGATGGCCACTCCAAAATGTTCCAGCCTTTAATCTGCAACCATGCTCTAGTGGACTTGGAGGTTGACTTGGGATCATTGTCCTGTTGAAAGGTCCAACGTCTCCCAAGCCTCAGGTTTGTGACGGACTGCATCACATTGTCATCCAATATCTCCTGGTACTGAAGAGAATTCATGGTACCTTGCACACGCTGAAGCTTCCCTGTACCTGCAGAAGCATATCAGCCCCAAAGCATGATTGACCCCCCCGCCATGCTTCACAGTAGGCAAGGTGTTCTTTTCTTCATAGGCCTTGTTCTTCCTCCTCCAAACATAGCGTTGATCCATGGGCCCAAACAGTTCTAATTTTGTTTCATCAGTCCACAGAACACTATCCCAAAACGTCTGTGGTTTGTCCACATGACTTTTGGCATACTGCAGTCGACTCTTCTTATTCTTTGCAGACAGCAAGGGGGTGCGCCTGGGAGTTCTGGCATGGAGGCCTTCATTACGCAGTGTGCGCCGTATTGTCTGAGCTGAAACTTCAGTACACACATCTGACAAATCTTTTCTCAGTTCCTCAGCAGTCACACGGGGACTTTTCTCCACTCTACGCTTCAGGTAGCGCACAGCAGTCGAAGTCAGCATCTTCTTTCTGCCACGACCAGGTAGCATTTCAACAGTGCCCTTTGCCTTGAATTTGCGAATGATGCTTCCTATGGTCTCTCTTGGTATGTTTAACATCTTTGCAATCTTCTTATAGCCATTGCCCTTCCTGTGAAGAGTAATCACCTCTTCTCTTGTCTTCCTGGACCATTCTCTTGACTTCACCATGTTTGTAACCACACCAGTAAATGTCTAGAAGGAGCTGAGTATCACAGTCATTTTAAAGCTGCCTAATTGGTGCTTATTATGCTTTATTGCTGCTCCGTGACATCCACAGGTGTTTTTAATACCTGATTGAAAACACTTGAATGAACCTCTGTTCTTCAGAGTGGTAGTCTTTAAGGGGTTGAATAATTGTGTCAATGAAGAATTCACAAAAGAAACATTTACTACTGTATTACAAAACCAATTGATGTCATTTTAGTTGCATATGGTTCTTTAAAAAGTCCTCGTAGGATTTCATTCTGAATACAATTACAAATGTACACTAAATTCCCTAAAACCCTTTACAGCATTGGGGGTTGAATAATTTTGAACACAACTGTAAATGTGTGTTAGCGATCGTGAGGTGATGTGCCCATAATGCTAACGGGTTAAAATACCCGTTAGCGAATCAGTATTAGCGCTTTTTAGTGCCAGCTTACTGTACTTTGCGCTCCCCATGTTAAGTATAGGGAGCGCAAAGTAATAAGCAGAGAGTAATTATCATTAGGATCAGAAAGTCCTAACACTAATTACAAACAGCTGTCACTAGCTAAAAAGCTTAGAGCTGTAGCTAACCGATTCCACTTCTGCGTAACGAGTTAGCTGCAGTTGTAAACACCCCAAAAAAATCATATACTCAGCTATCATCATCCAGCGGCGAGAACGGCGGCCTGATCCGCGGCTTCTGGCCATCGGAAGCAGAGGAAGACTGGGGAAAAATGTCCCCAGTCTCCCTCTGCCGACCTGCTGGATCTCGCAAGAGGAGAGATCCTGCTGGTCATGTCACCCGTCCTAAGGGTCCATGGACCATTGAGGTGATGCTCGGGACAACGCTTTCTCAGCCACTGTGGGGCAGGCTGCTGGGCTCCGTACCTACCACGTAATCTACAGGTAAAATGGAGACGCTAAAGGGGAGATTAGTGAACGCTAGTTTTTTCCCCTTGGCATCCCCATTCTAGCTGTAGGCACCATTAGATTTTAGTTACTAAATCTCCTCTAGATTTAGTCGACTAAAACAATTCAGAAGACTAAAACAAAATGACTAAGGCTGGGGTCAGACGAGCGTAGTGTTCACGTCCGTGATTGCGCCTAAAAGTACGTCCGTGATAGCATGAAAGAAAGTCCATTGGAGCCTGTTACACAAAGTACGTACGCACTGAACTGCGGACGCACCACGGCCGCGGCAAACGGACGCAAGGCAGGCAAGAACGTACAACCACTAGAACGGCCGCACAAAGTGCGCTGCGTCCGCAACGTCCGCATAGCTTTGTGTGTGAGTGATGGAACATGGGCAGACAGACTGCATTTATACGTCCAGCATTTTTCACGGACAAAATGGTTTTGCTTTTTAATTTATTTTCCCACCTACATCCGTCAAAATATAGATCAGTAAATAAACGGACTGTGTGGCCACTACGGTGTCTTCTGTACTGACGTACAGTCCGTAGAAATCACGCTCATCTGACCCTAGCCTAAAACCACATTAAAATTGCCTGTCAAAATTAACATTGGCCCTACCTTCTCTGGTGTCACAAGCTGCTTTTTCGCACTTGAGTCATTTTCTCTGAAACTTGGCATTTTCTTCAGTGTGTTCTTCAGCTGACGAAATTCTTCCACCTGGACCTAAACAAGAGATCGTACGGATGTAGTGAAACATTACAATAGCCAACCCCCCCAAATTCCGAGCCTGTGACAAACAACACAAATGTAGCATAGACATCCTAAAATTTAGCAAAAGTACTGAAAGCAAACTTTAAAGTTCCTGCTGATTGTTCAGAAAAAAGCCAGACAATGATGGAGTTAGCCAGGTGAAAAAAACTTATTGTTTATTCAGTGCAACTTTGCACCATACCCGTGTCATTTTGAGATAGTAATTAGCGTTAGGGTTAGTATAAGTGCTCGTTTTAGGGTTAGGGTTGACCGTAAGCAACAGATTCTGCTCCATTTTCCCTTCATTCTTCGAACAGATTCTGCTCCTTCTTTTGAACTGAGCATTATCGATGCTTTGGGCAAAGTATGTGAATGGCCAGAGAAAAGGCAACATTACAAGGTTTATGAGGGTCCAGAGAATGAGCAGCAGCATAAGAGGCCTGTCCTATGACGGGTCGCCGCTTAGGTCTCACAAGGTTTTAACTCGATGGTGCCATTACAGAGGAGGCTGAACCTCATGCAAATCTGTCTATCACCCAGAAAGGGCGGCCAGAGCCAAAATGCCAAGGAAACCTCTGACCAAGAGGAAAAGCAGCCCCCCCCCAGACAACCATTTCTAGGCACTGCAAGCAAAGGATCCATGTCTGGATTACCCTGTATATTAATAGTGAGCAAAGTATGTGAGTTCCCTGAGAGCTGGCAACATCACAATGTTCTTGGGACCTTTACACATCTTTCTGATGTTGCCCGTTCAAGGCCCTCGTTCTTTGCTCATGAATGTTGCTTGGTTTGACAGGAAAAAGCAAGTGTATAATTTTTTCATGTCAAAACACAACTTTTGTTTTCTAGCATCTAAATGTACCGAATATTATTAAAAATCAGACTATTTTAACGCATCATTTCTATCCATGTCCACAAGGTGGCGACGTTCGTGTAGGATACCTGTAAGCCTCTATGGTTAAAAAAGCCCATTAGCAGACATCACATGTTAAAAATGGTAGGTTTTATCATACTATCTGGATGCCTTGTTTTAGGAAGAGATTAGCTTTAAAAATAAACAGTTACAAGCATTTCACAAAAAGACAAAACAAACTCCTCTATTTCCAGAACTTGGTCACTATTCTGCAACAGAGATATCAATTATTCCCTTAAAAAAAATATACGCAAATAACCCAGTGTAAACTTAAAGGGATACTCTAGGCAACATGACCACCTAAGCTTTTTTAGGTGGTCATGATGCCCGGAGTATGCCGCCCTCTGTCCACCCTCCCTCCGCTCAGCCGATCAGCTGAAAAAGCTGAAAACAGCTGAGAGAGGTGGAGGACTTTACTCCGCCCTCCCAGCTGTCAGTCAGCAGAGCGGGAATCAGATTTCCGACTTTTGCGCTTTCAGTGCGATGACGTCTCCAACTCGCCACAGTAGCTGGCGGCAGCGGCTGAGGGTTAGTGTTGCGCGCAAACACAAATCCTCAGAGGGAGCCGGGAGGAAGCCTGCCGATTGGCTGGCTTACGTGAGAGGCGCGCATGCGCGCTTCTCACGTAAACCAGAAGGCAAGTTCAATGCAAGAAGGACGGGAGCGGAAGAGGAGGGAGGAGAGTATAAAAAAAAAAAAAAGACGCCTCTGGAAACAAGTGGATTTTAGGGTAAGTATTACAGTTACACAAAAAAAAAAAATAACGCTTTTATTAAGGGAATAGGGATAGATTAGGATAAAAAACCGGGGGGGGGCGATTTTTGAGTAGAGTGTTCCTTTAACACTTTTCCAATCAGTCCTTGATTTTATTTCCTTTCCCCTTCATTTGAGGTGAGTGGTTTAATATCAACGCCGATTGATAAGACATGCCCGGTCCAAAAAACCCATGCATATGAAAACATGGCAGTGTCACATCTTTTGCCGGGTCGATAGTTCATAAAAATTCAAGAGGGCTTGAAATGCAGAGCTCACACAACGAATACTGATTGCAGAGCATCCAAAAAGGAAAAAACAAGATACAGCACTTTGTAAAAGATGAATGATGCTGTACTTTACTAGGAGACTATAGATGCAGGAATGCAAAGAGAATACATTTAGCGAGCGTACGTGTGTGTGTGTGTGGATGTAGTTCAAGATCAATACTGATACACACGAAGATGGGTTCATCCAAAATACGCATTAATGAAGGAGACTGTATTTCAGAAGATTTTTTTTTCACCATGCAAACCAAGAAGTGATATGGAAAGAACAGGCAGCAGGACTTTGTAATATATTGACTATACTATCTAAACACTGTAGGTGTAGATAAATGTATCGGGTTTAGTGTATATAGAAAAAAAAACAACAAGCATCAATAAACATATATATTACTAACCATCTTTAAAGATAGAAGGTCAAGTGGAGCATAAGGGAGTATTATCAAACTAAATTCCTTATTTGTTTCGCCCCTATGCTTTCACTTAAAATGGATCAGTCCATTCCCCCTGTCTAACCCTCATAGTTTGGTCCAGCCTCATTTCCTGCTTCTGCAAACTGCTAATCCACCCAGTCTAACCATAGAGGCAGTAAGCAAGCATCCGTCTGCATCCGGTTTTTACCGTTCTCCCATAACAAGGTACACCTGAGAAGCCCTCTCTTCCTACAAGTAACCTTTTAATTGCTGTTACTTTCCCAATAAAGTGAATCTAAATGACTGAGCTTTCAAAAGGGGACGAGTTAAGCTATATGACTTCAATCATAATCCGCATGTGACATTCAGTTCTTGCATATGACCCTGGGGTACCAGAATATGTATTTAGGTATATTAATAAAATCAGTTTTGCAAACGGCGGTTGCCTTCCTCCAAGAAACGCACTTTAAATTGGATAATGCTCCTTCCTTGTCCGATGCCAACTTCCCAATGGGAGTTTTCAGCAACTATATTTTGAATAAGTCCAGGGCGATTGCTATACTTTGCTCAAGTGATACCCCATTCAAGCTGGAGGATCAGGTAACAGACACCGAGGGTAAGTTTGTGTCTCATAGCCCTCCCTGACCTGAAACTGTACCATGGAGCTTTGCTTTGTGCCTTGACAAGGGATGGTTGGATCTAGAGCGGAGACTCAAGTCTGGCCCCTTATGGACCCTTCCTTGGCTTCTCCCTTTACGAACAGGACATCATACGCTGAGTTTTAAAACCACCCATGCTGCTTTATCCATTTGGCATAGAGCCAAGCTGAAATATGGCCTCTCCTCAGCAATTTCGCCCCTACTGCCCCTTAATCACAACCCTCAGTTGCCAGGAGGAGTCTTTTACACCCTGATGGAGCAATTGGCGGAAGGAGACCATCCGATGGCCTTGCATTTGTTTGTGGCAGGTGAGGCGGATTGTATTTCCATCCCTTCGGAAGGGGAACCTTTGTCCCTTATGGAACAGTTAAATCTTCACCAAATTAAATCATAACACGAGCACTTAACTGTGGCTTTAGCCATAGCAGGAAATTTATGCCCTTTGAGATGTTTTGCCGAAGGGGCCTACAATTTCCCATGGTATTGTAGCGCCGATGGACTACATCTCCCGGCATGCCTAGCGCCGGGAGATGCAGGAAGTGTGCAAGGAAAGCCCCAACGGCGGGCGCAAGGAGCCGGCTCGCGAAGAGAAAGCCGTTTTTTTTGGCGGGAGTTTTTGAAAATAAACGGACAAGGAGGGAGGGAGCCGGGGAGAGAGGAGAGAAGCACGCAGAGGAGGAGAGAAGAGGAAAACGGGGAAAAGCGGAGGACGCGGACCGGGGACCCGGCCACGGACACCGAAACGGCTGTGAGGCTGCACAGTCCGAAGATCGGAAGGCTACAAGCCGGAGGGACCAGCACGAAGCACAGGGTGCGGACGCGCGCCTGGGAGAGAGAGCCGGATCACCGTCTGAGGAGCCAGAGGACCGACTCAGAGGCTGGAAAGGCTGACTGGGGAGGCTGGGACCCGTGTCGCCCGAGCGTCTGGAAGGGTGAGAGGCCTGCATAGGCCACAGCGCAGTACATCACCGCACTTCCGTTACTGCATAGACCGTAGCGCAGTACAAACCCACAAACCCCGAAAACTGCATAGACCACAGCGCAGTACAACCTGCAAATGCTACATACTGCATAGACCATAGTGCAGTACGATACCGCATCTCTGCCACCACTGCATAGACCATAGCGGGGTACAACACCGCATTTTCTGCAACAAGGGCCCCAACGGTTGGGACTTACATTTCTTTTGAAGAGATCTCTAGTGACCGAGACTGTTTTTTTCAAGATTGTGCACGAAGAGTATTTTGATTTTTTTTTTCTTTTTTCCCCCTGATATATTTATATTTTTGCTGGCCAGCGCGACCGCTACACTCACATGCACACCTACACTTTGGGGTGTTTGGGGAGGGTTATTCGGGGTTGGGATTAATGGATACGGTGAGGAAGAGTTACATTCCTATGTTATCTATATGTATATGTGTATGTTAGAGAGGAACATTGCTATTTAGCTTTCTACTCGGGATCGAGGGAGTATTTGTTAAAGTTGTGTTATATGCACTGTATTATTATTTATCCCCCCTTGCATTATTGTCCCACCCCTGTATGTGCATTTTATTTACCCTGCCTTTTTCCCCGTTCACTGGGAACAGTAAACGCACCAAATCTTTAACCCCATCCACCTGTGTCGCGTCCGTTATTTCTCTTGCCATGGGGAGACGAGCCCAAATTGTTTTAATATTTTAAGCGGCTCCTTCGGGGGTGAGCGCTACAGTATCTCCACATTGTACTCCTTGCTGCAATCCTCAGACGACACTCCGTCTTCTTTTCAGAGTTGATGGGAAGTGGAACTAGGCCTCACTTTTAAATCAACACAGTGGACGCAGTGGACGAAGACGCTTGTATTGGTGCATAAAGCTACAAAAGCCAACAGAATCCAAGAGATTGTCTTACAAACTAGGTGCCTCTCCTCTTATACCATATGCTCCCTTCCGTTTTGCTGACATGTTGGAGGTGGGAGTCAGTGGTCAGTTCTTATCTCCATGTCTGGTGGGATTGCCTAGTTTTGGAGCGATGTTCGTGGCAGGGTTAAAAAATAATGTTGAAAATTTCATATACATACATACATACATACATACATTTGGGTATTTCTGCAGTCAAAAATAGGAGCGATTGGGATTTGAGTGATGGAACACTGTAAGGACCGTCGCCGCCGGCGTAATAAAAAGCCTAAACCCAGTGCTGGCTCATAGTAGTGAGACTTTCAATAGCAGTACCACTACTCACCTCTGCCTGTGCAATGCTCAGGTGTTGCCTAGATCATCTAATACTCCTGCATAAAACTAGGCCACACCTGAAGCCCAACGCTTCCACATTGTCTTGGAAATATCCAAGCTGCAAGGAGTTACCTGCTGTTCCTCCAATAATCCTATGATCCATACTCTGCTGGATCCTATCCTCTCCAGGCAATCTCTGTTATAACGCTCCTGGACTGATTATTTGCAAACCTCCTGGATCTCCCAAATTTACCTTACCTGGATTATAAAGACTTGCCCACATCTCTAAGGACTCAGATCTATTCATATATATAACTTAAGTATTCTCTGCTTCTGTTTTCCCATTGTTAGGATCTGCAGTTTCTCCCTATATTTAGTATATTCTGCTTTAGTCTGTCTATCCCTCTTTTGTATAGTTTAATGTTCCTTATCCATATATTATTCTCTGCTTTAGTTCTGACTCTAGACCTGTAACCTGTGTATACATATACATATATACACTCTCTCCTTCCTTTATTCCTTTTGCTTTCCTTCTCTCTTGGAGATACATATATCTTTCTCCTCTATTCAGTATCTGTATCTGCATCGTTCTTATTTTGCCTCTTTTGTTCTAATTAATATCCTTATCTATTGTTATTACTTATTCAGTATTCTCCTTCTCTCGCCTATACCTCCTACATTCTGTTGTTGCCACGGCCCTATATCTGGTTCTCCTCTATTCAGTATCTGTGTCTGCATCGTTCTTATTTTGCCTCTTTTGTTCTAATTAATATCCTTATCTATTGTTATTACTTATTCAGTATTCTCCTTCTCTCGCCTATACCTCCTAGATTCTGTTGTTGCCACGGCCCTATATCTGGTTCTCCTCTATTCAGTATCTGTGTCTGCATCGTTATTATTTTGCCTCTCTATCTTTTGTTCTAGTTAATATCCTTATCTATTTATTACTTATTCAGTATTCTCCTTATCTCGTTTACCCCTCCTATTTCTGTTGTTGCCTCGGCCTATTTCTTTTGTGCCTTTAAAAATAAATCATATACATACATACATACATACATACGGTTTGCTGCTATATTATTCATTGCACATTGGCTCGCACCTACCACCCCGGAACCAGCACCTGGTTGTCTGTGGCTATGCTCATTCTATACCTGTATATGTGAAGGACTAGGTGGCCAGATGCTGACCAAGAGAAGCCATTGCACATTTTAACATTGCAACATTGTTTATCTTTTGTGCTAATGATCCTTTCTGTTGCTCACTTGGTCCATCGTGAGCTTGTGTCAAAGTGTGAAGCACAGCAGAACTGACAGCGCTGTATTGCATGATGGGCAAGATGCAGCAGAATACAATATAATTGATATTTGTCAGAGTCTTTCAGTCACAGTCCATTTTATGGCTGTAGCTCTGTTCGCAAACTTGCCGTTCTTCCTATGACTACTCTGCTGCTGGAAAGCAAGGAATTCATTAGGAAATTTACAAACAGCAAACCAGAAGCCACAGCAGAGCACGCCGGGTCTTCGGGGATGCAGGAGGAGTCATTAAATTATGCAGATAATCCCGTGGTTGCCTAATTAAGTTTAAAGTTTTGTTGGGCAATTCATTTAAGGTGTCAGTCTACCTTTTGGCATTCCCTTCTCCGCAATACATTAACCAAGTCACTGTAATATGGATTGCAGCATTCCATTTGAATGTGATAAAATAGGAAATAAAACATTTGTGTACATAAAGTAATCATGACATTTGAGAGGCAAAGGGAAAAAAAAACCCTGCCTGAGCATTCAACATTCATACAACTATTTTAGAAATACATATTACCTTATATAGACACAAGGATGAACGTATTTAAAACCCATACATCATAATAACCACTCAAATAAGTTGCCTACTGTGTTTACCTTACGGTGTAACACAATGAAACACAAATATCGCCAACATTAACCCCTTCACTACCTTTAAATCGAGCAGATTCGATCTTCAAAAGCTCCTCTTTGTGACCTGATATTGAGTATACGCGATCTGGTCTTATCTGGAGCAATGGTGATAGAAAGAGGGGGGGTTGTGAGGGTCCTGAGGACAAGCAACGGCACTAGTGGCCTGCTCTACGGTGGGGTCCCCATATGCAAATCAGTCTGCTCTCATCCAATGAGGGTGGCCAGTACTGATTGCCAAAGACGTCATCCCTGCACGAGAGGTGCAGCAACCCCCGACGATAGTGTCGGCCTTGTTAGGCCTCGTCAGGAGGGTATTGCTGACACCCCTCTAGGCACCTCAAGCAAGGGGTCCACGTCTGGATGACACTGTATACTTATAGTGAGAGAAAGGGGGGGTGTGAGGATCAATGGAGCAATGTAAAGAAATTTTGTGAACTGTAAATCAAATGCGTTTGCAAATGGGGTCCAGGATACGCCCCTTAAAGTTCAACACATCTGACACGATAGCCGACGTCTTGAGATCTGTTTTTTTACTCTACGGAAACACAGAGCTCAGGTTGTAATGTAAATGTAGCAGCACTTTTTGGCCAGTAGAGGGAGCCCGCTTCCTGTAACATAGGGCTCATCTACAGTGAATATATTTAAAAAGGGACAGTCTGTATGTATTTTCTGTGTGGGTAATGGGAAATCATTTTCCATAAAACCACTTCTGGAAAGAGTTACGTCAATGGCTTTATGGAAAGTCACCTCGTAGTGAATGGGGTTATAACATTTGCCATATCTGAAATAGCCTTCCCTGATCAGAATCCCCTATCCTTTCTCAAGCTGGAAGGTCAGCCGAAACGTTGCCGCTAGCCCAATAAACTGGCCTTTATACAGACTGGTTGATTCAGCTTCTATATAAATTCATGGGGAGTTTTGTCTGGCTGATCCAAGGTTCCTGCAGCAGCCATCGGACCCTGAATTGGTTAAACCTGTGAGTGCGTAACCCTTCACCTTTTCGTTGAATTCAGTAGGACATTATGAATTATTTTAGTTAGCAATTGTACTGGAAATCAGATACAAACCACGGAAAATGTCAGCTGATTATGGTATCTCTCTCGTGCCCTTTCAGAGCGTTTCTTTTTTTAACTACATAAAAACGGAAGCCAAAACAAATAGTAAGTAAAAGTTATACAGTACTTTCTTTAATCGAAAAGGTCACTATTATTCATTAAGATAAAATCCAGAGAGCGTTTGACGCAGAAATTCACATATTGTAAACATTGTATCAACGTTAACTGATCTGTGCAGCCAAATACGTGGGAAAACCTACAAAATGCAAAGAAATATTTACAGTGTCTGTGCCAGCTTCCCCTTATGACAGAATTTAAATGGACATTGCATAGTTTTCTATTACCTGAGCACTGAGAAGCTGCGAGTGGACATCCTGGTGAGCTTTCCGGAGAAGCTTGCTTTCTTCTCTTAATTTGGATACACTATCTGGAGACATTATATAGAGTCATAAGTTGAGAAGAGACATTCAGAAATTCTAATTTTATTTTTTCAATTTAATAAAATGCCAAATATATTGTGAATTTTCCTATAGAATATATACTTTTTCTTACAATATCGTAAGGGTAAACCATTAATATATTAACATTTTAATGTTCTATAATAAAATAAGAAAAAGATTATAGGATATTAAAAATAGATTTAGGAGTGAAATATAAAAAATGTTATCGGTCATCATATTCTTTAGATTAATAATATCTTCATATAACATTAAAATGTTATAAGAAAAAAGATATTAAAAATATGTTTAGAAGATATTAAAATATTATCTCATTATTTTAGATTAATATTATAGAACATTAAAATGTTATAAGAAAAATATATTATATGATACCATTTCTTATGTTTTAATATCCTAGATTATTATATAAAGAAAAAAGATATGGTATTAAAACATAAAGGGTATCATAATATAGTCTTTTTCTTCGATTAGTAATATTTTGATATTATGTAATATACTGTATTTCTTTTCACGCCTTTAGTGAAGGGTGTAGGTGGGAAATTATGCAAGACGAGGTTTCATCTTCTATTCTCAAGTGAAGCCTCATAGACCAGACCTGAATAAGGATAATTGTTTTACAGTCTATATCCTTGTTCGGAGAGCTTTAATTTTCTGTCCATGGACATATTTCAGAATATCGGAAACCTATATTCCTTTGCATTCATCCAACTTATGACCCTGGCTGTGGCTCATGGGGTACAGCTGACAGCTACTGAAAAAGGACTTACCCATATCTTCAAGTTCAAGCCCTCTTAAACATACACTAGGTACACAAGTCCATCCAGCACATGTTTAGTAGTGCACAGCTCCATTAAAGCGAGTCCAACATGGCGGCACCATAATCCGTTTTCTAGAATGTTGAGTGATAAGTGCGTACCTTGTGAAACCCAGGAGTCTCTCTGGAGTTAGTTCTCTTAGTGTGGACAGTGACTATATTGGTCAGGGTTTAGGAATATAATTCAATTCACGTGGCTGTCATGAGATGTCATTATCTACAGCAGGGGTGCTCAACGTTGGCCCTTGAGATGTTTTAGTACTACATTTCTTGTCAAGGCTCTGTTGACCCAATGAATAGATGTGTCATAGGAGATGTACATCCAAAACATCTGGAGGGCCAAGGATGAGCATCCTTGGTCTACAGAATGCATACATCACTTTGGATGTCAACTAGTCACTTCATAAGAACACTCAAGGGACTGGGCACAATGCTACATAAATACATAGGTCTTGTTGTAGAGATTATCCCATCCAAATTTTAGACAAACTAAGACAGCTGCTGTATATATTAAAAGCAATGTAAGACAGCATTTGAAATACAAATAAGTCTTTGACTCGTTTCCGTATTGTAGTAGCAAAGTGTTCCATGAAAAATCGGTTACAATTCTTATCCCTTAGAACTACAATACAAAACCACACAAAAATGGCTACCAAAACCAAATGGTTTTCTTTCAATACCTTGAAGCCCAGTGATTACACCATCCTTTTCCCGTTCTGCCCGGGACAGACTCTGTTTGTGGGACTCTATGGTCTTTTGGTGTTCCAGCTTTAGATTGCTGTGCTCACTATGCAAGTCGGTCAACTGTTTCTTCAGTTCGACGTGCTGGTTCTAAGTGTAAATAATAATAAAAATGTTTTTTTAAAAAAAGCAAAGTTTTAACAATTAGGCAAGTATGTATAATGGGCTGAGCGTACCCTGAAGAATTACAAAAAAGCAAAGTATAATATGTTTCAGTGAGACGTTTTGACCTTTTGAAATCATTGCTTAGGTTTGGGTTGTAGCCATTTGGTAAACTCTTGCCATCA
The DNA here is from genome assembly GCA_009667805.1 of Leptobrachium leishanense. Taxonomy (NCBI): domain Eukaryota; kingdom Metazoa; phylum Chordata; class Amphibia; order Anura; family Megophryidae; genus Leptobrachium; species Leptobrachium leishanense. Next base: position 23,282,580 of record CM019073.1, on the reverse strand, counting down.
GATGGATTGACCGCCAAGCAAAACGTGAGACATTTCACAATGAACAGGTAAGTGAAATTAAATTACCAAGTGATTTATTCAACTATCTATTACAAGTCAGCAAAAGTATATGGGATTTAAAATTTAGGATGCAATAAAATAAAAGGAACCCAGCATTCCAATCTGTAAAAAGACCAGTTTATTAAAAAAGCGGTTACAGCTGAAATGTTGGTGCTGGACCAATAAACTGGTCTTTACACAGACTGGAGTGCTGGAGTCCATCTTTTATGGAGTTTCATATGGAGTCGTCTTTGGCTGCTCTATGGTTCCTACAACACCCATCTGACCATGAACTGGTTAAATCTGTGTTTGCACCACCCTTCACTTGGTTATTAAATTTGAGATTGTTGTTGTAGTTGAGCTACTGAGTCGACCAGAGTTCTACCTACTAACTCTAGCGAGAAGATCTTTGAACATCCCGCTTCATGGCCATTAGAAGGCATTGTGCCGGGGGGAGGGAATTGAGAAACTAGCATATTGTTCTTGCACATTGTGGTTGCTCCCATGTCCTTGTGAAGGAGCCAAGGTCAATTAGCCGAAATCAACAGATCTAAAAATAGCGAGGGAAATATATTTTTTTCGAACATAGTCAAGAAAAATGCGAATTGAAATCGCTAGAGCCAATATTCGATCCGAAATGCCAGAAAAAACACACTTGGATCTCCTGAACCAGATAAAGTCCCGATTTCAAATTTCTTTTGTTTTAAATCAACACTCCAGTAAAATAAAGTAAAAATAATAAAAAAAATAGATAAAATTTAAAAAAGTTCTTTCCCCTTACATTTCCAAGAGGAAAAGACGTCTACAATGACACGTATAGGGACGTACACGTCAGTGAACATAGGGAATTGTACTGCAGTAAAATATATTGAGGGCCCTATTTCAATCTTTATGCCAACATGGGGACTCTAAAGTGAGAAAATATGCGCCTGCAGATTATTCTGCAGCATCCCCATTAGCGTGGTATTCCGGGGCTGGTGATAACTCAGCACCTTGTCCTGGAATGCACCACTAACCGCAGTGGTACTTGCACTAGCACTTCTGCGCCGCAGCGAGTATCACGTCCGTGTTCATAGGACTCTGCGGAGGGTTGCCCTTCCGAGCTGCGACCCTGCGCAACCTCACTCTCAAGAGACCATGCAGAGTTGTGGGAGACTAGGAACTATTTGTCCTCAGTCTCACTCTGCTCACAGCTGGATGAAGCGGTGGATCAGTCCACCCTTCTCGCGTGGGATAAGAGGCGAGCATCGTATTTAATGGGGGGGGGGGTGTTAAAGGATTCTGCAACTGCAATTTAACACCAACTCTTAGGAGGTGATACTTTTTGGCTTTCTGCATCCCGATGGCAATTTGTGACTGCGCTTTGTAATACTTTGCTTTTGCTTATCGAAACTCTAATAATCGTTGGCGCGCCCCATTTTAAGTATAGGATGCGCACAGTACCGTAAGCTCACGAAAACTGCAAGGCCCAAACGGATTTCACCCCAGTGCAGCGTCAGGAATTTAATACTGTATGAATACAAATAGGGAGGCTTCCTCTAGATCTCGGCTGGAGGCAGCATCACATCCTCCACGGCTGCATCAAAGCCCTGCGACCGGACCCACCGCTAGGTAAGTATTGCGGCCGCCGGAGGGGGAACGCTGGCCAAATGCTTTTCATGCATGCGGCCAGCTTCCCCAGCCCCGCGGATACCGGCAAGCCAGCCCAGTGCTGGCTTCCGGTATCGGGGGGGAGGTATCGGGCCATTTGCACGAGTAACAAGTACTCGTGTAAACGGTTGTATCGGCACGATACTAGTATCGGTGCATCCGTAAATAGATAGATATATATATCTATCTCTGGGGGGATATATACATGTGAGCCGGGGGCATTTTTATATGAGGTCTGTTTTTAGTGAAAAGCAGTCACATGACAATAAAAGTATCGGTACTCGGTATCGGTGAGTACTTTTTAAAAAAGTATCGGTACTTGGTCTTAAAAAAGTGGTATCGGTGCATCCCTAAATACAAGCGTTAATATGGAGATTGTTATGGAGAAAAAAACACCACATCATTGTTCACCGACATTGTGTTTAAGAACAACACCTGAACCTTTCTCTATTGATTGCACAATTATGAGCACGAAACTCCTGCGTATGAAACATCCGAGCGGCTTTCTAATAAAAAATATTCTGTGGCTTAGAGCAAAGAAAAGAAAATACAGGTCACAGAGGTCTGTTGTGTATACAGATAAACAGCCTCATGCAAGTACAGCACAGTTTGAGGTCGGTCCATGCAGTTGCCGTGGCAACAGCACAGAGCAAGGAAGCCAAAATTAAATCGCTTGATTGACTGATAGATAATAACCTGCCGGCTCGACGCGTCTGATCCGGACACGGGATATAATTTCACCTCTTATGCAGAAAGTACTTTCCATTAGTTATCGAAAACATATTGGGGATACTCCCAACAGCAGAGGACCCCCCCCATTTAAAAATATAGGGAATGCAAAATTAAAAAAAAAAAAGTACAGCGAAAACCCAAATTAATGTCAAGTTGAGACAAGCATTTTCCCAATTTGCATCTTTTAATTCATACCTTTGGCAAGTTATTCCTGTCTAACCCTTTGACGTCGCCGAGCGCCCTATTCCAACCTGGTGGCAGGCTTAAATGCTGCACTGAGGCATAGTAAGCCCCGCTCTTCCTTAGCAGTCGATTGCCATCACTGACTGTGGGAACTGGCTGAACTCCAGCCGTCCCCCATGCAGGCAATGATGCTATCGGCTTGCTGTGAAAGGAGGTGCGCTGGAGGAGGGCCAGAAAGCCGCGGGGCGTATGCCACTATATGGCGTTAACCCTTTCACTGCTGAGGACGTGTGGGGAACGTCCTCATTGACTCCTAAGGAAAGATAGGGGTGGAGATAAGGGTTTGTTTGAACCCATATATCTCCCGACTGTTTTCAGCTAGCAGGGTCATGTTTGGAATCATTAGAAAGGCCAGAGCATGGCCTTTCCAATGATACCAAACATGACCATGTTTAAAGTAAAGAAAAAAAATAACAACAATAATAATACAGAAAAGAAAAATGTGTTTTTTTAAGACGTGAAATGGCTCGGCCCCATTGTTAAGAGGCTAAAAAGAGAGTCTATGGACGTCTCCCTCTTGACCTAAACATAGCTTTATTGGTTTGCTGTGTGCATACCAGTTGCACGTGTCAATCAACAGAGAGCCAGCACTTAGCCGCTTCCTGCAGCAAGATTGCTTGGAGCCAAAAGAAGACGGAAAAGGTGGTGGTTGACAGGGGTTAATTGTTAACCCCTCTTTTTGTTTGTAAATTTTGTAACCAAAATTATTCTTTGAAAGCCCATTTCCTGTGCATACCCGCAGGCGACGAGCTGCTCGGAGTTTCCCTCACTATGGTGATTTTCTCATTCATCCATGAAAATACCTGGCGCATTTTCAAGCGGTGCACAGACGCGTCAGACAGCTTGTATAATCTTCGAAAAAAGCATGTGTGCACTCTAGCGTCGCAGTATACTTAGCAATGGGACTAACAACTAAACGGCGCACTGGCAAGTCATTGCAAAATTTAGACGAGGATAGGAATGCTGGAAACTCCACTCAAAACGAAGCAGACATTGGTAGAAACCCTATAACACCTATAGGGAAGGAAAGAAAAAAAAAAAGTAGGATGATGCCTACACATGCACCTGAGTCATTCACCGCAGAGTATTAACAAATGGCCGGGGGGGGGGGTACAGGGGCAGTGTATGGGACAAAGGCCTTTGGAAAGGCTCTCTGCTGCCAATGTGGCCATGAGCACTTAGCACTATATTAATAAATGGATCCAGCAGCAGCTGAGTTCCTGGTGATCCAGTATAGATAAACTCATCTCCGGTAGTCTTTTGGACAGCACTGCACTCTGCATATCCATCAGGCACGGACTGCATACCTGCTCTGTACAGTGCCAGCACTCAGTAGTGGCTTGTCAGCTTGAGTCCCACTAACTGCCTGTGCCCTGAAGGGCAATTACAAGGCCTACACACGACAGAGGTAGAGTGCGCTGCTCTCTCACCAGTCTGCCAGGGAACTAGCTGATGTCAGTCGCTATTCCCCACTGGAACACCAGGGATTTAGCCCCTCCCTGCAATAAATGGAAGCAAGAGGATTTATTTTTTATTATGAAAAAAAATGAAAACCTCAAGTCAACTGACACACACACACACACACACACACACACACACAATAACAAATACTGACACATTGCACACAGTCCATCACAAAGCAGGAAAGGGACAAAATATTTATTTAAAAAAAAACTAATAATCAAGTATGCACAGACGTTATGCACAGACATTATAAAAACATCATGCACGTCCACACACATTACAGAGCAATTGCACATGACACAATTTACATTTTTTGAAATAACACATTTTACTATAGCAGTGGTTCCCAACCGCAGTCCTCAAGTCCCCCTAACAGGCTAGGTTTTAAGGATCACCTTGGGGAAATACAGACTGAATCCTGCAATCACTGAGCAGCAAATCATATCACCTGTGCTGTGCTTCAGCTATCTGCAAACCTGGCCTGTTGGAGGTACTTGAGGACTGCAGTTGGGAACCACTGTGCTATAGCACTGTGGACACATAAATATGAACAAAAAACACAGATCTTTACCTTCAGTATAGTGTGCTGTGAATTCAGAGCCCCGTAACGATTCATAGAATCTTGCTGCAACAAGAGCAGATGATCACATGACTAACAAAGACATAGAATTATAGCAGCATTTGTTGCAATTGTTTTGCAAACTGTATCAAGCAACATTGAAAAGGTAGAAAGAAATCAGGTGAGCTTTTATTTTACCACTAGGTTTTATTAGTTGCATTTTGAATTATTTTATCGCTTTGGGAATATCTTATACATGTGTTTATAAACACTCACAGGGTTATTCAAAGAGAATGGAAAAGTCACCACACGTTCGGTGACTTTGCGTTCTCTTCAATTCGGTTAGTTTTGCCGATCCCTTTTCGGCGACCCTGCGGTGTATTCAGCAAGCACCACAGGGTCCCCGAATTGCAGGGAGAGGCTGCCGCAAACTAACCGCACAACCCGGCGAATGCACGCTGAAAACCTGCAAAAACATCTGGATTAACCCGCTGAAAACGCCGGAAAAACAAGAGCAGGTGCCGATCACAAGCAGCGAAGCCGCCGGAAAAAGCCGACACTTCAGACGAAGGCAGTGAATAAATTAGCAAAACAGTTTGCTTGAATGTTTGAAAAGTGAAACGCTGTTTGCAAAGAAACTACTGAGCGAAAATGTCTGAAATTTACATATGAGGTCCAGGGAATGATAATAAAAAGGGCTGTTACAGAAAAAATAAGTTAAAAAAAATCCAGAAAAATGCTTAAAATATCCTAAAAAAAAAAATCTATAAATAAAGAGACTCTTTACTGCAGAATATTATAATGAACGGTTTATTAGATATTGAATTAAAACCGGAATATTTTTAACATTGAAGCCTATGGGATTCACCTGAATAAACCTGTCGCATGAAACCACCGAACGGCAGGGCTTATCGGGAACCTTTCACTGCTGGTTTGTGTTCTCTGAATAGCTGAAGCAGTGCTTTTTCATGGAGATTTCACTGCCCTCGAACAGGCACCGTATGTTCAGGCAATTCGCCAGGATTTGGCGAACTGCCTGCTCTCTGGATAGCCGAATGGCCAGGAAAGGAAACCGAACGCTGATTTTCAGAGTTCGGTTACCTTTCTCCAGCCATTCGGATCTCTTTGGGTAACCCTGTTAGTGTACGTTGAGTGCGCTGCAGAACTGCTGGCACAGCATTACTGGCATGTGGGTGCAAAAACAACTTTTGGATTGACTTTTTGATAAGCATTACACTGGCATAAAATCTATTTCCATTGAAAGCGTAGCTGAAACATTAAATGGTTTGCATTAAAAAATTTGCAGTTTCTATCAACAAACACAGTCATATTGTTTTAACAAAGCCATCACGTTACCCTGTGAGCAGGAAGGAAAAGGCACGAACCGATCCGGATTGCAAAGCATAAATAAACAAACACCGATTTCATCATGGTACAAATTGCAAAACTACAATTACCGTTAACTGTTGCTTGCCTTCAGTATTCGTTTAGATTTTTGATAGGTACTATATCATTTATTGCAGATATGTATGTATGTCCTAAATCTTGCATAAGAAATTAGAACCAGATATATAAAGGTTTCTATGGTAGCTTAACTTGCTACATAAATCTCTCCGCTATTAACCTGTAAAGTCTCATGCATTCACGAGATAAGACACAAAGCAATTTCTTCAGTGCTAATGGAGAACGAATCAATAAAGAACTGGAATGTAAAAAAAAAAACTAAAAAAAAAAACCACACACGACTTTTATACATTTACATTTTTTTTCTACCAGTGTTTCCCCAATCTGTCCTCTGGGAGCACTGACCTGGATTTTAAAATGAGCATACGCTGTAACTAGATTACTTGTGCATTACAAATAAAACCACTTTATAAAACACATGTTGCCGTTTTTTTCTTTTTGAAGTAATTGCATGTAAAAAGGAAAAAAGTAAAGTTGGGCTTTTATCTCCAGTTTCCATTTTGTGGACTATTCCCATAATGCAACATTATACAAAATCTATGCAACAGCTTTATACTTTACTGCTGTGGTTTATTTAATCTACGGTATTTAAACAGTTAACCCCTTCACTGCCAAGTTATTTTTTTTTAAAAAGTCAGAAACCAGTGTTTAGTTTGTAAAATCATAATTATACATTAATAAATCGTTATTACAGTAAATAACCGATTTTGGCCAGTAGATGGTGCCATCTATTGCCAAAGTGCATTGCTTCCTGGGAACAGGGTTTGGAAACACATACATCTTTTAAGACGTTATTATATTAAATGCATAATATAGAGGAGTACCCATAGATACTCGAGTATAGCGCGACCCGAATATAACACGATGGATAGAGATTTATTATGGAAATGAGAAAATATTTAAGACTCGAATAGAACGCGGGGAGCAAAATTTTACTGTACCGGTAAACAATTAAGATCCTTCCAGGTGCTCTTAACACAGTCAGGCTCCCCCTCAGGCCAGAATGCTCTGCTCTAGGCTTGTGCACCAAATTTTTTTTTTCGGTTCGGTTCATTCGGACTTTGTAAATTTTCGTTTCGACCAATTTTCGTATCGACTTTTTTTTCGTGATTTCGTAAATTTTCGTGTTTTTCGGAAACGTCTGTTCTCCTCGTTTCAAAGTGTCTATTCGTTTTGACGTAAACTAATGGTTTTTCGGATACGATAATTATACAATACGATAATTCTGCCATTAAGATTTCTCATGTTTTACAAGAAGGATACATTGAGATTTCTCATGTTTTACAAGAAGGATACATTGAGATTTCTCTGGTTTTCCAGGAAGGAAACATTGAGATGGGAATGATACAAAATTTAATTACAGAATCAGCAATATAAATACGTTGTCTGAAATTACTGAAATGGAACCGAAATTAGGAATGGAGCCGAAATCACGAATGGAACGAAAATTAATTTCGATTTTACACATTTCTGGTCCATTCGAAAATTCCGAAAAGTTTTCGTTTTGGCACAAAAATTCGTTCGGATCTGCCGTTTTCGGATCTTAAAATTTTCGCAAAAAAAACCAAAAAAAAAAAAAACGCCCGAATCGGGAAATTTCATGAAAATTCCGAAATCCCGAAACCCGAAACGCACATCCCTACTCTGCTCTAGAATGATTGCAGTTGTTACTAAGTATGAAGCCACCGGCCATCCGTCTTTACTTGCGCTTAAATGGCCGGCGGAGGCGAGCAAGGTTAATGATTGGCTTAAACCGTGTGTGCCCTCTAGCAGTGATGGATCCCACCTCACCCGAATCTCGGAGTTCCTGAAGTGTTAGCAAGCATCAGGGAGCCCACATTCACTTCAGTGAGACTACCGGAACCTCCGGGAGACTGGGATCCAGAGCAAGGCAAGTTTTATTCTTAGTTTATTTTTTACACGCGGTGCAGATGTCTCGAATATAACGCGACCCCTCCAATTTTAAAGGTGAATTTTTTTGTCACCAAAATCTAGCTGTATACTCGAGTATCTACAGTAACATTAGTCCAGATTAATTATTATTATTATCCTATGCATGAATGGGTGGAACACATTACATTACACTTTATGTTTGATATAGATTGCAGGTGGAACGGTTGGATTAGAAGCATGTTTCTTTAATATAGGCATTACAATAAAAAAATGGTTTGGTTCCATTTTTCTGTCCCTTCAAAGAGAGAAATAAAACATTTTGCCTGATCATACTAGACATGTTTTGTCTCACGACCTTGTTAGAGGAGCTATGACAGATATGTTCCACAGCGCCAAACATCTGACAGTAACTGGTGATTCATTCCAATTCATAGAGAAAAAGGGGGGGAAAAAATTAAACAATCTTTGAAGACCACAGATAACTGATCCCAAGAGGGTGTCTTTCAGAAACAACCTGTGATCTACGCAATAATGTTTAAGGGCTGTTCGTCTGCAGCTCTCCGTGAGATCCCATACAGGATAAATCGCTTACCTTCTCTTTATTCAAAGCCTCCTGAGCCTCCAGCTTGTAAACTAAAAAATCTGTATTGAGGGTTTAAAAAGAAAAGAAAAAAAAAAGTTATACATTGCATAACCAACACATGTAGAGTCTATTAAAATCACCTGGAGTGACTGGAATAATAATAATTATGGTTGAAATAACGACACACAGCTTAATATTATTGTGACAGTCTGATTAGGGGCAGGGTGGTTGACCACAGGTTTATTCAGGGCCGGATTAAGATCTCTATGGGCCTGGAGCTGAAGATTTTGGTGGCTTTTTTTAGAATTTAGTGAAATGAAAACATATTTTAGGTTATTTCTGGTTTAGTGCAGATACAGGTATATCTAACCAGGTAGGTTAAGGTGCGAGGAAATTTCCATTCAGATTTCAAATGTGTAAAATAATTTTTCTTCAAATTTTATCATTCAAACCTCTGTGGTTATAGATTTGTAAGAATATCAATTCTTACATATTCTATAGGGAATTCTGGTTAAAAAAAAAAAATTGAAATTGGAACCTGTTACTGCATTTTTCTATATATACAATTTTAATTAAAAAAAATTGTTTTTTAAAAATATTATTTCCCTTGTGTTTTGGAGGATGGTGTTTTATGAATAGGACTATGTATAAAACACTGACCTTGCTCCCAGTGTGGGAAATGAGAAGGTGAGCAATGGCAGTGGTATTGCTCATTTTATATGTGACAAATGGACAATGCCATCGCTTTGGAACTAAAAATATATAAATAAAAAGTTATGTTTTCTTTTCTTTTAGATTTTACATGGTCTCGATTAGACTCTGCCCTGTCAAATGACACCTCATTTGACCTTGTGAGGTGTAAAGATTAGTGACACAAGTCGTCCCCCCAGTGCGGCATTTAGGTTTTTGATGTAACAATTTGTAATAATGGATTGTGCCATCACCTCCACACTTGTTGATGGCATAAGAAATGAGATGGTGAGTTAGTGCAGCATCATTGTTCACTTTATAATTGTAAATTGAAAATATTGCCGTGTTAGAAACAAATAAAAGGAAATATTTTATTGTTATATAAAATCTGGTGGTGTTTGGCATCATTGGAAAGGCCATGCTCTGGGCCTTTCCAGTGATACCTCATATGACCCTGTATCTGCTATGGAGTTGGAAATACAGGGGTCCAAATGCCAATCACTGCCGACATAGTTATCCTTTCTCTGGGCCTATTCTGGGACATGGGTCTTGAGCTGCTGCTCCATCAGCCCCTGTTAATCCGGCCCTGGGTTTAATAGCAGGTGAATGGAGAACTCCCTTTTCCCCTATAGGGTTAACTCACAGCTGATGCCTGATTAGGACTGCCCTGATAGGAGATGTGGTTCCCTCTGAGAGGGCAGTCTCGGTGCACCAGGGAAGGAACCTGAACCCACAAGGAAAGTACATTTTATTTTTTACTTATTGGTAAGTGGCTTAGCCGCCCTATATTTCAGTTAGGAATACCAAATGTTTATTTAGCCTCCGCAAAAAGGAGTAGGCATTTGATTTTATATTCGATTTATTTCAGGTTTACGGTGAACCCTGCAAATACCGTGGCTGTATAATAAAGGAAAGCGTGAAGCACTGATTCCTGTGTCAAGTGGCTATATCGAATTATATGTACATAATTGTGACTTTATTTGCATGTCCTACCCAGATTTTACTGCTACATACAGGAAATGAGACAAACGAGCTCTGTGGGCAAAGTCGGATGTCGAATGCTTACTTGTTTTTCATAATGACTTCTATTCTCTCTTGCACTTTGCTTACTGGAGGATTTTAACCTTACATATAAAGAAGACATAAATCTGTATGTGTAGATTTAAAGATATATGATTGCATGAACTTTGGAGGCAAGTACCTTTCAATCATTTCTGTATTATTTGTGGATTAAAAGATAGGAGCTAATGTTAATTCTATTCAATTATGAAACAGAAATCTCTTGGCTTCTATAGCAAAATTCACAGAACACAAGTGAAAAAAAGAAACGATTTATGGCAACTGGGATGTCGTGCACCATAATGGCTTCTGACTGGATATTCACAATGTGACCTGGAGCTCACAACAGCTGGTAGATGTATGCTAAAAAAAAAAATTGAGTTAACTTAAAACACAGTTCAGATTCCAGATGTGGTTACATAAAACAGTATTAAACTAAAGAAAGAAAATAAAAACAAAACACAGAATGCTTACCTTCTTTTGTTTTCTTGTGTTCCCCCCTCTCCTTCAGTAACGAACGCTCTAGCCTTGACCGATGCTCGTAAACCACTAAATAAATGCAAATAAATAAATGTAAGACTAATAAACCACTTAGATGCCCAAAAATAAATATAAACCCGGTAATCTGTATGGTGGTGTTGTACGGTTACAAAACAGAGCATGTCCTAGACTCCAGCAAAGAGTATATAGAACAAAGAATGTACTGAAACCAATTCAATCAAATCAAATGCTCACTGTTCATCCCGCGGCGCGAACGGCGACCTGATCCATCACTTCTGGCCACCGGGAGCAGAGTGAGCCTAGGGGAAAAAAAAGTCCCCAGTCTCCCTCCGCCAACCAGCAGGATCTCGTGAGAGGCGAGATCTGCCGGTCATGTGACCCAGCAGCAGAAGCCTCCATGGAGTCCATAGGGGATGCTCGGGACCAGGGCCGGCCCAAGCCACTGTGCTGCCTGGAGCAAAGGATGAATTGCTGCCCCCCCACCCCCAAAAAAACATGGTGTGTATGAGCATATCACAGAGCATCACATATCACGGCCCACTGTCCCACACACACTTACAAACTTGCAGTCACACTCAGATAACACAGCCGGTAACAGGGAGACGCAGAGGATTAATGACTCCAGAGGGCACAGAGTTACTGTCGATTCTATTTCACAGGGTGTTCCTCTAAATAGGAAGCGCCTCACCGAAGGTATGAAAGAAATTAGGAAAATGTTTTGTCACCATTATTATTATTATTATTTATTTATAAAGTGCCAGCATATTCCGCAGCGCTGTACAATAGGCACAGTATAGACAGGGTTACAATACATTGAACAACATTTGACAAACAGTACAGGAGGGGATGAGGGCCCTATTCCCGTAGGAACTCACAATCTAGGAGGGTTGGGGTTGGAAACAGGAGGAGAGGACTTTAAGGTGAGAGTGATTGATGGTTACATCAGTGAGTTGGGTGGTAGGCTTCCCTAAATAGGAACGTTTTAAGGGAGCGTTTGAAGGAAGAGAAGTTAGGGGAAAGTCTGACAGTACGAGGGAGAGCGTTCCAGAGAGTGGGGGCTGTGCGTGAGAAATCCTGCCCTTCCAAACGGTGGCTGGCTTTAACCCCGGATCGTGATCCTCTCCCAGAGCTGGCCGACATCTTGGATGTCAGGCAAGCTTCCGGGAACTCCCCGACTACTGGCGTCATCGTGCATAGCGCAATGGCGTCAGTTCTGGAGTTAATCCCTAGCTGCCACCAATGGTGGAGATAGGGGGTTCCTATCTAGGGGTTAATGTTTGGAATTATTGGATCGGCCAGAGCATGGCCTTTCCAACGATACCAAATATGACCATGTAAACTTTAATAAACAAAATAAAAAAATATTTAAAATAAATAAATGTAGCAATATTGTTCCCATTACAATTACAATGTGAACAATGATGCTGCGCTAACGATTTTTGTATGGGGCGCGTTTGTTAAAAAAATCGTGTAATTTTCCCCAAAACAAAAGTAACGAGACCCCATTTCAAATTTTTTTAACAAGCGCAACCAATAGAAAATATAACCACAAATGCTTGCATGTTAAAATGTGAAAATAAACCAATTCTAATTTTATTGCATTTGGTGTTATAATATACAGACAGGACATGACGTATACATATAATAATGATATATTATGAATCTGCCGAGTCTGACGGAAAGAACGATATATAATACAGTGGCAAGAAAAAGTATGTGAACCCTTTGGGATTACGAGGAGTTTTGCATGAATTGGCCATAAAATGTGCTCTGATCTTCATCTAAGTCACAACAATTTGAAAAACACAGTCTGCTTAAAATAATACAACACAAACATTATATGTTTTCATTTGTTTATTGAACATAACATGTAAACATTCACAGTGCAGGGTGGAGAAAGTATGTGAACCCCTAGCCTAATGACTTCTCCAAGAGCTAATTGGAGCCAGGAGTGAGCCAACCTTGAGTCCAATTAGTGTGATATTATTGGATGTGTTGCTGAAAGCTGTCCTGCCCTTTAAAAACACACACCAGTTTTGGGTTTACTGGTTTCAAGAAGCACTGCCTGATGTGAACCATGCCTCGCAGAAAAGAGCTCTCAGAAGACCTACGATCAAGAATTGTTGACTTGCATGAAGCTGGAAAGGGTTACAGAAGTATCTCCAAAAGCCTTGATGTTCATGTGTCCACGGTAAGACAGACGGTCTACAAATGGAGAAAGTTCAGCACTGTTGCTACTCTCCCTAGGCGTGGTCGTCATGTAAAGATGACTGCAAGAGCACAGCGCAGAATGCTTAATGAGGTAAAGAAGAATCCTTGAGTGTCAGCTAAAGACTTACAGAAATCTCTGGCACATGCTACCATTTTTGTTGACACATCTACAATAAGGAAAACATTAAACAAGAATGGAATACATGGGAGGACACCACCATTGCTGTCCAAAAAGAATATTGCAGCACGTTTGCAAGAGAGCACCTGGATGTTCCACAGCAATACTGGCAAAATATTCTGTGGACTGATGAAACCAAAATTGAGTTGTTTGGAAAAAACACACAACACTATGTGTGGAGAAAAAAAGGCACAGCACACCAACATCAAAACCTCATCCCCACTGTAAAACATGGCAGAGGGAGCATCATGGTTTGGGGCTGCTTTGCTGCCTCTTGGCCTGGACGGATTGTTGTCATTGATGGAAAAATGAATTCCAGAGCTTATCAAGACATTTTGCAGAAAACCGTAAGACCATCTGTCCGCCAACTGAAGCTCCGCAGAGGATGGGTGATGCATCAGGAGCAACAAAACTCAGTAATTCAACAAAAGAATGGCTTCAACAAAACAAAATACGCCTTCTGGAGTGGCCCAGTCAGAGTCCTGACCTCAACCCGATTGAAAGGCTATGGCATGACCTTAAGAGAGCGATTCACACCAGACATCCCAAGAATATTGCTACACTGAAACAATTTTGTGAAGAGGAGTGGTCCAAAATTACCCCAGATCGTTGTGCAGGTCTGATCTGCAACTACAGGAAACGTTTGGTTGCGGTTATTGCTGCCAAAGGAGTGTCAACCAGTTATTAAGTCCAAAGGTTCACATACTTTTTCCACCCTGCACTGTGAATGTTTACATGTTCTGTTCAAAACACATGAAAACATATGTTTGTGTTGTATTACTTTAAGCAGACTGTGTTTTTCAAACTGTTGTGACTTAGATGAAGATCAGAGCACATTTTATGACCAATTCATGCAAAACTCCACGTAATCCCAAAGGGTTCACATACTTTTTCTTGCCACTGTATGTCTGGGTCATATAATAAAATAAGGCTTCAAAATGCGTTTAAACATGATGAGCCAAACCGGTAAAAATGAGCTCAGCACAAAGGTGTGAAATGCCTCAGCAGCGAAAGGGTTAATATTGATTGGACCCTGGGCAAACATTTTCTTGGGTCTCCCCTCCCCCCCGAAAGCCTGCATAAATTTTTCTCTCCACCCCCAACATCCAAAAAAAAAAAAAAAAAAAACACATACACTATGGACTTGTCTTAAAAAGCTTTAATAATGTAAACATACGGAACTGACTCACACACAAGTCCTTAGATTGATGTGAAATAGTATTACATTTATACACTGCACAGGTAACATCACTGCTCTGCATGGAGAGAGCCTGTGGAGACATGGGTTCGATGCCAGCGAGCAACCTCTCCAGTAAGTGTCCTTGGCAAGACACCTAACGGTACATACTCGCCACCCAGGACATACTTGAAAACGAGAGAAATCTCAATGTATTCTTCCTGGTAAAATCCTTTCTCAAAAAAAATAAAAAATTATTGTGGAGCTCTGTGATACAGTAATGTGCAAGGTGTATGAGTGTATCACAGAGCTCCACAATAATGTGCAGTGTATAAATGTAATACATTTCAGAGCTTCACAGCAATAAAACCCACAGCAATGTGCAGTGTGTATTAGTGCATCACGGAGTTCCGTAGCAATAAAACAGGGACAGGAAGATGATGGGGAATAGGTGAAGAGCCAGATGCGGAAGCCTCGTGTTCTCTGGCTGCATTGCTCCTCAGCGCAGGCTTCCAGATTCCTCGCGATATCCCAGTCCGGCCCTGCATGACGGCGGTGGTCGTCCACGGTTTACGTGGGCCCAAGGGGCAGCTGCTTTGGGCCCTTCAACAATGACTGGGCCCAGGGCAACTGCCCGCTTTGCCCTGCGTTAAAGACGGCCCTGAACAGGACATACAATGAAAACAACGTTAGAGGTTTCTGACACTGTGCTACAGAATGCTGAGCACGATGGGAACTGTAAACATCTACAAAAGGTGCCAAAACAAGTATCAGTCTCCAGCAGGCTCAGTTGCAGATGGAACCCATTATAAAATAGTCTGAGCACTGCACTGCAAATGCTAAGTGCAGGGTATGAAGGAAAAGCTTACAGCCGGCAGCTGGGCCTCTGCCATTTCAAAAATACATTTTACTCAAAACACACTTTTTTTGGGGAGAATTAAAGTAGCCAAGAACAGCAGGAAGGAAATAAGGAGGAGTAGAGAGTATGCGCAAACCACCTGCTGCAAAAAGCATAACACACACACACGCTGAGAACGGGGGTTTTTGATCTGGACTTCCAACATAGGATGCTCTAAGGCAGCAATAATTTACAGCAAAACAATATAAATCCATTAAAATCAGAAGAACTCGTGTCAAACTATGAATTAAAAAAATAAACCAGTCTAACCATGAAAGGAACGGGATAGGGTTAATATATTTGTATTTATTTTGTTGGCAATGCGCATGTGATGCTCAGTGGATTTGTTGTACGGTAAAAGAAAACCAGAACTTGTCCTTTTGACGTGTTAGATTACATATTCATAATTACAGATGGTATAAAAAAACACAACTTACAATTGTTTTTGAATGATTTGGTTAAGAAAAATTCATATTCCAGTTTAGATCGAAAGTGTGCAGGCAGTGTTTTATTATTTGTTGAGAATAAATTTGCCACGGTAGACGTGAATCAAGCAAAGCACGTAGGGGAGACAGAATTATTTTTTATCTCCTGTTTCCATTATGTAGATTTTTCCCATGATGCAACATTTACCAAAAGGTGTGCAAAAGTTTAACTTTACTGCTGTAGTTTATCAAATCTACAGTCTTTAAACAGTTAAGGCGGCAGTAGGTCTTTTGTCCTGCCTCTGCTATCTGCGATAAGAGATGGCAGCTGAATGAGATAAAACAGGGAGCTTAAAAGGCTTCTAATCTACCCCCTGGTGGTGTCCTTTGAATACATCCCACACAATACATTGATTTGAGTCCTTGATCGACCCATAGACTCAATTCCCATTAGACACAAAAAGCAAGGTCAGATAACAAGCCAAGGTTAAAGCCAGAGGGGGGGGGAGTAGTAGTACTAGCCAATAAGTTGGTTAAAAGGGTAATCATACAAGCCAAGGTCAGTAACAGAGAGGGTAGTTGTAAGGGCAGAGAAATAGGGAAACCAGTAGTCAATAACAATACAATAACACACACTCCCAGGTATACAAAACCAGGACAGGGCACGGAGTGAGTGAAAGATAAATAGTACATTTAACCCTACTGGGCGGCATCAAATCAGAGCACTAGCACGTCTGGGAATGATACGGACGCAATGACTGAACGTCGACCAAAAAAGACAAGCAGCATCAAGGCCATAAGAACAGCACAGTCAGCATAAAAATTACTGACAGCCTAGCAGGCGTTTCAGCGACCAAAGAGGAGGCCGCGACAAACATGCATGTAGCGTGGCACACGTGCAGTAGATGGAACAGCAACTTCATTCATGGAGTGTCCGGTGGAGGCCATGTGCAGCATCGCAGCCAAGGAAGTAGGCTGCAAAGACCTGAGGCGCGTTCAATACCTCAGCTGCTGCAAGTGCTAAGTTAGCAACTTGCCATTGAACGCCGTTCTGCCGCTCAGCACTCAGCACTGCTAACTTAGCACTTGCAGCGACCCGAGGAGATGCTGCGAGTAGCTGAGTGTGACGTATTAAAGATGGCCGCCGCCATGAAGCAAGTAACAATTCCGTACAGCAAGATGGCTGCCGCAATGAAGCAAGTAACAATTCCGTACAGCAATGTTAATTTTGCGGTTTCTGTTCACCAAAGCACAAAATATTAATTTATTATTTCCCCCTGCACATAGACATATATTACAGCTCAATTTATATTTTGTTTCAGAAGTAAACATAACGTTTATTCTATAAAAACTATCATTTGTGGTGTGTGCGTACAAAACGGAATTGTGCCGACTGCTTTTCTTTATCATATTTTGTCCGAGTGATACGAAAAACAATCTGAATCTTTCATTAAGAAATCGGCCATTTTGGATTCGAAATTTGCATCCAAAGCGTTCAAAGACACTGCTGCAGCAAACTGAATTGCTGCGCTGCAGCAATTCAGCAGCTGCTGAGGTATTGAACGGGGTTCTGGGCATCATGACAAAAAGCTGCAATCTACATGAACGCAGACGAGTAAGGCTAGGGTCAGACGAGCGCATTGTGTACGGAATGTGCGTCTGTGCAGTATTGACGCACGTTCTGACGGAAGACGCAGTAGTGGCACACGGTCCGTTTTTGTGAGCGACGTTATTTTTGACGGATGTAGATGGGAAATTAAAAAACATTTTGTCCGTCAAAAATGCTGGACGTATAAATGCAGTCTGTCTGACTTCGTTCCATCACTTACACACAAAGCTATGCGGATGTTGCGCACTCCGCACGTCCGTCCTAGCGGTTCGACGTTCTTGCTAACCTGCGTCAGTTTGCCGTGTCCGTAGTGTTCGTGTGTGGGCCCTCATTGGTCATGATTATCTGCTACCACGGACGTACTAAAGTGCGGCTACACGGACGTTAACACTGCGTTCGTCTGACCCCAGCTTAAATAGAAGTGTTATTCCATCTTATCTCCTATACCTACAACCAAGAAGCCCAATCTTCAAAAGAGGAAAAGATGTTGTTGTTGTTACTATTACATCTTATGTTTGAAAATTGTGAACACAATGAAGCCTCTATGTAACACAAAATGTAACAAAAAAAAATAAAATGAATAAGTGAGCAGCAGAAAAAAAAAATTACAAAGATGGGGAGAACGAAATAAAATCACAGGGAGTTGCCTGTTAAAGCTAAATTTGCTTTAACAGTTACAACGTTAAGAAAGAAGCAGCCTTCATGGTTTGCGGTCAGGACGCTGGTGTGACGCCCTGTCGACGGGACGGTTAATTCGAAACACTAGCGCGATTCCAGACTGTAACGTAACAAAACTAGACAGCAGATAATCCACGAGCCAATCCAAATAAAATATCGAACGCCGAAAAAATGACTGCAATGCAGACTGGGAGATCAAAGCATTATAGCTTAGCGCATATATTAAAAGGCAAACGCCGACATAGCATAAACTACATTCATTAGATTTAGGATAAGACAGGAGTCTGCTGCGAGACACGTGCATTTCAAGGAATGACCCGTTTCCTTCCTGGAAGAAAAATAAAAAAAAAACACCACTTTCTTTTTAAGTCTGTTGTAGAGACAAAAAAAGCACAATCACTTTGCAGATGGTCAAACCATTTCGTCAGATATTCTTCTCGAAGATTATGTAAAACTCCATCCCTGAGGAACCGCGATGGACTAGGAGTTTCATAGTATTTTATAACAGTGTACATTAAGCTACAGCTTGACACGAAACCGGCCTTTGGCACACACACACGGTAATTTGAATAGGTAGATAAGTGTTGCTCTGGTCTACTCAAACAATTTGGAGATGCAAGACGACAGGGTCAACAGGTAAAGGCAGATAATTAGAAGTATTATTGTGTTGGACCTCTGATCTACATACACACCCACACAGAGATACAAACCTCTCAGAAACAAGGATCAAACGTGAGGTCTTCCAGCTTTATAGAAAGGTTTGGTGAGCTCAGCCAACTTTTAATGAGTTAAAAGGGACATTACACCAGTGTTTCCCAGACCTGTCCTCAGGACCCTCTAAACAGGCCAGATTTTAAGTATCACCTTGGGGAAATACAGACTGAATCCTGCAATCACGGAGCAGCAAATCCTATCACCTGTGCTTCAGATATCTGCAAACATGGCCTGTTAGGGGGATCTGAGGGCAGATATGGCAAAAGCTGCTCTACACAGTGTGAGCGCTCCATCTGAGTGGTCATCAGGCCATGGGGCAACCTGGGCGTTTGCTCGGTAGGCCGCTAGACTCCCAGGCCAGTCGGCTGCTAGCCCACCTTGCCGGTCGGCCAGCCAACATAGCCAGCCGCCTGGCAAGGCAGCCTAGGCCGATTGAAGAGGGAGGGCGGCAGGTGTGACTTCATCAGCGGTGGGGGGGGGGGGTCGACGGACGGCTCGCTCTGATTACGTCACAGGGAGCACCCACACACATGTGGCCTGTGATTAAGGCGCGTGTGTGGGCCGGATCCTCCTTGTGGAGGGACAGGACGTCTCACTCCTGGCTCCCACTGGCACCAGGCCAGCCATGAGGTATGGGGGGGAATGAATGAAATGATATGCTGGGGGGATGAATGAATTGGTATGCTGGGGGGGGTGAATGAAATGATATGCTGGGGGGGATGAATGAAATGATATGCTGGGGGGGATGAATGAAATGGTATGCTGGGGAGGATGAAGGAAATGGTATGCTGGGGGGGATGAAGGAATTGGTATGCTGGGGGAAATGAATGAATTGATATGCTGGGGGGGAATGAATGAATTGATATGCTGGGGGGGAATGAATGAATGAATTGATATGCTGGGGGGAATGAATGAATGAATTGATATGCTGGGGGGGAGAGAATGAATTGATATCAATACATTACATTGAGTTTTATTACAGTGGAGCTCATACACACCGCACATTACTGTGGAGCTGTGATACCCTCATAATCACTGCACATTACTATGGAGCTCTGACACCCCCATAATGTGCAGTGTTGTATGGGTTTTTACAGAGCTCCACAGTAATGTGCAGTGTGTATGTGTCATGGTCCACCTGGGGTACTGTCAGGGATCATATATTCTAAATCCTGGCAGCCAGTTTTTAGTCATGCTTAACACAGGTTCCTATGGAATTGGCTATAACCTGTGCACACAGAGACTACAGGTTCACCTAATCTCTGTTAATGGGGCCTCCTTAAAAGGAGGTCACACCCTCTGATCTGGACTTACTCATTGAAGTTAGAACCCTGAACCATACAGACCTGTATCCAACTTGCTCCTTGTTCCTGTACCCCTTGGATCCCTATCTGCTGGACTAACCTTCTGCTTACCCCATCGAGTTCCCATCAGTTCCTGACCCATCTGATCCGCTACCCTTCTGAACTCCTTCTGCCTCACCAGTAACCTCCATCCATTGCTTCCCGTTCCTCCCTCTATTCTGGACTTTGTGTATGACCCCCGGCTATGGACATTTGAACATTCTGATATCTATGTACCTCGACCTCGGCCTGGAACCTAACCACGATTATTGTCTAGCCCCTTATTAGTATCCCTTGCTTCAGACTTTTAAGTTTGTTTTCATTTCTGTTTATATATCAGTAGTTATTCCTTATTCAGTTTCCTCCTGTGTCTCCTATTTCATTCTTGTCTCTGCCTCCCTCTTCATTCTCAGCCAACCTATTCATTTACTTCTGTTTTATGTTTATTATAAATAAATATCTTGTTTGACCCCACTACCTGCTTACTTCAATATGGCTCACTGCACCTTGGGCTCACACCCACACGCCATGCAGGGTTCTCATGACACAATGAGTGTATCACATAGTTCCACAGCAATAAAACTCACAGTAATGTGCGCTGCCGCTGTGTAGAATAAAAAAATGGGCTGCTCAGTCCAAAATGCTCGGGCCTATATTTTGTCCCAGTCTGGGCCTGGTGGTCATGATGCTGTGAGCGCTCTGCTCCCTCTCCAGTCTCTGGGGGGGGGGGGTCGGAGGGTTGATTCAGGTATCCAAATGCAGGAACTTAGCCCAGCCCAGACTCTAAGCTCAGGTTTTAGGACTTTGGGAACCAGCCTTATCCAATTGTATCCAAGCCTTCCTGCATAGAGAGCCACTGGATTGGTTGGACGTCCAGCACCCTTGAGGTCACATGGCATGCTTAGCTGGATGCAGGTCACATCCTGCAGAGCTCAGTGGGAGACCACGGCTGGATTCAGGTGAGATTTTGAAGGGAATTAAAAGGGTTGGAGAGGGAGCGTGGAGGGGGTCAGGAGTGAATTATTAATTTATAGTATCCCTTTAAAACATCAGGCTTCGCACAGGGTATATATTCTGCAGGCAGGGGTGAAAGAGCATATGCTAAGCCTACATATAGACTAAAATGAGAGGCTTTTGATGATAGGTTCAGTCTTTTCAGGTTTCAGCATCCACGCAAAGCCAACACCTACAGAAACTGTAAAGATAACTAAAATGATTATAAAGTATTATCTGTATAAAGTACAAATTGGAGAAGATCTGAGTCACCTGCAGCATCTCTTTACAAACATTTAAAAGAAATAGCAATGGGCTTATAAATCGATAAGGTTAAAAACATTAAAACGTTTCAATAAATATCAGTGAAAATTCTGTTACGAACGTCTAAAAAGTAAAAAAGTAGGTCATCAAGGCTAAAGTTTAGTCAACGACATGCAGCAACGCTGCCTAGTATCAAAGCAAGAGAGAAGCCGACATTTGTGGTTTCCTGATACTTTATATAGAAAGCCAAAGAATACAGAGAAATCTGTGATTCCAAACACATTCCACAAGCTCTGCTCTTACAGGACAGGTCAGGGATAGATCTCTCATGCACACATGCGATACACTGCGTGTCAGTCCTAGAGGTTTTACGTTCTGGCCTAAATTGCGTCCGTTTGCCATCTGCATGGTGCGTCCGCACTTAGTGTGTGGGTCTCTATTGAGCAGGATTTTATGCTACGACGGACGTTAATCTGTGAGTCAAAACAGACGTGATAACTGCGTTCGTCTGACACGGGCCTTAAATGCGGCCTTCGCCCAGCCCTCTGATTCGCCCTTTTCTGCCCCTCTACGCAGAAAAGGCCGGATAAGTCAGTCAACATCTGAAAAATGATTGCATAGGTCTATCCATAGCTAAAATACCTAAATGTTTTAATGTCTTATTTTTGTATTTGTAGAAAATCCACAAGTGTTGCATATTCTGCAGTTAAGGAATAAAAACAACATTAATAATAAAAAAAACAATTAACACAATAAAATTCAGGACAACAGTGTACCCGGAAGGGCGGGTTTACAGGCACTCCTGAATGTTGGAACTAGTCCTGTCTTTAGATCATTTCAGCAATGTAACTCTGTCAAGGTCACACGGCAATGCCAGCGACCTAGCGGCTGAGCTCACATGTGAGATTGCTGCCAATTATCAGTATAGCAGTGAACTTTGGGCTGATAAAAAGGGGCAAGACAAGTTTTACAGATTAGATACACTGCACAGAAGAAAAAAACATATATACATTAATATATAAGCGACCTCATCATTTTTACATGGACCTTAACACCTTCACTACCAGGCATTTTTTGCTGAATATTATAACCTTTATCATCTGAATCAAAGGGTGCATATAGTTATTATTTAATACAAGGTAAAGTGCCAATATTTCATAAAGAATGTTACTCCAAAAAAAAAGGAGTTAAAATATTAATTTTTCATGTATTACTTATTCCTCACAGAGATATTGCTGGGAGGAAAGGTTCTAAACGTTAGATGGTGTCAGTTATCTTGCACAATCTCACACAGGATTTGCATTATCTCCGTATAGGCAGAAATGGCCTTTGTGTCAAATCTGATAACTCTAGATAAGAAAATGGTGAGATCTTCTGCTTCTGGGGATTTGTAAGGATCATAATAAGATTATTAGCAATGCAGTCTTCAAAGAAAAAAAATTTATATCTGTATGTGGCTTAATGCCGGTGTATGGAAATTACAGTAACTCCTTGCATCTGTTATGGACAAGCCAAGGCTTCAGAAAAGCTCATGTAGAGCTGAAATGTTGCCATTATTTTCCCAATTAACCATCTCCCCCCCCCCCCCTTTCTTGTTCTTGGAAATAAGAGACTAGACATAAGCGGGATGGACTATAGAAGTAAAGAGGAGCCAGTAACGGGCAGCACCGGCAGGAACCAGCGGTCTCAAGATGATACAATGATAAGACAGTAACCAGGGAGCTGTGGAACCAAATGGAACGCAGAAAAGCTTGATAAGTAAATAAACATCTGTAGAGAAGAGACAGGACTTGATGCTCTGAAAAGCTGTTCTGCTTTGGACACACACGTCACAGTATCCTGGCGAGAAGTCTTTATGCCAAGGCAGGAGAGAATCAAGGAAGGAACATACTACATTGTATTCAGTAAAGTAGACAATCTAGCAGGATGAAAAACAGCTCAGATCTAAGGCCGGGGTCAGACGAGCGTTTTTCAGACCAGAAGGAACGTCCATGAGAGTGGACGTTCCTTCCACTCTGAGGCCCGACCGGCCACCTGGCTGAGCGCAGTTAGTGCGCTCAGCACTACAAAGCTCGATCCTCCTATGGCGTATCACGCTTTGCAGCCTCGAACGTGCGTTGTAGCATTGCGACAGGGAGGCCTACAGCACGTGGCCGGCCCCGTCAAAGCATCACAACGCTGCGACGGATGCCGGGAGGCACGTCAGTACGGCCACTCATCTGACCCTGGCCTGAGAGTCCAAGGAGACATTACAGCAACTGGGTAACTTTATTTTTCTAATGTAACTTATTTTTTGTAGCAAAAAGGATGCCAAAACCTAAAATGTTAGATCATCACTTAAATTCTAAAATAAATTCAAAAGGGAGGAGAAAGGAAAAAAAAAAGAAAAAAAAAACCACATCACATTAAACATTTCATGAAATATTTTTCAGACTGAAGGGATCTTCTACCCAACCTCTGTTTTTTACATCAATTGGAACTCATATCCAATTATTTTTATTTCCGGCTACAATGCGGACAAGTGAAGCCATGCTGACAAGACTCCCTGGAAGAAAGCCAAGTGCAGTAGGTCATCCCACGCTGCTTCAGGCAGACAAGCTGGCGGGTACGTGACCCACTGAGCGGATGCTTGAGAACAGAATGTAGGACATTGGAGTTACCAAGTGTCCAACTGCAAAAAAATAAACTGGTAAGGCATTTTACCAAAGAAAAACACCAAAACCCGTCACAAACGTCAGGTGTGGCAAAAATGACAAGATGTAGGGTCAACATTTGTCCGGGAAGCTTAATAAAAAAAAAAACACTGGAACGACCCTTTATGTCAACGAATTTCATTCAGCATGTTAAGAAATTTTTTTCTAATGTAACTCTTGTTATGGATTTCCTACCTCTAGTTAGAAGAAGAGTCCACAGACTTTTCCTCCCTGACCCAATCTCATTTCCTTTACATTAAATTGGCATTCTCGTGGTGTCTGGAAATGGATTTATGGCAGCCACATTACAGGCATGTATTTTTTCAACGATTCAGATCCTATAAAAGCAGGATCAGTTCCAGTGTTATAGGTTAGGCTAAGGTCAGACTAACGCATTTTTAACGTGCGTTTAGGCGCACTTAATCACGACCGCACTAGCAGCAAATGACGGCCAATATACAAAGTACGGCCGCACGAAAGTACGGCCGCGAAACGCAAGTGGAAAATGAACGCATATTTTTGAGAACGCAGAACCGCTAGTACTGACGTACACAGTGCGCTGCGTCCGCTAGCGGCGTGTTCAGGGCCGGATTTACCATTAGGCAGAGTAGGCATGTGCCTACAGGTGCCTGCCACAAGGGGGCGCCTTGCTCTGTGTGTAAAATAAGAAAAAAAAATATAATTTTTTTTGGCAATAATTTAGACCACTGTATCTCTGGAGCCCTAAGGGCTAGAGGGACATATCAGGTATCGTTGGAAAGGTCCGCTTATAGCCTTACCAGTGATAGCAAATATAACCAGGTTAGATTTATGTAAAAATAAAATATTAAAATAATATTTCGAATTTTTTTCTAACACGGCACTATTATTCAGTTTACAATTATAACGTGAACAGTGATGCTGCACTAACTCACCTTATTTACCAGACTGCCAGCACGTGTGTATCTGGTGAAGCAATGCATTGTTTAATTCACAACCTAGACTGTGAAGCTGCAGTGAGGAGGGACAGGAGGACTTTGGAACCTGCATCCCTGAATTGTACACCGCACAAGGTTAAGTGAGGTGTCATTGGAAAGGTCAGAGTCTAGTCTTTACAATGATACCAAACATGATCATGTAAGGTGTAAAAATAAAAAAAATGAAAAAAGTAAATGCAAAGTATTTTTTTACCGTTCTACAGCAGAGGCAATAGATGCTGTTACATATAAAACAAACAATGCTGCTGCATTCACTGCCCTCCTCCTTTAACCAACCATTCTTCCCCACTGACTCACTCACTCCCTGCCCCCTCTTCTACTAGGTCATCCTTTTCTACAGTCTTGGAGGAGGATGTAACAGAACTTCTTATGTCCTCCTACCCGGCCACCTGTCCACTTGATCCTATCCCCTCACACCTTATTTCGGCCTGTCCTACCAGTTACTGTCCCTGCCAGTTAATGTCCAGCCTACATAACGTCCAGACGCAAAAAGTGTTTTATTGACAATACGTAAAAAAATCACGCACAAAAATGCACATCGTATGAACGTTTTCGCGCATTCCGTGAAAGAATACGTCAATGCGTACGGACGCACTTTTTGACGGTCGCTGCAAATAATGCGTTTGTTTGACCCTAGCCTTAAAGGGATAGTCTAAGGAAACGGGTCGCACTCGCAACCTCCTAGAGTCCCCCTAACAGGTCAGGTTTGCCAGATACCTGAAGCACAGCACAGGTGATACGATTTGCTGCTCTGTGACTGCAGGATTCAGTCTGCATTTCCCCAAGGTGATTCAATGATCTAGTAAAATCAGGAAGGGGGGGGGGGACAACAGGGTGTAAAACCAGTCAGGGCCGGTGCTAGACTATTTTGCGCCCTAGGCAAGACCAGCTACTTGCACCCCCCAAAAAAAAAAAAAAAAAAAAAAAAGCTCACATGGAGATATTGCCCCAGCTAACACATGGCATGGATATCTGCCCCAGGCTCACACATGGGTATCTGCCCCAGGCTCACACATGGGTATCTGCCCCAGGCTCACACATGGGTATCTGCCCCAGGCTCACACATGGGTATCTGCCCCAGGCTCACACATGGGTATCTGCCCCAGGCTCACACATGGGTATCTGCCCCAGGCTCACACATGGGTATCTGCCCCAGGCTCACACATGGGTATCTGCCCCAGGCTCACACATGGGTATCTGCCCCAGGCTCACACATGGGTATCTGCCCCAGGCTCACACATGGAGATATTGCCCCAGCACACATGGGTATTTGCCCCAGGCTCACACATGGGTATCTGCCCCAGGCTCACACATGGAGATATTGCCCCAGCACACATGGGTATTTGCCCCAGCTCACACACATGGGTATTTGCCCCAGGCTCACACACATGGGTATTTGCCCCAGGCTCACACATGGGTATCTGCCCCAGGCTCACACATGGGTATCTGCCCCAGGCTCACACATGGGTATCTGCCCCAGGCTCACACATGGGTATCTGCCCCAGGCTCACACATGGGTATCTGCCCCAGGCTCACACATGGGTATCTGCCCCAGGCTCACACATGAGATATTGCCCCAGCACACATGGGTATTTGCCCCAGGCTCACACATGGGTATCTGCCCCAGGCTCACACATGGAGATATTGCCCCAGCACACATGGGTATTTGCCCCAGCTCACACACATGGGTATTTGCCCCAGGCTCACACACATGGGTATTTGCCCCAGGCTCACACACATGGGTATTTGCCCCAGCTCACACACATGGGTATTGCCCCAGGCTCACACACATGGGTATTTGCCCCAGGCTCACACATGGATATCTGCCCCAGCTCACACACATGGGTATTTGCCCAGGCTCACACACATGGTATTTGCCCAGGCTCACACACATGGGTATTTGCCCAGGCTCACACACATGGGTATTTGCCCCAGGCTCACACACATGGGTATTTGCCCCAGGCTCACACATGGGTATTTGCCCCAGGCTCACACATGGGTATTTGCCCCAGCTCACACACATGGGTATTTGCCCCAGGCTCACACATGGGTATTTGCCCCAGCTCACACACATGGGTATTTGCCCCAGCTCACACACATGGGTATTTGCCCCAGGCTCACACATGGGTATTTGCCCCAGCACACATGGGTATTTGCCCCAGCTCACACACATGGGTATTTGCCCCAGGCTCACACACATGGGTATTTGCCCCAGCTCACACACATGGGTATTTGCCCCAGGCTCACACACATGGGTATTTGCCCCAGGCTCACACACATGGGTATTTGCCCCAGGCTCACACACATGGGTATTTGCCCCAGGCTCACACATGGATATCTGCCCCAGCTCACACACATGGGTATTTGCCCAGGCTCACACACATGGGTATTTGCCCAGGCTCACACACATGGGTATTTGCCCAGGCTCACACACATGGGTATTTGCCCCAGGCTCACACATGGATATCTGCGCCAGGCTCACACACATGGGTATTTGCCCCAGCTCACACACATGGGTATGTGCCCCAGGCTCACACATGGATATCTGCCCCAGCTCACACACATGGGTATTTGCCCCAGGCTCACACATGGATATCTGCCCCAGCTCACACACATGGGTATTTGCCCCAGGCTCACACATGGGTATTTGCCCCAGCACACATGGGTATTTGCCCCAGCTCACACACATGGGTATTTGCCCCAGGCTCACACACATGGGTATTTGCCCCAGGCTCACACACATGGGTATTTGCCCCAGGCTCACACACATGGGTATTTGCCCCAGGCTCACACACATGGGTATTTGCCCCAGGCTCACACACATGGGTATTTGCCCCAGGCTCACACACATGGGTATTTGCCCCAGGCTCACACATGGTATCTGCCCCAGCTCACACACATGGGTATTTGCCCAGGCTCACACACATGGGTATTTGCCCAGGCTCACACACATGGGTATTTGCCCAGGCTCACACACATGGGTATTTGCCCCAGGCTCACACATGGATATCTGCGCCAGGCTCACACACATGGGTATTTGCCCCAGCTCACACACATGGGTATGTGCCCCAGGCTCACACATGGATATCTGCCCCAGCTCACACACATGGGTATTTGCCCCAGGCTCACACATGGATATCTGCCCCAGCTCACACACATGGGTATTTGCCCCGGCTCACACACATGGGTATTTGCCCCGGCTCACACACATGGGTATTGCCCAGGCTCACACACATGGGTATTGCCCAGGCTCACACAATGGGTATTTGCCCAGGCTCACACACATGGGTATTTGCCCAGGCTCACACACATGGGTATTTGCCCAGGCTCACACACATGGGTATTTGCCCAGGCTCACACACATGGGTATTTGCCCAGGCTCACACACATGGGTATTTGCCCCAGGCTCACACATGGGTATTTGCCCCAGGCTCACACATGGGTATTTGCCCCAGGCTCACACACATGGGTATTGCCCAGGCTCACACATGGGTATTTGCCCCAGCACACATGGGTATTTGCCCCAGCTCACACACATGGGTATTTGCCCCAGGCTCACACATGGGTATTTGCCCCAGCACACATGGGTATTTGCCCAGCTCACACACATGGGTATTTGCCCAGGCTCACACACATGGGTATTTGCCCCAGGCTCACACACATGGGTATTTGCCCCAGGCTCACACACATGGGTATTTGCCCCAGGCTCACACACATGGGTATTTGCCCCAGGCTCACACACATGGGTATTTGCCCCAGGCTCACACACATGGGTATTTGCCCCAGGCTCACACATGGATATCTGCCCCAGCTCACACACATGGGTATTTGCCCAGGCTCACACACATGGGTATTTGCCCAGGCTCACACACATGGGTATTTGCCCAGGCTCACACACATGGGTATTTGCCCCAGGCTCACACATGGATATCTGCGCCAGGCTCACACACATGGGTATTTGCCCCAGCTCACACACATGGGTATGTGCCCCAGGCTCACACATGGATATCTGCCCCAGCTCACACACATGGATATCTGCCCCAGCTCACACACATGGGTATTTGCCCCGGCTCACACACATGGGTATTTGCCCCGGCTCACACACATGGGTATTTGCCCCGGCTCACACACATGGGTATTTGCCCAGGCTCACACACATGGGTATTTGCCCAGGCTCACACACATGGGTATTTGCCCAGGCTCACACACATGGGTATTTGCCCAGGCTCACACACATGGGTATTTGCCCAGGCTCACACACATGGGTATTTGCCCAGGCTCACACACATGGGTATTTGCCCCAGGCTCACACATGGGTATTTGCCCCAGGCTCACACATGGGTATTTGCCCCAGCTCACACACATGGGTATTTGCCCCAGGCTCACACACATGGATATCTGCCCCAGCTCACACACATGGGTATTTGCCCAGGCTCACACACATGGGTATTTGCCCAGGCTCACACATATGGGTATTTGCCCAGGCTCACACACATGGGTATTTGCCCAGGCTCACACACATGGGTATTTGCCCAGGCTCACACACATGGGTATTTGCCCAGGCTCACACACATGGGTATTTGCCCAGGCTCACACACATGAGTATTTGCCCCAGGCTCACACACATGAGTATTTGCCCCAGGCTCACACATGGATATTTGCCCCAGGCTCACACATGGATATTTGCCCCAGGCTCACACATGGATATCTGCCCCAGGCTCACACATGGATATCTGCCCCAGGCTCACACATGGATATCTGCCCCAGGCTCACACATGGGTATCTGCCCCGGCTCACACACATGGGTATTTGCCCCAGGCTCACACACATGGGTATTTGCCCCAGGCTCACACATGGGTATTTGCCCAGGCTCACACACATGGGTATTTGCCCCAGCTCACACACATGGGTATTTGCCCCAGGCTCACACACATGGGTATTTGCCCCAGGCTCACACATGGGTATTTGCCCCAGGCTCTCACACATGGGTATTTGCCCCAGGCTCACACATGGGTATTTGCCCCCAGCTCACACACATGGATATCTGCCCCAGGCTCACACATGGGTATTTGCCCCAGGCTCACACATGGATATCTGCACCAGGCTCACACATGGGTATATTTGCCGCTCCAGCTCCGTCTCTCTCCACCTCCTCGTAGCCAGTCCCAATACGTGCAGGCGTCGCCGCTGGCATCAAGGAGATGGAGGCGTGGACTTGGTGCTTCCAGCACCAAGTCTACGCCTCTTTCTCCTTGACGAGGGCGACGCCGGCACGTATTGGGACTGGGTGCAGCACGCGGCCACCCTGCGGCCAATTTTTTTTTTAAGTGGTCGGGCCGGCTGCGCCCTAGGCGGGCACTGAGCTCTAGGCGCCCGCCTAGCGGCAGCGCAGGCCCTATAGCCAGTGTTTCTGCAAATCTGTCCTCAGGACTCTAACAGGCCAGGCTTGCAGGTCACCTTGGGGAAATGCAGACTGAATCCTGCAATCGCAGAGCAGAAAATCCTATCACCTGTGCTGCGCTTCAGCTATTCTGCAAACCTGGCCCTGGACCAGTGTCGGGAACCACTGTCTTAGGAGTTTGGACCCACGGACATAGAACAAGGTAAGAGCCAGGTTGGGTCATTTTCGCTGCTTTACTGATATGACCGAACTCTGGTTTGAAGCGTGAGTCTTTAGCAAGTACTGAGGGCCAATCCAAGCAACCGGCCACCAGGAGGAAAAAAAATTAAAAAGGCAGCATCCGTCGCTGGACTTGGGTGAGTGCAATCTGCGATGTCTCATCTAGGGACGTGATACTGCATTGAACTTTAAGAAAAATCCATTACCCATCCTCTGATGGGACATTGATCAACTGGGCAGTACGGGGTCACTTTAGATCAAGTCCAGGACCACAGACTTGAAGTTTTGGAGAGCATTTTTCAAAAACTTTTTTTTTCTTCAATTTGTTCATTTTTCATCCTGTAATGTTCCAAAATGTCTAAATGGAAAGGTCGACCAAGAAGGAGCCATTATGTTCCGAAAACCTCTCCACCAGAAATTATCAAGACACGGTCCTTGAACGCACGGCAGCATTAAATAATAAAAATACTTAGGCCGTGTACGGCATCCCCCCCCCCCCAAAGTGCTTTCCTGGCAAAGACCAGTCTGTCTCCATGCTCCGAAGCTGATGAATGTCTGTTGTCCAGGCTCCCGTTCTACTTGGCAGAAACACACGCATTGTCCTCCACGAACAAATAATGAATCATAGACAAAAGGATTCCTAAATTAGTCTCTTGAACGCGAAGAGGTTTTTGTTCCTTTTGTTTCGTATCTCCTGGCAAAAATTTGGAATTAATTAATTACATTTAGAAACGAGTAATATTCCTTTCTATATATTTTTACAGTTTACGAGCGCTTTGCTCCTGCCATTGGTTCCCCATTCTAGAGCCCGCAAAGATCTTGAGCTGAAGAGTCTCAGATGGAGAATGTACCAACGAAGCACTCCAGAGGTTATAACGGAAGCCTTAACCCCTTCTATACCAAGCCAGGTTTCATAAAATCACTTACAAGACCCAATGGTTTTATGGAAAATAACTTTACACACAAAGTAAGGCTGTCCGTCCGCTGGGTCCGTAGTCAGACGACAGACAACTTTTTTTACTGATCCTGAATGATATGGGTCGTCTACTGGAAGCGAAAATGGATGACTCAGATCGACCAACGGGAAGACCGCCGAACAGGAGAAAAAAAAACTGCAGCCCAGCATTTTAAGGGATCTCCAGTGCTGTCCCTGGTGCTGAAAAGGCTTTGTAGAAGGCCTTTCAGCACCAGCAACCACACCAGAGTTCCCTTCATGTCTAACGTTCACAGGTGTTTCTTTTCCTCCAGTTCGGTGGCGAAGTAAAAAATAAAATAAAAATCGGGAATCAAAGATTTCATCTAAAAATACAAAAAAACTAAACAATTCAATAAAATAAATAAAAAGGCTTTTTGCGGAAAAAGAATAAACGGTTGAATAAAAGATATAGAAAATATAATTTTGTATTGACTCCTATAGGATTCGCCTGTCGAACTGAATCACTTCTCTATGGAACAATTTCCCTGCTGCCGAACGATGGTTTAACTAGACTATGTTAATCTTTTTTTTGGTGTAAGGCTGGGGTCAGACGAGCGTAGTGTTCACGTCCGTGATTGCGCCTAAAAGTACGTCCGTGATAGCATGAAAGAAAGTCCATTGGAGCCTGTTACACAAAGTACGTCCGCACTGAACTACGGATGCACCACGGCCGCGGCAAACGGACGCAAGGCAGGCAAGAACGTACAACCCCTAGAACGTCCGCACAAAGTGCGCCACGTCCACAACGTCCGCATAGCTTTGTGTGTGAGTGATGGAACGTGGTCAGACGGACTGCATTTATACGTCCAGCATTTTTCACGGACAAAATGGTTTTGCTTTTTAATTTACTTTTCCTCCTACATCCGTCAAAAAATAAACGTCAGTGAAAAAAAACGGACTGTGTGACCACTACTGCGTCTTCCGTACTGACGTACGTCCGTGTGCAAGGACGTACAGTCCGTAGAAATCACGCTCGTCTGACCCTAGCCTTAATTGCACCAGATCGTGCCGACTTTGGCTGGTGTTAGACGAGCGCGCCATGAGCGCCCGTACTGACGTGCTTACTGACGTCCGTCGCAACGTTGTGACGCTGCAACGGGGCCGGTCACCCGCGTGTGGGCGCACACGAAATGTGCGTGCAGCAAGCGACCGTTATCCAAGACTCTGTCAAAGCGCGATTCTCCATAGGAGGATCACGCTTTGCAGCACTGAGCGCACCGAGTGCGCTCAGCGAAGTGGCCAGGTGGGCGTCGAGTGGAAGGAACGTCCACAGACGTTCCTTCCGCTCCTGAAAGACGCTCGTCTGACACTAGCCTAAGTCTGACAAATCCCAAACGGGAAAGAACGCCGGTCTGCTGTAGTCAAAGTCGTCTGATGGACGTTGGAGGCAGTGGACGAGGGCTGAATCTCCATGTTTTGGGAATAGTCGGGAGATGACAGACGACGGACAATCGCACAAATACAGACCCGGTGGAAGGCCAGCCTAAATGGGGTGTCCCACTATACATGTTCACCATAAGCCCTATTGAACAGGCAGTGCGGTAGCGAAATTTAACCCCGAGTCACACTCGGGAATACCGCCAGGGAGGTTAAATAAATCCTAAATCATGGGGCATGACAGTTCCCATGAAGGAAAAACGGACCTGCAAACATTTAAAACATTTGCTGTTATGACCAATGTGGTGATATTTTTGGGCATGTTCTGGCGCCCGTTTGCCAACGAATGTTATTTGCAATAATTTAGTTGCACTGCTCTAGAATCACCCCAGAGCGAGTATACTCAACCTTCAAAAGCACATGCAGCTGCCGTGAGATTGAGTATACTCCACAATGGCAGAGAAGGGGTTAATAAAATAACTGTTACATATAGGGATGTCCCGATCTGATCTCTAGGCTGGGGATCAGGACACTAGTCAGTATTAAGGCATTTTCCTGGGATCGGCTTTATCAAGCTGACCTGAAATGGAGTCTCAGACATGCCAAGCAGCGAGACCCACAGCCAGTGCTAGTGAGTTGTCAGAACAGACATTTGTTTTGCAAGACACATTGTAACATTTCAAATAGAGGGATGGCAAGGAGAAAGTGCTGCCCTGCAATATGTAATATTCACGTGCTTGGATTAGTTAATTTAAAGCAGGTTATCTGGGATAAGTCTTTGATCTCTTACTTAGGACATATGGATTCTCCATGCTGCATAGTAGCATTTTTCCTACGATGCCCATTTAGCATGAGTAAATTAGATGTGCCCTAGAAAACATGGATGGTCTGGAGACCTTATTACTGGAAGTGGAGACTAGAATGCCCAGCACTCAAACCAAAAGTGGGTTGCCAGGTCAGCCATGTTTTCCTGGACATTGAAGGGGTTATTCAAGGAGAGCCGAATCGGCCACAGAATTGCACAAACCGGTGAATTTCCCCAAACAGTGCAATTTTGCAGCAATTTGGCTATTCAGAAAACTGGTGCAATTCGGCAGTAGTGAAATCCCCCATAGAGAAGTAATGGTTAATCTATTCAGAGAACACCGAACAGCAGTGAAAAGTTGCCGAAATGCCCAGATTTTTGATGCTTTCGTTCGACAGGTCCAAACAGGCGAATCCCATAGGTTTCAAGGTAAAAAAATAAAATTTTAAAAATCTGTTTATTATTTTTTTTGTTCAACCATTAAATCTTTGCTTTTGCAGCAAAAAGACTTGTCATTTTTTTCTAAACACAATTTTTTTTTTTTAAATAATTCTGTAACAGACCTTTTTATTGTTATTCATAAAGAACCTATATATTATTTTTTTCGTGCATTATTTTTTCTTTAAAAACAACTTCAAAATTTCAGGTCCCCCACTCTTTTTTTTTTACCCCTATTCGGCAGCTGGGCAGCTTTTTCGGCAGCGTTTGGCGGGGTGGTGGCTGCGTTCAGTGGATCCATTTGACCCACTTCGTGGACCCTGCGGTGAATTCAACTCTCCGAAATGAAATTTTGGTGCTCTTTGAATAACCCCTATATTATGATTTCATGGAGAGGGAGACCACAGGGAAGGTGCCGCCCTGCAGTATGCATGATGGATACGCTGCAGGAAGGAAATCTAATGAGAAGAGGTCACCTGGAATTCCACCTGCAGCACATGAATTATACATACCGCAGGGTTAGATTTTTTTCATGCCCTGCCCATCGGCATAAATAAATTGTTTCTGTCCAGGAAAACACAGCTCATCTGGCAGCCCTAAACAGAAGACGTAAAAAGCAATTATTTGGGTAGAAATATAAAGAATAAGCATTCAGCGATTCTCCACTGTGGGTTTATTGATTTTTCTTTATAAATCATTGATGTTGGACGCAACTGTGCAAGCAGAGAGGGTCAGGGGATCTGTGTGCATTATAACCTCTGCAAAGAACAGTAATTGTTATGGTGGCGGGAGCGTCCCCCTTTAAATCGCCCCTCTATATACATGAGAAAAAGCTGAAGAAAAGAATCCAAACAGGATTTATGGCCCCTTTCACCGGAACAATAGTTCCTCACTGAACAGCTTTTCAGACACAGATTGCTGTTGAGAAAAATGGTGTAAAAATTTATTTTTTTTGTTCAACCATTAAATCTTTGCTTTTGCAGCAAAAAGACTTGTCATTTTTTTCTAAACACAATTTTTTTTTTTTAAATAATTCTGTAACAGACCTTTTTATTGTTATTCATAAAGAACCTATATATTATTTTTTTCGTGCATTATTTTTTCTTTAAAAACAACTTCAAAATTTCAGGTCCCCCACTCTT
Source organism: Leptobrachium leishanense (assembly GCA_009667805.1). Lineage (NCBI taxonomy): Eukaryota > Metazoa > Chordata > Amphibia > Anura > Megophryidae > Leptobrachium > Leptobrachium leishanense. The sequence continues at coordinate 23,247,185 of CM019073.1, read as the reverse complement.
TTTTTTTTACCCCTATTCGGCAGCTGGGCAGCTTTTTCGGCAGCGTTTGGCGGGGTGGTGGCTGCGTTCAGTGGATCCATTTGACCCACTTCGTGGACCCTGCGGTGAATTCAACTCTCCGAAATGAAATTTTGGTGCTCTTTGAATAACCCCTATATTATGATTTCATGGAGAGGGAGACCACAGGGAAGGTGCCGCCCTGCAGTATGCATGATGGATACGCTGCAGGAAGGAAATCTAATGAGAAGAGGTCACCTGGAATTCCACCTGCAGCACATGAATTATACATACCGCAGGGTTAGATTTTTTTCATGCCCTGCCCATCGGCATAAATAAATTGTTTCTGTCCAGGAAAACACAGCTCATCTGGCAGCCCTAAACAGAAGACGTAAAAAGCAATTATTTGGGTAGAAATATAAAGAATAAGCATTCAGCGATTCTCCACTGTGGGTTTATTGATTTTTCTTTATAAATCATTGATGTTGGACGCAACTGTGCAAGCAGAGAGGGTCAGGGGATCTGTGTGCATTATAACCTCTGCAAAGAACAGTAATTGTTATGGTGGCGGGAGCGTCCCCCTTTAAATCGCCCCTCTATATACATGAGAAAAAGCTGAAGAAAAGAATCCAAACAGGATTTATGGCCCCTTTCACCGGAACAATAGTTCCTCACTGAACAGCTTTTCAGACACAGATTGCTGTTGAGAAAAATGGTGTAAAAATTTATTTTTTTTGTTCAACCATTAAATCTTTGCTTTTGCAGCAAAAAGACTTGTCATTTTTTTCTAAACACAATTTTTTTTTTTTAAATAATTCTGTAACAGACCTTTTTATTGTTATTCATAAAGAACCTATATATTATTTTTTTCGTGCATTATTTTTTCTTTAAAAACAACTTCAAAATTTCAGGTCCCCCACTCTTTTTTTTTTACCCCTATTCGGCAGCTGGGCAGCTTTTTCGGCAGCGTTTGGCGGGGTGGTGGCTGCGTTCAGTGGATCCATTTGACCCACTTCGTGGACCCTGCGGTGAATTCAACTCTCCGAAATGAAATTTTGGTGCTCTTTGAATAACCCCTATATTATGATTTCATGGAGAGGGAGACCACAGGGAAGGTGCCGCCCTGCAGTATGCATGATGGATACGCTGCAGGAAGGAAATCTAATGAGAAGAGGTCACCTGGAATTCCACCTGCAGCACATGAATTATACATACCGCAGGGTTAGATTTTTTTCATGCCCTGCCCATCGGCATAAATAAATTGTTTCTGTCCAGGAAAACACAGCTCATCTGGCAGCCCTAAACAGAAGACGTAAAAAGCAATTATTTGGGTAGAAATATAAAGAATAAGCATTCAGCGATTCTCCACTGTGGGTTTATTGATTTTTCTTTATAAATCATTGATGTTGGACGCAACTGTGCAAGCAGAGAGGGTCAGGGGATCTGTGTGCATTATAACCTCTGCAAAGAACAGTAATTGTTATGGTGGCGGGAGCGTCCCCCTTTAAATCGCCCCTCTATATACATGAGAAAAAGCTGAAGAAAAGAATCCAAACAGGATTTATGGCCCCTTTCACCGGAACAATAGTTCCTCACTGAACAGCTTTTCAGACACAGATTGCTGTTGAGAAAAATGGTGTAAAAATTTATTTTTTTTGTTCATCCCTCATTGTGAATTATTAGTATGCTGGCTTTCAGTTGAGAGCTTTAACCCCTTCAGAACCAAAGGGCTCGTCAAGGATCTGGTTCATGTTGTCAGTACAACAGACTTCGTGAACCTTGAACCTAAAATAAAGTGAAACAAAGCATTATTGGGAAAAAAATTATTTAAACAGGGTGAACACCCTTTCGTCGGCTGCCATCAAAAATCTTGGTGGCCTTTAGAGAGCACCCCTGGTCTTGCCCCACCTCCAACTGGTATATACTGGGTGGAATGGAGGGGTCCAGGCTCCATAACAAATCATAGCCGTTACCCCCTTGACAGAGGCGCTGTTGGCAGTCTTGCTTAGAACACAGAACATTCCAAACAAGAACTTTTGCTCATTGTAACACTCAAGACCTCATTGCTCCAAGCCTGCTGACTGCTACAAAAAAAAAAAAAAAGTTGTCGAATTTTCCAAATTCATACGAATTAAAAAAAAATAAAAAAATAAGCAAACAATGGCGTCCGGTTTTTGAGAAGGGAAAGATGGCAGGACATCACAAGAAATGTGATTCATAAACACGTCAGATGCCGTGGTTAATGTACAGGAGAGACAGCATATCTAGATTATTGCATTTTACTGACGCACTGTTAGAAACCTGCAATCCCTGCCTAATCTCTACAAGATATTGGGTACCTGCGGCGTATGAAACCACATCCAAGTCAAAGATCACTTGTGATAAGCCTGGCGCCTGTAAATAAGTAACAAATCTCAAGAACAGTAAATAAAAATCAACTCATAAAGAAAGGACAGGATGACCTACTCCAGCATAATTATAGAAATTCCACCAGGGGTGTTTTTAGGCTTGGTGCAGCCCTGGGCACTGCAAATTCTGTCGTCCCCTCTCCTCCCGGGCCACCCATTATCAGATGAATACGATGGGCACGATGCCAACCAAGCCATTAAGGCTGGGGTCAGACCAGCGCACTTTTAACGTGCGTTCTGGCGCACATAATTACGGCCGCACTAGCAGCAGATGACGGGCAATGACGGCCAATATACGATGTACGGCTGCACAATGTACGGCCGCACAAGTCTGAGGACTGGTATTCTATAAATGAGCTGAGAAGAAAGGGCTACATTGGAACAGCTCCTTCGTCGCCTGGTAGCCACAAATTAACACCTCATCATATAGAAAATGTACAAAGTAAAGGGGCCATTAATTTACGGTAAGGAGCTAGAAACACAAGATGCAACTCTGCAGGAATAAGGCCAAGCATTTATTACAGTTTAGAGACTCAAATGCTGGGAGTTTTATGGCTTTGAAGCTTTATTACACAATTTAAACTATAATAAAAAGGTCTCTCGAAATAATTCACCGTACAAAAACTAAACTTTACTTTTGTTCTAAACTGCATTTACAAAGAAGTGCCTATAGTTCTCCACCCACAGCAGCCTAAAGTCCCAGGGCACCTTGTTACCCCCCCCCCCCTCCAACCACAAGAACAATATAATAAATATAGTGCAATGGGGCAAAAAAAAGTGTATTTGCTCATTTTTAAATTTCACGTATTCGTTTATCCTTTATAGAAATATTGCTGGAAAGAAAGGTTCCGAACTCTAGATGGTGTTTCTTATGCAAAATGTTACACAGGGGTCTGCATTATCAACATACAGGCAGAAATGGCCTTTGTGTCAAATGCTGTAACGGATAAAAATTTATATATATATATAAACTCCTGCTTATGGGAATTTGTAATGATCATAATGAGATTATTAGTAATGCAACTTCCAAAAAATACCAATAGAATATAAAAATGATATCTGTATGTGGCATAATGCCTGTGTATGGGAATTACAGTAACACCTTGTACCAGGCATGTACTGGCCATCGGGAGCACCGGGAGAATCCAGAGGGGCTGATGGATCAGGGGGTGCTTTTTTTTTAAGTTTTTAGTCCAGCACTTAGTATAATCAGGACTGGATAACACTAGTGTGGTATGTCAGCACTTGTTTCAAAGGTCTGAAGGATTTCTGCATTGCAGGGGTGGGTTAGGGGGGCTTCTTTGGACACCCGCACATGGATTCTGGAGCTGGCTATGGCTTTATTGTGTGTAAAGGAGCGGAATCCACAGAGACTGCGAGGATTCCGCTCCACATTTTACTTACAGCTTCTCCTTCCAGTGACTGGTGGCTTCAGAGTCTGAAGCCAGCAGCAGCCAGAGCACCACATGTTGCTACAAACCTCTAATGCCTTTGCGGTGTGCTATGACCAGGAGCCATCCCCAAAATTTGAAAATACGTAAGGTATTGACTAAACATGCCAAGTGAGGGTGAATCCCACCCTTATGTCTTATACCTCTGCACTGATGCATCTCCCGAGAGCAGTATAGTTTCCAGCCTCCCAGCCAGGCATGCAGGGAGCTGTAAATCTGACAGATCCTCTGATCTGACAGTCCCTCTCCCCTGTTCCCTTTCTATAGCTCAGTGTGGCAGTGCTGTGCTTTCTCTATAGGAGCACTCAAGGGGTTAATTATCACAGGAGTCTTCAGAGCTCAGGAAAGTATTTGCTAATCAGCCATAGCCATGTAGCAGGGAGACATGTCCAAATTCTAGGTCAAAATAGCCAAACCAGAAAAATTCTCCCATTTATCTCACTTTCCAAGTTGGCTATTTGGTCTAGATTGTTCATTCTCCTGGCAATTCAAGATTTTCACCTCTCTCTGAATAACCCTGTATGTCACAGTTCTGAGCCCCTTGTTAAAAGTGTACCTGAATTACATTTTATTAAAGTATATTTATCATAGGATTTATTTTTTATAAAATAATCCAATATTCTAATTTAAATTATGTATATTTTAATGCATATTTATTTTAATTGTTCAAATTACATTTACATGAATATATAATTCATATTAAAATACAATTTATTTTAATAATTTTTTTAATTCTATTGCTGTGGAGCTCTGATACGCTCATACACACCGTACATTACTGTGAGTTTTATTGCTGTGGAGCTCTGTGATATGCTCATACACATCGTACATTACTGAGGGTTTTATTGCTATGGAGCTCTGTGATACGCTCATACACATCGTACATTACGGTGGGTTTTATTGCTGTGGAGCTCTGATATGCTCATACACACCGTACATTACTGAGGGTTTTATTGCTGTGGATTCTGTAATACGCTTATACACACACACACACCGTACATTACTGTGAGTTTTATGGCTGTGGAGCTCTGTGATACGCTCATACACATCGTACATTACTGTGAGTTTTATTGTTGTGGCACTCTGTGATACGCATCAACAGGTTTTGGTGTGCATAGGAGGGGTCAGCATTTCATCTTTGGATTCAGGCAGCACAATGTCTTGTGCTGGCCCTGCTCCAGTCCATAGCAATATATTCGTCCGGCCCTGTGTGTTTGCATACCGTAGTGGGCCGGTCTGGATGAAGTCCAGGGCTGTTTTTTTTGTCCCAGTCCAGCCCTGCTTGTATCTGTACTGTACAGGGATTTTCAGTTATTAAAACTCCCTGAAATCTATCCCAGAGCTCTCCCTGGCTGTTGTAATGTAGCCAGGGCCGGTGCCAGACTATGTTGTGCCCTAGGCCAGGGGTCAGCAAACTTGGCTCCCCGATGATATGGGAACTACATTTCCCATGTGGCTCAGTCAGCCTAATGGGAAACTGTTTTGGGATCTACATATCCCATTAGGCAGATTGAGCCACATGGGAAATGTAGTTCCCAAAACATCAGGGAGCCAAGTTTGCTGACCCCTGCCCTAGGCGAAACCAGCTACTTGCGCCGGCCCTCCCAGAATTCTTTTGTTAACTACTGAAATGCGGGACACACACACACACACACACACACACACCTGTGCAGCTCTTTTCTTTCATGCCCTTCTGCCTCTGGTGGCACCCGCACATCATCAGGTGGTATCTGCAGGGTCACCACAAAATGCACACGTTCTGCGCTGCACTAGGGGGGGGGGCACTAGGAGCCGCACAATGAGAAACAGGTACAATAACGGAACCTAGGATGGGGCCAGCTGCACCCCTAGGAGGCAGTTGCCTAGTGGGAGCACCGTCCCTGAATGTAGCAGCAACACTTTTGAACTTTTTGTGACTGTCATTTGCAGCTTGTTTTACAGTAATATAGGATGGTTGGGGAGAGATAAACGGTTTTAATTTCTCCCTGGGGGGGGGGCACACTAATCCTGCTTTAAAAAAAGGTCTGGAAGTGGGGTTTTGATAGGTTTAGGATTGCTTTTCAATTGTAACTCAATTTTGGTAGTGAAAGGGTTAAACACATACTTGCAAAGCGTCTTTAATCGGATGTCTCAAAAGGTTGAGAAATAACAGATGTATCCAGAACAGCAACTACAGATTCATAACTATATACAAAAGACACACACTACAGACACGAGGCCGCAAGCACAGAAACTCAACCACTTCTTGACCTTCTGTTGGTTTGCAGCAAACGAGTTTATTTTCCATTGTATTTTCACCATTCATTGTTAGTTACAGTGTAACCTTGTGACATTATAAGCAGCAACAGATTTGTGTGGGTTTCAACAATCTTTTACAAACCGGAGACCCGCAGTGATGGGGATATGCCAGACATAAGTTCAAGAGGTCTCACAAGAGAACACTGGCAGATCTCCTGAGAATCCACTGTCCAGTGCCATCCTAGACAGGATTTAACCCCTTCACTGCTTTAAAAAAAAAAAAAAGATTTTTTTATTTTTTCTTTACTTTAAACATGGTCATGTTTGATATCATTGGAAGGGCAATGATCTGGCCTTTCTAATGATACCAAACATGATCCTGCTAGCTGCCAACAGTCGGGAGATATTGGGGTACAAAGGAACCCCCTATCTTTCCTTAGGAGTCAGTGAGGACGTTCCCCACACGTCCTCAGCATTGAAAGGGTTAAGGTCGTTTCCGGAAAATTACCAGCATTTTAGCAAAGAGCTGTTTGTAAAAAAAAAAAATGCAAGTAAAAATAGAATTATTTTTTTTAATTTCAAAAGAGGCACATATTTTTACTCTCCGGTAAAAACCAAATGGTGCAAGTGCTAGCCATAACTCACCGTCACCTCAGGACGGGCACCAGCAATAAAAATAAAGGGAACAGTGACGTACCACTCCTTTTTAATGTGGATTTTTTGAAAGGGACACATTCTTGGAGGGTTTCGACGCGTTTCAAAAAACTCAGCCGTAGAGTAGAAAATCTAGAAAAGAAGTCAACTGACCCATGAAATCTACGCATTTCCTGTCTTTGAAGCCGTACTAACTTCAGGAATCATTTTTGTTTTCTTTTCAGGATAGCTATTCACCCAAACCTGGATGACTTTTAAAAAAAAAGACAAAAAAAAACACACCTCCCCTATTCTACTGTCATTATCTCACACCTCCAGCCAAATCGTATTCTTCTTGTAAAACTGAGCCTTAAGGGTCTATTCACAAAAAGGTGAAATACTGGAGAACATTTGGAGAAGTGAAAATTCTAGGTCAAAATATCTGATTTGGAAAGTGAGATAAATGGAGAATTTTTCTGGTTTGGCTATTTAGACGTAGTAGTTTCACTTCTCCATATTTTCACCTTTTTGTGAATAGACCTGTTAAAGGAGTTAGGCTGGGGTCAGACGAACGCAGCGTGAAAGTGCGTTTAGCCGCACTTTATGACGGCCGTGGTAGCAGCAAATGACGTCCAACGCAGGCCCGCACGAAAGTTCGGCCGTGCAACGCAAGCGGCAAACGAACGCATTTTTTGAAAGAACGTCGAACCGCTAGTACTGAAGTGCAGAGTGCGCTACGGCCGCATAGCGGCGTGTGTGCAGGATTAGGAGACGTCAGACGCTGTGCTCATGTCCGGCCTACATAACGTCCAGACACCCAAAGTTTCCTGGTTTGGATCCGTATGAAATCACAGCCGAAATTGCGCATTGTATGACCGCTATCGCGTATTCCGTGAAATAGTACGTCCATGCGTTCGGACGCACTTTTTTACGGACGATGCGAAAAATGCATTCGTCTGACCCTAGCCTTATTCAGAGAGCACCGAAATGTCACCAATATGTGCGGGGAACAAGAAAGCACCGACTTCAGGCAATCAAAGTTCCCCACCATGAGGTGAATTCAGCATTCACTGCTGGGTCCCCGGAGTGCAGGGAAAACCCGCCGCAAACCCAATGACGCACTCACCAAAAACCCGCTGCAAAAACCACGCCAGAAAAAAATGACAATCACAGCACAGAGCAGCCGCCGGAAAAAGCGGACAAGCTGACGAACGAGGTAAGAAATGAAAACCGAAACTATAAAGAGACTTTTTACTGCAGAATAATAAACGGTTTATTAAGTATTGAATAAGAATGGGAATATTTTTAACGATGAAGCCTATGGGGTTCGCCTGAATAAACCTGCCGAATGAGACCACCGAACAGCAGGGCACTTTGGCAACTGTATGTGCAGGCAATGCGGCAAAATTTGGCATACTGCCTGTTCTCTGAATGGCCTCGAAATGTCACTTTACGTCAAATTTCAGTGTCCGGTTACATTTCGGGGCCAGATTGGCTCTCTAATTAACTCCTTTAGTCTTAAAATGTGCCTTTCAATAATTATACATTTAAGTTTTTAAAGTTTCCAATGATATTATATAACGCGAAGGTCCTGACTGACTCATCAACGTCCAGCTGAAACCGTTTAACCTAGGAACGTGAAATTTTGAAGGTGCACTGTTTTTATGATGTAGGCACCCACTAAGGAAGGATTTTTGAAAACTTCGCCCCTAAGGGTGAAAAAGGGGGTTGAATATTTTAAACAGGCTACCTATAGCTCAAAAACAGAAGATGTTGCAGATGTGAAAATCAGTATTTAGATTCTTCTTGAAAAATTAAAAACACGTATTTTACCATTTTTGAAAATTCAACTGGGGGCAAAAAAAGGGGGGTTGAATATTTTAAATATTTTGAACAGGATACCTATATCTTAAAAACAGAAGATGGTACAGACGTGAAAAATCGGTATTTAGATTCATCTTGACAAATAAAAAAAAACACGCATTTTACCATTTTCTGAAAATTCCTTGGGGGGGGGGGCAAAAATGGGGTTGAATACTTTTTATCATAAACGCGAAAGTCCTGACTGACTCATTAATGCTCAGCTGAAACCGTTTAACCTAGGAACGTGAAATTTTGAAGGTGCACTGTTTTTATGATGTGGGCACCCACTAAGCAAGGATTTTTGGAAACTCCGCCCCTAAGGGGGTGAAATAAGGGGTTGAATATTTTAAACAGGATACCTATAGCTCAAAATCAGAAGATGTAAGGCTAGGGTCAGACGAACGCATTTTCGCGTTGTCTGTGAAAAAGTGCGTTCGAACGAATGGACGCATTTTTTCACGGAGTACGCGATAGCGGTCATACGATGCGCCTTTTCGTCCGTGATTTTGTACGGATCATCAATAAAACACTTTTTGTGTCTGGACGTTATGTTGGCCGGACATTAGCAGCGTCTGACGTCTCCCAATCACGCACACACGCCTCTAGCCGACGCAGCGCACTCTGTACGTCCGTACTAGAGGTTTGACGTTCTAGAAAAAATGCGTTCGTTTGCCACTTGCGTTGCGCGGACGAACTTTCGTGCGGCCGTACTTCGTATGTTCCCCGGCATTGGACGTCATTTGCTGCTAGCACGGCCGTGATTTCGTGCGTCTAAACGCACGTTAAAACTGCTTTCGTCTGACCCTAGCCTTACAGATGTGAAAATCGGTATTTAGATTCGTCTTGAAAAATAAAAAAAAACACGTATTTTACCATTTTCTGAAAACTCCATGGGGGGGGGGCCCAAAATGGGGGGGGGGTTAAATACACATGTAGCGCTGTGTTAAAATCTTGCTGTGGCAGTACCTATTTTTGGCCACAAGATGGAGACTATCGCGATCAGAGGAAAAGTCGTGGACAAGCTACGGGAAGTCAGACAACGGATCCGGCCGCTAGTATCCCCAGTCAAAATCCAGCGGAGAGACGTCCTGGGTCAGCGGAGCCTAAAGCAACCGGCGGATGGGTGAGAGGCCTCCAAGGCCGTTTATAATACAAAGAGCACGCTGCTGTTTTCTCTTTAACGTCCACAGGGCCCCAACTTGACTAGTCGAAGACATTTCTTAAGTAAATTCACTGGCCAGTTGAACAGTACCCGGGTACCTTACACACATACACACCTTTTACATTCCGGGACTTAACCTGTGCAGGACTCATTTTGTTACGAATCGGAACGGGGGTTAAAGATACGTTCCGAAATATATTTCTCTCTTTCCGCTGCGCGTTTACCGTGATACGAAGAGATTGTATATTCTGGGGTTCCGCTACGTGTTCCTTTTTCTGAATATTCGTGCAATTGCATTTCTTTTATGTTCGGTTCCGAATATTTTATTTTCCGAAATATGACGCCTCGTGTTTCGGTTCTTTTCCGCTACGCGTTTTACCGCAATACGAAAGTACTGTAATAATATCTGTGAATACCGTATCTCAACATCTGCCTATTATTTTAGTAAACTATTTAAATGATAAAAACCCACAACTGTGTTGGAGTATATTTATTCCCTAGTGCGGGGAGACTGACCCGTGGTTCATTTTCAGCGGCTCCTTCGGGAGTGAGCGCTACACACATACATACATACTCGAAAGTCCTGGTATTTCACCGTTTTTCAAAAATCCAAGTGGGGGGCGAAAAAAGGGGGTTGAATATTTTAAACGGGATACCTGTATCTCCAAAACAGACCATGTAACAGTCCTGAAAATTGGTATTTAGACTGGTCTTGAAAAATAAAACCACACGTATTTTACCCTGTTCTGAAAATTCCTTGGGGGGGGGCAAAAAGGGGGGGTTGAATACTTTTATCAGTTTACCTATTTCACAAAAACCGAAGATGTTACGGGTGTGAAATTTGGTATTTACAATCTTCGTGAAAAAACCTAACATGTTTTTTGCCGTTTTCCACAAATCCAATTGGGGGGGGGTCGGGGGAAAGGGGTCTGAATACTTTTTATCATTACACCTATATTTCAAAAATCAAAGATGTTACAGACGTGAAATTTGGTATTTACAATCTTCTTGAAAAATAAAAACGGGATTTTTGGAAAATGGTAAAACACCTAAGTGGGGGGGGGGGTTGAAAAAAAAAGGGGGGCTGAATACTTTTAATCAGGATACCTATATCTCAAAAACAGAAGATGTTACATACGTGAAAATTGGTATTTAGATTACTGTGATAACCTATTTGGCAGGCAGATGGTGCCATCTACTGGCCATATGGGAGTTACAACAGTTTGAGCTGCAGCACGTGGTTCTCTGCATCGGCTGCTGAAAGCCCGATATGTCAGGGCATTCATCATACGATTGTGAGTGGTTTAAGCACATCAGGCATTATGCCCACCAGGGCTAAAACTTTGGGGGCACCTTTTACAGCCCCAAGGCAAATTAAATTGGTTTGCAACAAACCAATTTCATTTGCTTTTGTCCCTCAGAGCTGCAGAGCGAGATATCTCAATCTCGGCAGTTAAGGGGTTAATAAAAAGTCATACAACTGTAGATTTACTGAGAATGCCCTTACGTTTACTTTGTGCACACTGCTTTTTTTGGTCAGGTCACTATATGTATTTATAAATTAGTCGATGCAACTAATGTTAATTTTTTTTTTTTTTTTTAAAAAGAAACTAATGTGATTAGCATTATCTCATGTATTATATAAAGGGTTTATTTTTTAATTTTTTTTATTTAAGATTAAAAAAAGAAAAAACGTAATTATATAAAAATGTTAAATTTTTTTTATAGAATACATAATAAAAAAACCTGGCTTTATATATATTTTAAACAAAACATTATTTATTCAATGCTGGCTGCGAGTATATTCATATATTAGCTTCGGAATATTCATTGTTAGTTGTATTTTTTATTTAATGGATTTTTTTTGTGATTGCCAGGCAATATATTTAATCCGTAGGCAGTTTCATCAAGGTCATCCACCCACCTCCCTGTGGAGCAAGAATGTCCCGTTACACTGCGCACCCATTCATAGCCGTGCCAGCACACACCCTGGGTGAGTAGGAAGTTATTTCCAAGTATGTGTGTCACGGATTTTTTTGCTACCTGCTGGCGCCAGCACGAGGAAACGATAAATTTTAGTTTTGAGGCAAAAAAAACCTAACAAAATACATTTTAAAAAACTGAAACTGCTTTTTTCTCCGTGCTCAAAATCAAAAGAAGAGGCAGAATCTGTTGCCTTAGTTGAATTGGTTACAGTTACAAGTATTTGTAAAGCGCCAACAAATTCCTTAGCTCTGTACAATGGGAGAAACAGAATAACAAACATACATATATGTTACAGACACGGAACAGAAGGAGGGAGGACCCTGCTCAAGAGCTTACAATCTAAGAGGAGAGGGGTGACACATTAGGTGAGGATGAATAAGGTATTTGAAGTAGCGGGTTGCATGAGGACTAAGGCTAGGGTCAGATGAGCGCATTTTGTACGGACTGTGTGTCTGTGCAGTACGGACGTACTTTCTGACTGATGACAAGGTAGTGGCCACACAGTCCGTTTTTTTCACTGACGGATTTTTTGACTGATGTAGCAGGGAAAATAAATTACAATGAAAAAACATTCTGTCCGTCAAAAATGCTGGACGTATAAATGCAGTCCGTCTGACCACGTTCCATCACTCACATACAAAGCTATGCGGACGTTGTGGACGTGGCGCACTCCGCACGTCCGTTCTAGCAGTATTACGTTCTTGCCTAACCTGCGTCCGTTTGCAGCGTCCGTCAACCCCCGCACTTCTGTGCGGACGTACTTCGTGTGTGGGGCTTCATTTAACACAATTGTATGCTATCACGGACGTACTTATGTGCGGCAACACGGACGTTAACACTGCGCTCGTCTGACCCTAGCCTGAATGGGAAGAGAGCAGGAAATGACAGTAGGGGATCATGGAGTGAGCTGATAGTCTTCTCTATAGTAATACGTTTTCAGAGACTTCTTGAAGGACTGGAGAGACAAGCGAGTCTGATGTTGCGGGGAGGCAGTTCCATAGAAAGGGGCAGCTCGAGTGAAGTCCTGAAGGTGAAAGTTGGGGGTACGAGGAATTGATTGCCCGAGCAAAGTGGTCAGGATGGGATGTACCTGTTAATAAGGGAGGAGATGTAGGCAGGTGCGAGGTTATGGAGAGCTTTGTATGTGAGCACCAGTATAATGAATTGGATTCTAAAGGAAACAGGGAGCCAGTGTAGAGATTGACAAAGAGGTGAGGTGCGAGAGGTGAAGGAGGTGAGGTGTATTTGTCTGGCACAGGCGTTCTTTACAGACTGCAGAGGCAGAATCTGCTATCTCTTAAGGCCAGAGAGAAGGAGGTTACAGTAGTCAAGGCGGGTGATAAGAGCTTGGATGAGCATTTTAGTAGAGTCTGGATTAAGAAAGGGGTGGATGCGTAAAATGTTTTTTAGGTGGAAGTAGGAAGATTTGGTTAGAGACTGAATGTGAGGAGTAAAGGATAGATTGGGGTCCAAGAGGACCCTGAGGCAATGGAGCTTGAGAGGTAGAAATAATGGTGGCACCATTCACCTGAAGAGAAATTGGCGCAGGAATCGAGGTTTTAGGCTGGGGTCAGACTAGCGCATTTTTAACGTGCGCTTAGGCGCACTTAATCACGGCCGCAGTAGCAGCAAATGACGCGCAATGACGGACAATATACGAAGTACGGCCGCACGAAAGTCCGGCCGTGCATCGCAAGTGGAAAATGAACACATTTTTTCAAGAACGCAGAACCGCTAGTACTGACGTACAGAGTGCGCTGCGTCGGCATAGCGGCGTGTATGCGTGATTAGGAGACGTCAGACACTGCTCATGTCCAGCCAACATAACGCCCGGACACCCAAAGTTTCCTGATTTGGATCCGTAACCAATCCACGCACGAAAATGCGCATCGTATGACCGTTTTCGCGCATTCCGTGAAAAAAATATGTCAATGCGTGCGAATAATGCGTTCATTTGACCCTAGCCTTAGAGGGAGGGAAGATGAGAAGTTCCGTTTTCGAGAGGTTGAGCTTTAGGAAACGGGAAGTCATCCAGTCGAAGACAGCCGATAGGCCGGCAGTAACAAGGTCCAACACCGGAGGAGAGAGATCGAGAGAAGAAAGGTAGATTTGGGTGTCATCAGCATAGAGATATTGGAATCCATAGGAAGAGATGAGGTTGTCCAAATATGCGTTATAGATCGAGAAGAGTAGGGGACCCAGAACAGAGCTTTGAGGTACCTCAACTGAAAGAGGAGCTGGTGGCGAAGAGACACCAGCGAAGGAGACACTGAAGGAGTGAAAAGAGAGCCAGGAAGAGGAACAGGAGAGTGAAGTCGCTGAATCCAAGTTGACGCAGCGTGAGAAGCAGGAGAGGGTGATCACCAGTGTTGAGTGCAGCGGAAAAGGTCAAGAAGAATAAGGAGGGAGAAGTGACCTTTGCTTTTAGTGGCAGCTAAATCATTGGTCGCCTTGGTCAGAGCAGTCTCAGTAGATTGTTGGGAGCGAAAGCCAGACTGGTGTGGATCAAGTAGAGAGTTAGCAGCAAGAAAACTGGTGAGCTGGTTATAGACCAGACGTTCTACGATTTGAGGAGGCAAAAAAGAGGGAGGTAGGATCAAGAGATGGCTATTTTAGAATGGGGGTGATCAAAGCACGTTTGAATACAGAGAAGATTCCAGAGGAAAGGGAGAGGTTAAAAATAATAGTCAATGCAGGGACAGTAACTGGTAGGACAGGCCGAATAAGGTGTGAGGGGATAGGATCAAGTGGACAGGTGGTCGGGTAGGAGGACATAAGAAGTTCTGTTACATCCTCCTCCGAGACTGTAGAAAAGGAAGACATAGTAGAAGAGGGGGCAGGGAGTGAGTGCGTGGGGTAAAATGGTTAAAGGAGGAGGGCAGTGAATGCAGCAGCATTGTTTGTTTTATATGTAACAGCATATATTGCCTCTGCTGTAGAACGGAAAAAAAATGTAGCATTTACTTTTTTTTTTTTTTTTTTTTTTCACACCGTACATGGTCATGTTTGGTATCATTGTAAAGACTAGACTCTGACCTTTCCAATGACACCTCACTTAACCTTGTGTGGTGTACAATTCAGGGATGCAGGTTCCAATGTCTTCCTGTCCCTCACTGCAGTGCCACGGTCTAGGTTGTGAATTAAACAATGCATTGCTTCACCAGATACACACGTGCTGGCAGTCTGGTAAATAAGGTGAGTTAGTGCAGCATCACTGTTCACGTTATAATTGTAAACTGAATAATAGTGCTGTGTTAGAAAAAAAATTGAAATATTATTTTAATAGATATTTTATTTTTACATAAATCTAACCTGGTTATATTTGCTATCACTGGTAAGGCTATAAGCTGACCTTTCCAACGATACCTGATATGTCCCTCTAGCCCTTAGGGCTCCAGAGATACATTGGTCTAAATTATTGCAAAAAATAAATAAATAAATAAATATATATATATATATATTTTTTTTTTTTTTTCTTTTACACACAGAGCAAGGCGCCCCCTTGTGGCAGGCACCTGTAGGCACATGCCTACTCTGCCTAATGGTAAATCCGGCCCTGTAAGCAGGGTTACCGACGACAGACACCTGCTGTGCAAGGTCGGTCCGAAGATAAAATTAGAGCCCTATTCCGCTAGAGTCAATAAAAAAGGTAGCGTCAATAACTGTTAGGGCTCACGTCTTATTCCAAGTTGAGTTCCAACTCCTGCTGCGCCTCAGCTTCTCCAGGCAGATTATAACAGCGTTACGCAAACCTGTCCAACAGGCCAGGTTTGCAGAATTACCTTGAGGAAATGCAGACTGAATCCTGCAATCACTGAGCCCCAAATCATATCACCTGTGCTGTGCTTCAGATATCTGGAAAACCTGGCCTGTTAGTGGTCACAGGGTTTGGAAAACACTTGCCCTAGGATTGCAATGTAAGGAGTTACCCAAGAGACATAGCTCTGAGAAGCAGATGGGGGGGGGGGTAGAGTGACCCAGGGCGACAGCGACCCATCGTCCTACACCTTAAACAGGATTTAACCCAAGATCAGGCACATAAAATGAAAAATAACTATGCAAAAGAGATAGACCAAAGGTAAAAGGTGTGGGTACGTGCTACAAATCAGGAGCTCCACCCGACCAGGAGTGCAATAAGTGAACGGTAAAACAATAAACTTTATGGGAGAAAATGATTTGTGAACGAACACTCAGGGAAAAAAAAAATAATTATATACACACAAAACCAAGGAGAGAGCACTCCAGACAAACACATTCAAAAACCTGCAACAACAGCTCCATGCATGGGCGTATAATGCCAGCTTTTACCACATGGTGAAAAATTCTTAACTTCGAGCTTTGCTGAATAAGGCTAGGGTCAGACGAACGCATTTTCTGTGAAAAAGTGCGTTCGAACGAATGGACGCATTTTTTCACGGAGTACGCGAGAGCGGTCATACTATGCGCATTTGCGTTCGTGATTTTGTACGGATCATCAATTAAACACTTTGTGCATCTGGACGTTATGTTGGCCGGACATTAGCAGTGTCTGACATCTCCAATTCACACACACACACCGCTAGCGGACGCAGCGCACTCTGTACAACCGTACTAGCGGTTTTACGTTCTCTAAAAAATGCGTTCATTTTCCACTTGCGTTGCGCAGCCGGACTTTCGTGCGACCGTACTTCGTATATTGGCCGTCATTGCCCGTCATTTGCTGCTAGTGCGGCCGTGATTAAGTGCGGCTGCACGCGCGTTCGCACTGCCTCAGTCTGACCCTAGCCTAAAATGGTGGAAATTTGCGAACGGCCGTTCATTGCGAACCAAATTTCCACCAATTTATTCAGCAAAGCTCAGAGTTAAGAAATTGTCACCATGTGGTAAAAGCTGGTATTATGTACCCATGCATGGAGCTGTTGCAGGTTTTTGAGTGTGTTTGTCTGGAGTGCTCTCTCCGTGGTTTTGTTCTGTATTTTATTTTGAGACGCACCCGCACTGAAACGCTTAGTTAAGGCTGAGTGCTACCCCCCCATGTGTTTTTCATATGAATTTCCTGGGTATGCACCCCTCCCTGCCACAGGTACTCCTCCTCCAGGACCTATTTAACCTTGAACTGCGGGAGCTCCATGAAGGGGACCTGTTCCTCAGTGAGTTCATCCCATTATGGGCAGTCATTAGGTTTGCAGAGTAGGACCTGCCAGAGGGTGGATTACATTGACGCTGTTGGCAGGCTTAAGCAATTCACGGCTGTTCATTGCGAACCAAAATTTCCACCATTTTTATTCAGCAAAGCTCAGAGTTAAGAAATTGTCACCATGTGGTAAAAGCTGGTATTATGTACCCATGCATGGAGCTGTTGTTGCAGGTTTTTGAATGTGTTTGTCTGGAGTGCTCTCTCCGTGGTTTTGTTTTGTATTTTATTTTTGAGACGCACCCGCACTGAATGCAACGTGTGTGTATATATAAAAAAATTATATATATATATATATCTATCTATCTATCTATCCCTTTGGGATTACGTGGAGTTCTGCATGAATTGGTCATAAAATATGCTCTGATCTTCATCTAAATCACAACAATTGTCACAACACTCATTTGGCAGCAATAACCTCATCCAAACGTTTCCGGTAGTTGCAGATCAGACCTGCACAACGATCTGGAGTAATTTTGGACCACTCCTCTTCACAAAACTGTTTCAGTGTAGCAATATTCTTGGGATGTCTGGTGTGAATCGCTCTCTTAAGGTCATGCCACAGCATTTCAATCTGGTTGAGGTCAGGACTCTGACTGGGCCACTCCAGAAGGCGTATTTTGTTTTGTTGAAGCCATTCTTTTGTTGAATTACTTGTATGCTTTGGGTCATTGTCCTGTTGCATCACCCATCCTCTGCAGAGCTTCAGTTGGCAGACAGATGGTCTTACGTTTTCCTGCAAAATGTCTTGATAAACTCTGGAATTCATTTTTCCATCAATAACAACAATCCGTCCAGGCCCTGAGGCAGCAAAGCAGCCCCAAACCATGATGCTCCCTCCGCCATGTTTTACAGTGGGGATGAGGTTTTGATGTTGGTGTGCTGTGCCTTTTTTCCTCCACACATAGTGTTGTTTGTTTTTTCCAACAACTCCATTTTGGTTTCATCTATCCACAGAATATTTTGCCAGTAGTGCTGTGGAACATCCAGGTGCTCTCTTGCAAACTTCAAACGTGCTGCAATATTCTTTTTGGACAGCAATGGTGGTGTCCTCCCATGTATTCCATTCTTGTTTAATGTTTTCCTTATTGTAGATGTGTCAACAAAAATGTTAGCATGTGCCAGAGATTTCTGTAAGTCTTTAGCTGACACTTTAGGATTCTTCTTTACCTAATTAAGCATTCTGCGCTGTGCTCTTGCAGTCATCTTTACAGGACGACCACGCCTAGGGAGAGTAGCAACAGTGCTGAACTTTCTCCATTTGTAGACCGTCTGTCTTACCGTGGACACATGAACATCAAGGCTTTTGGAGATACTTTTGTAACCCTTTTCAGCTTCATGCAAGTCAACAATTCTTGATCGTAGGTCTTCTGAGAGCTCTTTTCTGCGAGGCATGGTTCACATCAGGCAGTGCTTCTTGAAACCAGTAAACCCAAAACTGGTGTGGGTTTTTAAAGGGCAGGACAGCTTTCAGCAACACATCCAATAATATCACACTGATTGGACTCAAGGTTGGCTCACTCCTGGCTCCAATTAGCTCTTGGAGAGGTCATTAGGCTAGGGGTTCACATACTTTTCCCACCCTGCACTGTGAATGTTTACATGTTATGTTCAATAAAACATATGAAAACATAGGTTTGTGTTGTATTATTTTAAGCAGACTGTGTTTTTCAAATTGTTGTGACCTTAGATGAAGATCAGAGCACATTTTATGACCAATTCATGCAAAACTCCACGTAATCCCAAAGGGTTTACATACACATACATATACACACACAATATAAGAGCCCAGAGGACCATGTGAAGCTGCTGGCCGGTAGGGATGTGCATGGCTGAAAAATTTGTTTAGTTTAGTTACGTTTTTAAATAATTTCGTAACTAATTTCGAATCGAGCCGATAGTTGTTGATTTCCATTTGGTAGTTCATTTCAAATGCGATAGTTGATATCAATTATTCAAATTCATCTTTTATGATGATGATGACACAGTGTAAAACACGAAATAAATTTGTTGTTATATACCGTTTCGAATTCGTATTGATTCGTTATTCGGAAGTACTTCCGAAATACGAATTATCAAATTTCGTTCCAAATTTTTCCGAAATGAATGCACATCTCTACTGGCCGGCCACAGACCATGAGGACAGCCAGAGGGGAATGCCCTTAATGCATTCCGCTAGCAGCCCCAGCGATACCGGAAGCCAGTGCTGGGCCGGTTTGCAGGTATCGGGCATTTGCACAATCGGCACCTATATTGATACTAGTATTCGGTCCATTCTTAGTTTTGGGTAAAGTCCAGATATACCTAGGATTACACAGGTAAAGGTTACCCAGGCAGCTTTAGGTAAGAAACAAAAAAGACTTCGGGTTTTACCCAGATTTCCATTGGGCTTCACCTGGGTCAACTCAGATTTACCCAAAAGCCACTGGATAGTGTGTTTTCCGACACATTGGAGGAGTGGCTTACAGTTGACCCAAAATGTAGGATAACCCACATCCTTTGAGAACCATGACCCTAAAATTCACATTTACCCAAGGGAGGAGGGGGGGGGGTTGTCTGCCTGCAGATTCCCCAGATAAAGCCAGAGGTTGGATTTCTTTTCAGACCCTATCCAAAGCGATCTGGGTAATGTCAAATTTACCTGGACTTTAGGCTGGCGTCAGACGAGCGTATTTGAAGAGCAGAAGGAATGTCTGTGAGAGTGGACGTTCCTTCCGCTCAACGCCTGTCTGGCCACCTCGCTGAGTGCACTTAGTGCTTCAAGGCTCAATCCTCCTATGGAGAATCGCGCTTTGCAGCTCCATCAACGTGCTTTGTAGCGCTTTGACGGAGAGAGCTGCTGCACGGACGCAGCACTGCCGCTGTTGCGTACGCAATCCGTGCAACTGGCCCTGTCGCAGTTTCTCAATGCAGTTGTTGGACGCCAGAAGGCACGTCAGTACGGGCGCACATAATGCGTCCGTCTGACGCCAGCCTTACCCGCAACACATTATTATCATTGTCACCATTTATTTAGCACCAACAGTTTCTGCAGCGCTTTACCATAACTAATGGGAACAAGACGAAAAGAAATTCAGGGTAAAGAATAGGAGTGGGTTATTTTTCTCCTTTTTACAGTGAGAACAATAAAACTGGAATTCTCTGCCTGTTGAGGTGGTTGGGTCAGAGACTGTACAGACTTTTAAACAATGACTGGATGATGTGCTGCAAAAACAGAATATTAAGGGTTCTAATATGTGGGTAAAAGCTGCTCGATCCAAGGAGAAATATGACGCCAATCTCGGTAAGAAGGAATTTTTTCCCAATGTGCACTTTAGACATTTGTTTGTATCCAGAGTTGTATGACAGGCTAAACTCGATGGACGCACTTTGTTTGTGGGCTCCACCCCCCCCCCTCTCGACCTATGTAAGAAGCAATTAAATAAACATAGGAAAAGAAACAAGGTATATGTATGTATAGACCAGGGATCAGGTCAAGGGGGAACGCATGGGAGGGCAGTCCCTCCACTAGTTTTGCAGAGAGAACCAAGTTCCCACACACTATAAATTTTGTACTCAAGTTACACCAACACACATACATATAAAAGATCAGATCTGAGTGTGTGTGATAAGTGATAATTGGGAGACAGAAATCATGGGGGAGTTCACACTTTTTTTTGGACTTGACCACTTATATAGACACACACACACACACAGAAAGAAAAGGTTAGGTGTATAAAGATAAAAGGAGTATGTGATCGGAGTTTCACCTTTCTTTGAATAGACCTGAGAATGACTGGAGAAGTGAATTCTAGGTCAAAATAGCCAAACCAGAAAAATTCTCCCATTAATCTCACTTTCCAAATCGGCTAGTTGGTCTAGATTGCTCATTCTCCTGGTTTTCACCTTTCTCTGAAAAACCATGAAAGTCTATATGATGTCCCTATAACAAAGTATATTTAGGAGGAGCCTGGCCACATCCATTAGGTTTCCTTAAAACATATATACATTTTGCATAATTCATTTTATACTGAACGGGAACAGAATCACTGATCCAACTGGAAAACTACTGGCACATCTCTTGCTGCCACATGATTTCTGCACACTGCAGGGCAGCACTTTCAGACACTGACCAGGGAGATCTGACACATGAAGCACAGACTGTGCAGTGATCTGACAGCCCTGGTAGAAGATGAGTTGTGAGAGTCTTGCTGGCAACTTTGTATCTGCTGAGTCCCCCGCCTGTCCTGTCCCTCCCCAGGCAGCCTGGCTGGATGCACATCATACAGATTGGCAGCTAATTAAATGAAAAGCACTATCTGACCATCAGGAAATCATCACACTGGAGGGGAAGCCATGTCCTCCCCATCATTAACCCCCTCTCTCCCAGTGAGGACACTTACCTTGCAGCTGGGCAGAGAGGGCTTCCTGCTGCTGCTTGAATTTCAGAGCTTGCACCTCGGACTCCTTGGCTTTCTGGACCATGTAGTCATAGAGGAAAGCTCCACTTGCCAGCACTATCATTGCTATGAGACAGAAGATAGTCTGGAGCAGTCCCTTCTGCCTCCTGCTGCAGAACCCCGTGCCCATGATCCCTGCAAACCTGTGCCCTCCTGTTCAGTGTCAGCTCTTATTCCAGCATGGGCACCTGGCAGAGGCTGCTGCACCCCCAAAGATCCCTCCTGGAGGGCAGATGTGTCGTGTATTCTTCCAGTCCCAGTTAGAAGAAAATTCCCAGCCCTGGGTATAAATGGGCATCCCCGGCTGATGCAGATCTCAGAGTGGCAGAGCAGGGCACCCCTGTGCCAGGCTCCTAGACTGCAGCTCCCCTGCCCCCCATGCAGGGCACCCTTCTCCCAGGCAGGCTGCTAACTTTAGATTGCTGTGGAAGGCAGCATCCAGCTCCTCTCCCTGGCAGGCTGTGTCTTGGGGGGGGGGGGCAGCTGATCCCTTTTTCTCCAGGCCGGGATAACGGGCAGCCCCTGCTCAGCAGCGGATCCCTGGCAGCAGCTCGGATGGCTCCCAAACTTGCAACATTTTCAAAGAGGAAGCAGTGCTGCCAGGGTGACGGGCAGGGGCTGCGGCCAATGAGAACGGTGGCTTCCTGGAGGGAGGCGGGGCTATGGCTGTGAGAGCTCTGAGAGTGACAGATGGAATGTTTAACTGTTTCTCTATGTTGTGTTTTATTTTTATATATTTTAACTTGTCTGGGGAGAAGCACTTTCCGTCTCATGGTCTGTCAGTCTAGGAAAGGAGTCAAGACATTCCACAGCAGCCTTTGGAATAATGATCTGACACTCACACATCTGATAATAATAATAATACCGTCACTGCAACAATCATTACAGCAATAAGAATAGCAATAATAACCATTATAACAGCACTACTGCTGTGTTTAACATCAATGGTATAATCATAACAACAACAACAATACTGCTGCTCCGCATAACAAGAAAGGTAACTAACACAACAATAACAGCGATTAGAACAACGCCGGCGCTGCTAGTCTGATAATAAAAGTAATAATATGAATGGTAATGGCAGCAGCAACACTGCTCCTAATAATTAATTCTAATCCATTATATATATTATTATATATTTTTATTATTTTAATACCATGTGCAAAGAACAACGTTTTATTTCAGCAGATTTCAGAATCCAAAAATGTTGGGATTTCTGAGATTTCATAATTTGCTGATTCAGATCGATCCAAAATGTTGTCAGGGCGCTGAGCTTCAGCCCCTATAACCCCCTCTATACGTCTCTCCATACCAACCCTTTCTACCTCCTCCACCTCTATGCCATTGTTTACACCCCTAAAATCAATATCATAATACCATGTGCAAAGACCAATGTTGCATTTCAGCAGATTTCAGAATCCAAAAATTCAGATTTCCGTAATTTCATAATTTGCTGAGTCAGATCGATCCGAAATGTTGCCAGGGTGCCTACTTTTAGCCCCTATACCCCCTCTGTATGTCTCTCTATACCCCAAGCTCTCTCTATACCAGTGTTTCCCAAACCTGTCCTCAGGACACGCTGACAGGCCAGGTTTGCAGGATATCTGAAGCACAGCACAGGTGATATGATTTGCTCCTCAGTGATTGCAGGATTCAGTTTGCATTTTCCCAAGATAATCCTTAAAATCTGGCCTGGTTGAGGGTCCCGTGGACAGGTTTGGGAAACCCTGCTCTATACCCACACTTTCTACCTCGTCAAATCCTCTACCTCTACGCCATCGTTTACACCCCTAAGGCTAGGGTCAGATGAACGCATTTTTCACGTTGTCCGTGAAAATGTGCGTTCGAAGAATGGACGTATTTTTTCACGGAATACGCAATAGCGGTCATACTATGCGCAGTTTCATCCGTGATTTTGTACGGATCATCAATAAAACACTTCTTGCATCTGGACGTTATGTTAGCCGGACATTAGCAGTGTCTGACATCTCCAATTCACACACACACGCCGCTAGCGGGCGCAGCGCACTCTGTACGTCAGTACTAGTGGTTTAACGTTCTCGAAAAAATGCGTTCATTTTCCACTTGCGTTGCGCAGCCGGACTTTTGTGCGACCGTACATCGTATATTGGCCGTCATTGCCCGGCATCTGCTGCTAGTGCGGCCGTGATTAAGTGCGCCAGAACGCGCGTTCGCACTGCCTCAGTCTGACCCTAGCCTAAATCAATACCTTAATACCATGTGCACAGACCAATGTTTCATTTTTAGCAAATTTCAGAATCCCAAATTTTCAGATTTCCAAAATCATACCCTCTATACCAGTGTTTCCCAAACCTGTCCTAGTCGGGACCCTCAGCCAGACCGGATTTTGCAGATCACCTTGCAGAAATACAGACTGAATCCTGCAATCACTGAGCAGCAAATCATATCACCTGTGCTGTGCTTCAGATATCTGCAAACCTGGCGAGGCGGAGGGTCCTGAGGACAGGTTTGGGAAACACTGCTCTATACCCACCCTTCCTATCTCCTCGAACCCTCTCCACCATTGTTTACACCACTAAGGCTGGGGTCAGACGAGCGTGATTTCTACGGACTGTACGTCCGTGCAGTACGGACATCGTCAGTACGGATGACGCAGTAGTGGTCACACAGTCCGTTTTTTCACTGAAGTTATTTTTGACGGATGTAGGAGGGAAAAATAAATTACAATGAAAAAACATTCTGTCCGTCAAAAATGCTGGACGTATAAATGCAGTCCGTCTGACCATGCTCCATCACTCACACACAAAGCTATGCAGACGTTGTGGACGCAGCGCACTCCGCACGTCCGTTCTAGCAGTATTACGTTCTTGCCTAACCTGCGTCCGTTTGCCGCGGCCGTTGTGCGTCCGCAGTTCAGTGCGGACGTACTTCATGTGTCAGGCTCCAATGGACTTTCTTTCATGCTATCACGGACGTACTTTTAGGCGCAATCACGGACGTGAACACTACGCTCGTCTGACACCAGCCTTAATCAGGGCTGTCCAGCCTACGGCCCCCCAGATGTTGATTCCCACATTTCCCAAAATTCTTTCAATGCAATAGACGGCCAAGGAATCATGGGGGGGGGTGTAGATCAGAAACATCTGGGTGGCTGAAGTTTGACAGCCTTGGTCTAAATCTTTGTTAGGGTTACCGTCAGTGTTAAGCTAGGGTCAGACAAACGCATTTTTTGCATCGTCCGTAAAAAAGTGCGTCCAAACGCATGGACGTACTTTTTCTCGGAAGACGCGATAGCGGTCATACAATGCGCAATTTAGCCCGTGATTTCTTACGGATCCAAACCAGGAAACTTTGGGTGTCTGGACGTTATGTTGGCTGGACATGAGCAGCGTCTGACGTCTCCTAATCACGCACACACGCCGCTATGCGGACAAAGCGGACGCAGCACACTCTGTACATCAGTACAAGCGGTTCGACTTTCTTGCAAAAAGGTGCACGTGTAGCCACAAAGAGGACGCATGTACAACACCACTGATCATTAGCCCGTTGTATTCAACGGACTTTTGCGTTGTTTGCACAAAAACCCCACTCTAGGGCAGGGCTGTCAAACTCACGGGCCCCCAGATGTTGATGCCTACATTTCCCAGAATTCTTTCACTGCAATAGATGACCAGAGAGTCAAGAAACATGAAAGTTGTAGTTCTGTTGCATCTGGAGGCCGGAGTTTGACTGCCCTGCTCTAGGGACGTCATGTAAACCTGGAGAAGAAGCCCTGGGGTGGGTGGGTGGGAGGGGGTGAGACATCATTTTCTTACAGCAATGTTTTAAAAATTTAAAAAATAGAGATATGTGTTGGTGGCCAGCAGCCGGGAAGTTCAAAATCCCGGCTGCCTGGTGATGCATTCGTGGACGGATGAAACTCCTCCACTTTACCACGTGATATTGGTAAAAAGGGGAGAATAGGGAAAAAGGAGGGGAGCACTCCACGCAGCGCGACCACTTTAAAAATCTAAAGGGGGTCAGGATGTGCAGAGCGTCCTTAAGGCTGGGGTCAGACGAGCGTGATTTCTACGGGCTGTACGTCCGTGCAGTACGGACATCGTCAGTACGGATGACGCAGTAGTGGTCACACAGTCCGTTTTTTCACTGAAGTTATTTTTGACGGATGTAGGAGGGGAAAATAAATTACAATGAAAAAACATTCTGTCCGTCAAAAATGCTGGACGTATAAATGCAGTCCGTCTGACCATGCTCCATCACTCACACACAAAGCTATGCAGACGTTGTGGACGCAGCGCACTCCGCACGTCCGTTCTAGCAGTATTACGTTCTTGCCTAACCTGCGTCCGTTTGCCGCGGCCGTTGTGCGTCCGCAGTTCAGTGCGGACGTACTTCATGTGTCAGGCTCCAATGGACTTACTTTCATGCTATCACGGACGTACTTTTAGGCGCAATCACGGACGTGAACACTACGCTCGTCTGACACCAGCCTTAAGCATGTTATCAGTGTCGTTTCAAAATTGGTCAAAAAGGGAAAATGAAGGAGTTATTCTCTGCACTTTGTTTAGGCTAGGGTCAGACGAACTCATTTTTCACATCTACCGTCAAAAAGTGCGTTGATGCGTCCGAACGCATTTTGTCACGGAAGATGCGATAGCGGTCATACGATGCGCAATTTCAGCCGTGATTTTTTTTACGGATCCATGAGCAGCGTCTGACGTCTCCTAATCACGCACACACGCCGCTATGCGGACGCAGCGCACTCTGTACGTCAGTACTAGCGGTACGACGTTCTTGCGAAAATGCATTTGTTTGACACTTGCGTTGCACGGCCGAACTTTCGTGCGGCCGTACTTCGTGTGTGGGCCTGTGTTGGACGTCATTTGCTGCTACTAAGGCCGTAATAAAGTGCGGCTAAACCTGCGTTCGTCTGATCCCAGCCTTAGGGTTACGGTTAGGCTGTAGAATTAGGGTTACTTGAAGGTCAGGGTGGACCAGACTAATCTATAACATACTAATTAATAATGAAGATCAATGATTAATATATATGTAGCGAGAATATGAATAGTTAAATCTGGCTCAGGGTTTTTGTCTCTTCTGACCCTCTCTGTAAAAAAAACACATCTTTTCCTGTGTCCTTGATTCTCACAGAGCAATCTATGTCTGGCTCCATGCCTGGGAAGCTATGTTACTCTTTATTACGCTTTTTAGCAGAAGATAATATAACTCGCGCACATTCACTTGGAATTCTATGTATTTTTCCCTTGATTTTCATCCTGTTACGTAATGTACAAAATGATCATTGTTTAGTTACAGAGAGCGGCAATCGCCTGTTGTAATTGGTTGATTTTCGTACAACGCCCCGAACGCTCGAAATTATATCCTAAGAAGTTAAGCCTAGGCATCATCAGCAGTGGGTAACGGGATGGGGGTCTTTGCTCCACGGCCCCAAAGTCCACAAAATCAATAAAAACTCCAAAAACCCACAGTATTAAATCAAGAGGATTTAATCCAACGCCAGGAAAGAGGAGGAGGAGGACGACGACGTTTCAACCAGATCTGGTCTTTGTCTAAATCACAAATGCACAAGCCTCATTTAATCCGCATCATGAATCGCTAATCAAACAATCAGTTGACAATTAACCCCTTCACGGCTGAGCCATTTCACGCCTGTATGCTGAGCTCATTTTTACCGGTTTTACTCATCATGTTTAAACACGTTTTGAAGTCACATTTTATTATATGACCCAGACATATTATATATCCTTTTTTTCGGCAGACTCTGCAGATTAATAATATATCATTATTATATGTACACGCCATGTCCTACCTGAATATTATAACAAAAAATGCAATACAAATTGTATTTTCAATCATCTACAGCGTGTAATGTGATTTTTTTTTTTTTTCACATTTTATCATCCGAGCCTTTTCAGTTATATATTCTATGGGGTACAGTTGTTAAAAAAAATTAGAAATGGGAACTCGTTCAATTTTTTTGGGGGGAAATTATGTGATTTTTAGCAAACCCCCCATAGAAAAAATCATTAGTGCAGCATCATTGTTCACATTATAATTGAAATGGGAACAATTTCTTTTTTTTATTCATTTTTTTATTCTTATTTTTTAAATTTTTGTTCTTAATGTGTCATGCGCCATGCACAATGATGTCAGATGACGAGGGGGGACCCAGGGGTGGAGCTGCCGTATAAGATGGTAGCCCCTACTGGAACTAGGCCGCGATCTGGCGCTGAATGGGGGCCGGATCGCGGTCTGGCACCTCAGGGGTTAAAGACAGGCATCGCTTGAAAGGGCAGACACTGCCCATTCAAGTGTTTCCTGTCTTTACCTTCTACCTCCTCCCAATTGGGAGGGAGAGGGATCTGAAAGGACCCCCGCTCCCTTCAGGCGATCTCCCGGGTGGTCGCCTGAAAATTACTTCATCGTGTCCGATGCAACGACGTCATTACATCAGGAGGGCCCTTAAAGACAGCGTCTGACTTCAAGGAAGTCAGAACGCCACGGGACCCTGGAGGAGAGAGGTGAGTATGCGGAGGAGCTCCCGCCGAGCAGAAGACGTGTGGGGAACGTCCTCCGTATACAGCAGGAGACCCCTAGGACGTTCCCCACATGTCATCCACAGTGAAGGGGTTAAAGAGGACCTGCATATATTTTTAACCCCGTGATTAAAACAAGCCATGTCTAAATTACACCCTGTTTATAACATTGCCATCCTGGTTATAACATTATTATTATAATGTAGATAATAATAAAAAAAATCAGTTTAGCCTCCGTTCCCAGTGTATTTCTTACTGTGATGAACTATTCGGCAGGCAGTTACAGCAGTTTGAGCTGCAGCTCGTGGTTCCCTGTATCGCCTGCTGAAAGCCCGATATGTCAGGGCAGTCATCAGCTGATTTTAAACCGTGTTAGCAGCTCGGGCGTTATGCCCACAGGGCTAAATCTTTGGGGGCAGCTTCTGCAGCCCAAAAGCAAACAAAATGTATTCACTTTTTGTCCTTCATAGCTGAAAATCAAGATAACTCGCGTCTTCAAAGGCATCATCATGTCCCATTATCGAGTTAGCTCGATCTTGGTGGTGAAGGGGTTAATACTGCTGCTTCCTCTGAGTTCCCATTTCAAACTGCTCACAAAGCAATAAAAAATAATCATTTTTTTCAAAACCTGTACCCTACGGGATAAGAACGATGGAGGTGGTCACCACCCACTGCAGGCAATGGACCACCAGAAAACCACAAGTAAGCTTGTTACAACTGTGCCTTTTTAGATCTACTCATAAAGTAATAAATAGTTGTAAACTTCTTTATTTTATTTAACCTGCCTGGCGGTATTTCCGAGTGTGACTCTGGGTTAAATTTCGCTACCACGATCGGTAACCCCGAGCCACACTCGGGCTGGATATACTCACCGCTTCCTTCGCTCCCTCGCCGTCTCCGCAGTCACTGCAGTGTGATCGCGACCGCCGGCGACTTTGCTTCCTGGTTCCGCTCCCTGCGAGCCACGCAACGCAGGGGGGCGGGACCAGGCGGCAAATTCAAAAACTGAAATTTTTTTTACAGTAAAACATACTGTAGAATAAATTTGTGCTGTGCAGTGGGTGCTGGGATTCCTGTGCAGATGTGGACTCCTTGCCAATGTAATACAGGACACGGGGGTACCAAAGAAATTAGAGTATTTATTCTCAAAGCAGCTTTACAGAAATAAAAGGCAAATAAAAATAATTTCTAAACTGTAATAAGGCTTTGCAATACAAGTTCCGCTGGTGCTTGCCCAGATCCAACCATTTGTGGGATAATTAAATTATTATTTCGTGTTTCAAACCTTCTCTGACTCCGTGTGTTTACTTGACTCTTGTTTGCACGGATTTCAGTGAGTTATTCCTACAGAATACAGGCTTACTATATAAAACACATTTCCTTTCCAAAAAAATTGAAACGCTTTTAGACACAAAATGTTGCAAAAATTAGACCACCAGGGAGGTTAAAGAATTAAATGAACACTTTATTTTTTAGTAGAGTGCCCTTTTTTTGCCCCTAAATAATTGGGGAGAGGTTGCTGATCTAGGTCCTAGGTCCCTCTGCATTTTAAGGCTAGGGTCAGACTAATGCATTTTTCGCGTTGTCCGTGAAAAAGTGCCTTCAAACGAATGGACGCATTTTTTCATGGAATACGCGATAGCGGTCATACGATGCGCATTTTCGTCCGTGATTTTGTACGGATCATCAATAAAACACTTTTTGTGTCTGGACGTTAGGTTGGCCGGACATTAGCAGCGTCTGACGTCTCCTAATCACGCACACACGCCGCTAGCGGACGCAGCGCACTCTGTACGTCAGTACTAGCGGTTCTACATTCTTGCAAAAATGCGTTCGTTTGCCACTTGCGTTGCGCTGCCGCACTTTTGTGCGGCCGTTCTTCGTATGCTGCCTGGCATTGGACGTCATTTGCTGCTAGCACGGCCGTGATTTAGTGCTGCTAAACGCACGTTAATACTGCGTTAGTCTGACCCCAGCCTTAAGCGTTCGGGGGACCTAGGACGGGGGAAGATACTCCACATACCCTGGCCACGTTAAAAAGCTAAAGTGGTCAGGATGTGTAGAATATCCCTTTAAACCAGGCCTTCTATGAATTAATTACTGAATGTAATAATGTCTACAGATCCAGAATCAATTCTAAATATATTGTATTTATAGTTAAAATAATACACTTATTCTCTTAAATAGTCCTGTGCAGGGGGTCAAGCTCTAAAATAATAAGTGTGGGAACTCACCAACCTTTCTGTATATTCTGATCTCAAAGATTACTGAGAGCCGCAGCAGCTGCAGCGCTTCTTTATGCATGAGAATGACATTCCTCTGGCAAACACTGAGAAATTGTCATTCCCATGCCTTCCCGATGTACTTAAATCTAAGAAAAATCCTTAAATATAGACATTTTTATAAAATTGTGTCTATATAGAAAAGTATTGCAGCTTCCCGGTATATCAGCCAAAAGGGAACCAAGTTCCTCCTGCTAAAAAAGTGAGGGAGGTGCGTTCCTGCAGGATTTGACCCCTGGTCGTGTGAAAATATTCACACCTATGGTTCAGGTGCAGATAACTAACTTGCTTGCTTGTGGAATACTTGTATCATCTTTTCATCTCCCATTATTTCATTTATACATCACAGGTGGGTGAGCAAACGCCAAACCAACCACCCGAGCCCGATCCTTTTTCCAGCGAGTGAGTACAAGTTGTATACGTGACTATATGTGACGTCTATACTATAATTTAAACACAAAAAAAAAAAAATAGCATTTGGTGAACGTATACTGAAGGCACAATGGAAACAAATTACAAGGTCAGTTGCCTGTTAGGGTTCACATCCATCCTTTGTGTTCAGAGCAATTTCAGCCCGTCTTGGAATGCTGTCACACGAGTCCTGAAACGTGAGTAGTGGGCTAACACTCCACTTTTTAAGGAAACAAAAAAGTCTTTAGGTCGTTCTCCGAACAACAAAACGAGACCGTATTACCTCAGCCCACCATCTGAGAGTCCCATAGAAGCTCAGTGATGTGTGAAGTTCTAGAGTTTGGGCAGGACCAGGACATGACAGATGTGATGACGTCACCGAGGTGGTCAGGGAGACATTCTTAAAATTTGCATCAGAAAGGGTCATTACAGCATCATAACACAATATGCACCTGTCATGAAAGAAATATTGTGTAAGGTGTACCACAGAGGTCACCTGTAACCATGATACGTCCACGACGTAATTCTATAGTAGGGATGTGCGTTTTGGGGTTTCGGAATTTCGGAATTTTCACAAAATTTCGCGATTCGTGCATTTGGATTCGGCCGATTTTCTGAAAATTTTCGGATCCGAAAACGGCAGATCCGAACAAATTTTCCGAGCCGAAAAGAAAACTTTCCAGAATTTTCGAATGGACTAGAAATGCGTAAAATCGAAATTCATTTTCGTTCCATTCGTGATTTCAGCTCCATTCCTGATTTCGGTTCCATTTCAGTAATTTCGGACATCGTATTTTTCAGTTATATCGCTGATTCTGTAATTTTGTATCATTCCCATCTCAATGTATCCTTCTTGGGAAACCAGAGAAATCTCAATGTATCCTTCCCGGGAAACCAGAGAAATCTCAATGTATCCTTCCCGGGAAACCAGAGAAATCTCAATGTATCCTTGTTGTAAAACATGAGAAATCTCAATGTATCCTTCTTGTAAAACATGGGAAATCTCAATGTATCCTTCTTGTAAAACATGAGAAATCTCAATGTATCCTTCCCAGGAAACCAGAGAAATCTCAATGTATCCTTCTTGTAAAACATGAGAAATCTCAATGTATCCTTCCCAGGAAACCAGAGAAATCTCAATGTATCCTTCTTGTAAAACATGAGAAATCTCAATGTATCCTTCCCGAGAAACCAGAGAAATCTCAATGTATCCTTCTTGAAAAACATGAGAAATATTAATGTATCCTTCTGGTAAAACCAGAGAAATCTCAATGTATCCTTCCCAGGAAACCAGAGAAATCTCAATGTATCTTTCTTGAAAAACATGAGAAATATTAATGTATCCTTCTGGTAAAACATGAGAAATCTCAATGTATCCTTCCCAGGAAACCAGAGAAATCTCAATGTATCCTTCTTGTAAAACATACGATAATTCTGCCATTGAGATTTCTTATCGGCAGAATTATCATATCCGAAAAACCATTAGTTTACGTCAAAACGAATAGACACTTTGAAACGAGGAGAACAGATATTCCGAAAAACACGAAAATTTCTGAAATCACGAAAAAAAAGTCGATACGAACCGAAACGGAAATCTGCCAAAACGAGCCGAAATGAAAATTTACAAAAACCGAATCGAACTGAAAAAAAATAGTGTTATATAATCTTAAAGGGCCATCCAAGTGCGTTTTTTTAAAGGGATACTCTATAAAAATTTTGCCTTTTTTACTCTTACATAATTGGGCAGATGCTGCTGACAACCCCCAACCAATTATTTTTTTTTTAAAAAATTGTATTTAATTTTCATTTCTTTTACGCATCTCTTCTCCCTCATCACGTGCAGCTCCTCCTCTTCTTCTCAGGAAGCCCAGAAGTCTCTGAAGCTTCTCTGCGCTCCTGCACAACTTACGTAGCGTAGTAACCGCAAATTCCGCATCGCTACGTGATCTGCGCACTTTTCATAGTATGTTCCGTAGCCCGCGCAGAATGATACATCGGACCTGCACAAGCGTTCCGATACATCGGCTGCCTGTTACATCGCTCTGGTCTTAGAGACGGTGATGTGGGCTCGCTGTCTGCGTGCTGACGTCTCTGGTGACCAATTTAAGGCTCGGGTCAGACGAGCGCAGTGTTCACGTCCGTGTTGCCGCACATTTTAAAACAAAAAAAAAAATGCATGGAAATAATAAATAAGGTCCTATGAATAATAATGAGATCAGGTGCAGAATAAAAAAAAAAATACGCTATTTGAAAATAAAATCGAAATAATTTCACCAGAAAAAAATTCCAAAA
This sequence comes from Leptobrachium leishanense, assembly GCA_009667805.1. NCBI lineage: Eukaryota > Metazoa > Chordata > Amphibia > Anura > Megophryidae > Leptobrachium > Leptobrachium leishanense. Next base: position 23,214,311 of record CM019073.1, on the reverse strand, counting down.
AATTCTAAGAAATAAAGAGACTTTTTGCTGCAAATGAAAAGAATAAATGGTTGAATAAAAAAATATATAAAAATGGGATTTTTTTTTCATGGAAACCTATGGGATTTGCTTTAAACCTGTCGTACAAAAGCACTTAAAATCTGGGCATTTCACCAACTTTTCGGTGCTGGTCGGCGTTCTCTAAGACCTGTTCAGACGACCGCAGTGATCACGTGTTGCCGCACAGTTTAACGTCCGTCGTAGCATAGAATCATGAGATAGAGACCCACACACGAAGTACTTCCGCACCGAACTGCGCACACACAACGCACGTGGCACCGGACACAATTTAGGCAAGAATGTAAAAGCGCTAGAATGGACGTGCAGAGTGCGGCACGTCCGCGTAACGTTGTGTGTGAGTGATGGAATGAAGTCAGATGCAGCGCATTTGCGACGTCCAGCACCTCGACGCACAGAATGGCTTTTCATATCATGTATCAATTTTTATCATTTTTCATATTAAATTTGTTTCCCATAATCCCCTTTTTTTTCCTACGTCCGTCAAGAAAAACAGACTGTGTAGTGTCTACAGTATCTTCCGTCAGTACGTCCGTCCGTTGTGCACGCACGCAGAGTGCGCTCAGACTGCGTTCGTCTGAAATGACCCTAAGGCTGGGGTCAGACGAGCGTAGTGTTCACGTCCGTGATTGCGCCTAAAAGTACGTCCGTGATAGCATGAAAGTAAGTCCATTGGAGCCTGACACATGAAGTACGTCCGCACTGAACTGCGGACGCACAACGGCCGCGGCAAACGGACGCAGGTTAGGCAAGAACGTAATACTGCTAGAACGGACGTGCGGAGTGCGCCACGTCCACAACGTCTGCATAGCTTTGTGTGTGAGTGATGGAGCGAGGTCAGACGGACTGCATTTATACGTCCAGCATTTTTGACGGACAGAATGTTTTTTCATTGTAATTTATTTTTCCCTCCTACATCCGTCAAAAATAACTTCAGTGAAAAAACGGACTGTGTGACCACTACTGCGTCATCCGTACTGACGATGTCCGTACTGCACGGACGTACAGTCCGTAGAAATCACGCTCGTCTGACCCCAGCCTAAACAGAATGACAATTACTTCTCTATGGGGAATTTCACTCCTGCCGAAGGTCGTCGAATTGCATCGTCTTTCACCGTATTTCGATGGCAATTCCCCAATATTTGGCGAATTGTCAGCTTTATGAATAGCCGAACTGCCGCGAAATTGCACCGTACTCTTTCTTTGAATAACGCCGTTCTATTTATTTGGAACTAATGTCAAGACGTTCAGGGTGGAGACCGTAGGAAAAAATCTTCTTTTAACTTATGTTTATTTTTCTGTTGCTGCTGGAGTCAGGCTTTCTGCATTATTTCACTAGGTTTCATTTCTCGGTGGACGGCCCTGGGATTGGCGTCGTTTCAGACAGCATTCCATCCATAAATTCCATCTTTTGTTTTTGTTAAGACAAAGGTTCTGGTTAGATTCCTGGTTACTCTCTGAGGCCGCGCTTTGCGGCATTTCGCAGCTCTCTTGCAAAGTGTCATTTGTGACAGTGTCACTTCGTACAGTCGCTGTTACTGTCAGCGCTACCTGTTCCTCATTAAGTGTGACTTCTGCAGTCGTTTTACTTTTTACACTTTATTTGGTGTTTATTTCCTACACATAAATACTAATTATCACAGTGGCCCTGTTATATTATCCGCTGCGCGCATGTCTGATTGAGCGATTCTGGCACATCCAAGGATTTATTGCCCTGTCGTTTGAGTGAAGCATTGCAGCAATACCTCTTTATGTCTTCTTAAGTGGCTGTATGACAGGTTTTACCGTCATCACATTGAATAGCATGTGCTATCTGCTCTTATAATTGAGCCAGACTGCAGGTCATGTGTGTCAGTGCCTGTAGGTCAGACTTGATGACTGTCTATTCATACGAAGCATTGTGCCGCGTCATTGTCAAATGGAACATAAAGGGCATCTGGATAGGAGGTGGTGGAAGTGAACCTATAAATGACGTCAAAGCCTAAACAAGAGCTCCTTTTAGTTCATCTATACGTTATGTAAGGGAAGCAACGCTGTAAAAATTAGATTTAAAGCGCACCCTCCCTCTGTTATTGAGATTTTTTTATATGTAGTTCGTTGTAACTTAATTAAACCAATAAAACTTTTTATTTTACAACTTCCAGTGGAGTTCTAGGAGTTTTTGTAGCTTCTAACACTAAACTGCTCATCCAAGCTCTTATTACCTCCCACCTTGACTACTGTAACCTCATTCTCTCTCTAGCCTTAAACGATCCCAGATTCTCCCTCTGCAGTCTGTAATGAATGCCTGTGCCAGGCTGATACACCTCACCTCCTGCACGTCCCACACCTCACCCCATTTATCAGTTTCCTTTAGAATCAATTTCAAAATACAGGAAAAACTCCCACAACAGTTCTCTTGTCCTCCCCACCTGTTACTCAGTAAATGTCCATGTGCGGACAATGAAGCCGAATGCTATATTCATTGCTTGATGAGGTTTTTCATTAGGAAAGTAGCAAGGCACTGCCTAAAGGAGGGTCATTCTAGTGTTTTCTAAAATACGTCTTAATGAATCCAGTCTAGTAAAATAAGCATTTTAGCAAATGAAACTATATGATAGTTTTCCTATTTATTGGGCAGCCTACTCAGGGGCAGATCCAGACACAAGTTTCAGGAGGGGCACTCTATCAAATGGTTTAAGAGCCGGTGTTCAGTTCATAGGGGCAGATACATTGTTTGCTTTATGAAAAGTAGATAATGCCACTGCCTCAGAACAAAAAAAAACTTTTTCTTTTTTTTTACATGGGCTCACTTCATAAATGAGAAAGTGAGTTACTGTAACGGCATCTCTGACTTTATAACTGAAAACCAGACAAAGCTGCTGCTTTAGAACAAAGAAAAGAGGAAACAGTTATTTCATTTCTTCTATTTTGTTTGTACATTTTACATGATCATATTCGGTATCAGGCCAGACTCTGGCTTTTCCGATGACCCCTCCATTGACTTTCTGGGGTGTATGGAGGTAGAGGGACAGGGGGCCGAAGGTCCCCTCTAATGGAATTGCAGCTCAGCGGAAGGTACCTTGACCCCGTGCCCCCTCCCTGGATCTGCCATTGAGCCTGCAGGGACCTGCAGACCTCAGTTTTCTTCTCACTTTTCTTTTTCACAGTAGGGGAAGGGAGTTTCTGCTGGTCTGCAGATGGTTGATATCAGATTACAGGGTAATGAGACAGGATGTCTGCGCGTTCTGCTGTGAAACAAAAAAATTCAACCCTTTTTCTATTTTTCTTTAGAGAGAATCATGTTGCTTTTGGCAGTAGATTGAATATTTTAGGGTGTTAATGAATGTTGTAAGGATATCCCTGTAATCTATCCACCGAATGAGCAAATAACAAGGCAAGTACCTCTCCAGTAAGGCTGGGTCAGACCAGCGCACTTTTTAACGTGCGTTTAGGCGCACTTAATCACGGCCGCACTAGCAGCAAATGACGGGCAATGACGGCCAATATACGAAGTACGGTCGCACGAAAGTCCGGCCGCGCAACGCAAGTGGAAAATGAACGCATTTTTTCGAGAACGCAGAACCGCTAGTACTGACGTACAGAGTGCACTGCGTCCACTAGCGGCGTGTGTGTGTGATTTGGAGACGTCAGACCCTGCTCGTGTCCAGCCAACATAACGTCCAGAAACCCAAAGTTTCCTGGTTTGGATCCGTAAAAAATCACGCACAAAAATGCGCAGTGTATGACCGTTTTTCGCGTATTCCGTGAAAAAATACGTCAATGCGTTCGGACGCACTTTTTTACGTTCGCGGGTAAAAATGCTTTCGTTTGACCCTAGCCTAAGGCTAGGGACAGATGAGCGCATTTTCTGCGGCCACCGTCAAAATGTACGTCGATGCGTGCGCACGCATTTTTTCACGGAATACGCTTAAGTGGTCAGACGATGCGCAATTCTGGACGTATTTCATGACGATGGGGTGAAAAGAAGTCTAGGGAAATCCGGCTGTTTGAACGTTATGTTGGCCGCACACTAGCAGCGTCTGACATCTCCTAATCACGCAAACACGCCGCTATGCGGCCGCAGCGCACTCTGTACGTCAGTACCAGCGGTTTAACGTTCTCGAAAAAATGCGTTCATTTTCCACTTGCGTTGCGCGGCCGGACTTTTGTGCGACCGTACTTCGTATATTGGCTGTCATTGCCCGTCATCTGCTGCTAGTGCGGCCGTAATTATGTGCGCCAGAACGCGCGTTCGCACTGCCTCAGTCTGACCCCAGCCTAAGTGTCCTTGGCAAGACACCTAACGGTACATACTCGCCACCCAGGACATACTTGAAAACGAGAGAAATCTCAATGTATCCTTCCTGGTAAAATCCTTTCTAAAAAAAAAAAAAAGTACAGAGGTGCGCACATACCATATAAGAAATGTACACCTTGTCCATTGAATCAGACAGTATTTGCAATAAATAAATATCATGTTGAAGTCCTGTAGATATAAGGGCAGGATTGATAAAGTGCTAGCTAAAGAGTGCGTGTTATTAACAATTAATCAAAGAGCAGGATAAAATACGGATACTCGCTGTATCCAATTAGCAGTACATAACTTACTGGTGGAAAATTTACACATCAATCCCCTATAAAGAAAAATAAATCCTTATTAACAGTACACACAATTTCTGTTGACAGATTTATGTCTCTGGCATCTAGAGCTGGAGGTTCAGGACTTACCCTGAAGAAATATTTCCCATATCCTCGAAGTCCACTTTAATATGATTTTTTAGATAACCTCAAAGGAATGTATACATTTTTCCAACGTGGCATCCATACAGCATGACTGTTTTAACTAAAAATTTGCAATTCCTTTTCCGTGATCCACAAATTGACCCTCTACTGAATAGCTCCATCAGGGTTATCCAAAGAGATCCGAATTGCTTGAGAAAGGTAACCGAATGCTGAAAATCAGCGTACGGTTACCTTTCCTGGCCATTCGGCTATCCAGAGAGCAGGCAATTCGCCAAATCCTGGCGAATTGCCTGAACATACGGTGCCTGTTCGAGGGCAGTGAAATCCCCATGAAAAAGCACTGCTTCGGCTATTCAGAGAACACAAACCAGCAGTGAAAAGTTCCCGAAATGCCCTGACATTCGGGGGTTTAATTCGGCAAGTTAATTCAGGAGAATCCCATAGACTTCAATGTTAAAAATATTCCCGTTTTAATTCAATATCTAATAAATAATTCATTATAAAATTCTGCAGTAAAGAGTCTCTTTATTTATAGATTTTTTAGTATATTTTAAGCATTTTTTTTTTTTTTAAAGTCCGATTGTTTTTTTTTTTTTTTTTTTAAAGTTTACTTCTTTTTTCTGTAACAGCCCTTTTTATTATCATTCATTGGATCATATGTAAATTTCAGACATTTTCGCTCAGTAGTTTCTTTGCAAACAGCGTTTCATTTTCACACATTCACACAAACTATTTTGCTAATTTATTCACTGCCTCGTCTGCGGTGTCAGCTGCTTCGGCTGCTTCGGCTGTGTTCGGCTCCTGCTCTGGCTTGGTTTTCGGCAGGTTAATCCAGATGTTTTTGTGGCTTTTCCGCGTGCATTTGGTGGGTTTTGCGGTTAGTTTTCGTCAGGTTTGCGGCAGCCTTTCCCTGCAATTCGGGGACCCTGTGGTGCTTGCTGAATACACCGCAGGGTCACCAAAATGGGATCGGCAAAAGGAACCGAATTGAAGAGAACGAAAAGACACCGAACGTGCGGTGACTTTTCGAATCTCTTTGAATAACCCTGTCTGTGTCTTCTTCCAGCCAGTGATTCCCTGTGCGTGCTATCTGGCACGCTTTAACCCTTTCACTACCAAGTTGTTTTCCATAAATCCACTGCCAGTGCCCAGTGGATTTATGGAAAACTCATTCGCATCACACATGTTTTGAAACTGTGCTGCAAATATATAGGTTCTGTTCTCATAAAGCACAGTTTCAAACGAATGCATTATGTGACAGGCAGATGCCGCCATCTGCTGGCCATATAGCAACATTACAGCTCCATAGTACAGCCTGGCAATCTTTTTTTTTTTTCTTGCAGAAAGCATTCCAAGCTGTTTAAACTGCTTTGGCACCTTGGGTATAATACCCACGGTGCTAAAACATTGAGGGTACATTCTGGAGGCAATTTCAAACGAATTTGCTTTTAAAACAAACAAAAATTCTTTGTATTTCTCTAGCATTGGCCCACATCGAGTATACAAGGTATCTTGGCACCAGGAGTTGACCTCTCAACTTTGGCAGGTCTGAGAATGGGAGAAATGCAGAAAATGTTTCATTTACATTTTTGTTTTTTTTCTTATTTGATTCCTGTTAAAAAAACATGAAAATGAACAGTTTTTGCTCATTTACAGATTGTAAATCATGTACATATTACACGGGGACCACCAACCTTATCCCTCCACATGTTTTGGATGGGTGCCGGACAAAATCCCTACAGCCAGGTTCCCTAATGCCAACAGCCCGACGGCCAACTTCCAGACAGAACAAGTGCTGGACATACCAACTTCCCTACACGGCCAACTTCCAGACATCCAACACCCTAACCCTAGGTTTAAGGGGGTTAGGGCTAGGTTTGGGGGGGTTAGGGCTAGGTTTGGGGGGGTTAGGGCTAGGTTTAGCGGGTTAGGGCTAGGTTTAGGGGGGTTAGGGCTAGGGTTAGGGCTAGGTTTTGGGGGTCAGTGCTAGGTTTAAGGGGTTAGGGCTAGGTTTAGGGGGGTTAGGGTTAGGTCTAGGTTTAGGGGGGTTAGGGTTAGGTTTAGGGTGTTAGGGCTAGGTTTAGGGGGGTTAGGGCTAGGTTTAGGGGGGTTAGGGTTAGGTTTAGGGTGTTAGGGCTAGGTTTAGGGGGTTAGGGCTAGGTTTAGGGGGGTTAGGGCTAGGTTTTGGGGGTTAGGGCTAGGTTTAGGGAGGTTAGGGTTATGGCTAGGTTTAGGGGGTTATGGCTAGGTTTAGGGGGTTATGGCTAGGTTAGGGGGTTAGGGCTAGGTTAGGGGGTTAGGGCTAGGTTTAGGGGGTCAGGGCTAGGTTTAGGGGGTCAGGGCTAGGTTTTGGGGGTCAGGGCTAGGTTTAGGGGGTTAGGGTTAGGTTTTGGGGGTCAGGGCTAGGTTTAGGGGGTTAGGGTTAGGGCTAGGTTTAGGAGGGGTTAGGGCTACGTTTTGGGGGTCAGGGCTAGGTTTAGGGGGTTAGGGTTAGGTTTAGAGGGTGGGGGTTAGGGCTAGTTTTAGGGGGGTTAGGGTTAGGGCTAGGTTTAGGGAGTAGGGTTAGTGTTAGCCACTGGGATTTTGGATGTCTGGAAGTCTCCCGTCAGGGAGTTGTCTGTGTAGGGATGTTGGCCGTCGGGATTTTGGCATTAGGGAACCTGGTTGTAGGGATTTCGACCCAAACACTTTGGAACTACATCTCCCATGATGCTCAACAACTCACTAGGTTGGCGGAGCCTCATGAGAAAATGTAGTTCCAAAACATCTGGAGGGCCAAATTTACTGGACTATTATGTAACATCTGTGCTCGGTGATCTGAGAATTTAAATGACTTATGGAGCCTCAAAAAACGTAGGGTCCTCTTCCGCGTTGTGCGTTAAGTCACGTGAGGTGTCTTTCAGGGATCTGGTGCACAGTTTAACAAAGGAATCACAAGTAACATACAACCAAGACCAAGTACTATTAATGTTCTCGGCTATGAAAACACTTGATTCCTTCCGTTTATTCCAAACCCCATTGGCCAGACATAGGAGAAACGTATCGCAGGCATGGTGCACGTGTAGCACTTAATCCTCCTGCCACGAAGAGGACGCATGTACAACGCCACTGATCATTAGCCCGTTGTATGCAATGGACGTTTGCGTCGCTTGCACAAAAAAAACACTCTAGGGCAGGGCTTTCAAACTCACAGGTCCCCAGATGTTGATGCCTACATTTCCCAGAATTCTTTCACTGCAATAGAAGACCAGAGAGTCAAGAAACATGAAAGTTGTAGTTCTGTTGCATCTGGAGGCCGGAGTTTGACTGCCCTGCTCTAGGGACGTCATGTACACCTGGAGAAGAAGCCCTGGGGTGGGTGGGAGGGGGTGAGACATCATTTTTTTACAGCAATGTTTTAAAAATGAAAAAATATAGATATGTGTTGGTGGCCGGCAGCCGGGAAGTTCAAAATCCCGGCTGCCTGGTGACGCATTCGTGGACTGATGAAACTCCTCCACTTTACCACGTGATATTGGCAAAAGGGGGAGAAAAGGGAAAAAGGAGGAGAGCACTCCACGCAGCGCGACCACTTTAAAAGTTTAAAGGGGGTCAGAATGTGCAGAGCGTCCTTTAAGCATGTGTAGCGCTGTTTAAAACTCTGCTGCTGTATTACTCGGGTTTAGCCACCAGAGGGAGACAAGCGCAATGTAAACTATACTGGACACAATGGGACTACGTTTTCCAGCATGCTTTGGGGCAGAGACAGGAAGTGGGTGGGGACGGAGGAAAGGACATCCGCAGCCTCGTTCGAAGGAGAGCGAGTGTGAGCCGAGTGGTGAACAGAGTAAGACGCACGTGAGACTGTGAGCAATTGTTACCAGGCCGGAGAGCAGGCACTGCCTTGCCGATGCTGGGGATCGATACAGTGACTTGCCAGAGACCTAGTAATCCACCGCTGAGAGGTTTTGCACAGACACAGAGTTCCAGATTGGACCCCGAGTAAGGAGACCGTGATGATCCACTGGGAGTGCAGGCGGTAGGCCGTAGATCTTGTTGAAGAAGACAGACAAGCAGGAGAAGCGGATCTGGTGGCACAGAGTCCCAGTATAATCCAGCGGAGAGACGTCCTTGATCGGGCAGCGGAACAGATTGTCTGGCGGATGGGTGAGAGGCCTTCCAGGCCACAGTCAAAGTTTAACGAAGCACGCTGCAGTATTGCTTAAATCTACAGGGCCCCAACGTGACTAGTCGAAGATTTATTAAATCCATTCACTGGCCAGTCGAATATAGTACCCGGGTACCTGAGCTCACACACACACACACTTTTTGGGACATAACCTGCACGGGACTTACACTCCAGAAACTAAGGGGTTAAACTTTTATTTTACCGCTGCGCGTTTCTCGCATTACGAAATCCTGTTTTCTATATACCGTGCTTACATTATATATGCCGCTTTATTGAGACCAGTAAAGTATATAATTTATAAAATACACAACAGTGCTGGTGTATATTTATTCCCTAGTGCGGAGAGACTAACCCGAGGTTAAATTCAGCGGCTCCTCCGGGAGTGAGCGCTACACATGTTATCAGTGTTGTTTCAAAATTGGTCAAAAAGGGAAAATGAAGGAGTTATTTTCTGTATGTGGTTTAGTCCAGGATGTGCAAGCGACAAGGCCTGTAATTCTCAGCAGTTGGAAAAGCCCTGGTTATAACAGATAACGCTGGTATTGAGGCGGTGGGAGGGAGAGCTCTAGATCTGAACACCTTGAAGTCCCCTATAGCTATTGCTGCCAGCACACTGGGGGTTCCTGCACATCCCACGCCTGTCTTTTAAAACCTGGCAGTGCCATACGGCCCGGCTGTCATTTAATGAGTGAGACATATGTGTTTTCATATGTGATCTTGTCATCCTGGTTTCAAAAGCAGCAACATGTAAGAAAAAACAAACCAAAAGCACATAAGGGTCTATGATTAAATATTCTCCCCCTGGATGAGGGCAATGGTGGATATAACTCGATTAAACCGATGTGCTGACAAACCTCGTTTGAGGTCACAGCTCATCAACATAGAATCTCATTCTATCATTCACTCGCCCTAGCTTAGAAACATAGAAACATAGGTTCTTATCTGCCGACATTTTCTTTCGGCCCATCTAGTCTGCCCAATTACATGGATACTTTACCTGGATTTATCTTTTGTTTAGGATAGCCTTATGCCTATCCCATGCCTGCTTAAATTCAATCACTGTTTTGGCCTCTACCACTTCAACTGGAAGGCTGTTCCATGTATCCACCACCCTCAGTAAAATAATGCTTCCTGATGTTACTTTTAAACCTTTGCCCCTCTAATCTAAGACTATGTCCTCTTGTTTTGCTACTTTGTTTCCTTTTAAATATACTCCCTTCCTCTACCTTGTGGATTCCCTTTACGTATTTAAATGTTTCTATCATATCTCCTCTGTCTCGTCTTTTTTCCAAGCTGTACATGTTAAGATCATTAAGCCTTTCCTGGTAACTTTTCTCCTTCAAGCCGTACACCATTTTAGTAGCCCTTCTCTGAACTCTCTCTAAGATGTCTATATCCTTCTGGAGATACGGTCTCCAGTACTGCACACAGTACTCCAAGTGAGGTCTCCTACTGCTAATACCTCTCCCTACACAACCAAGCATTCTGCCAGCATTTCCTGCTGCTCTATTACATTGACTACTTACCCTTAGATCCTCTGCAATAATAACCCCTAAATCCCAACCCTCAGATGTTGAGGTTAGGACTGTATCAAATATTCTATATTCAGACCTTGGGTTTTTACGCCCCAGGTACATTAGCTTCACCCCTCACGTGTAACTGTGGGTGTAGAAACATGTTTTATCTGTCGCAGAAGAATAAAGGGATACAAATGACACTATGAAGGGTGAGTTTAACTCCTTCACTACCGAAATCGAGATATCTTGGGCTTCAAAGGCACCATCTGATGCCCCGATATCGAGTTGTTTTCGATCTGCTGTTCTGGAGCCAAAAAGCAAATGAAATTCATTGTCTGCAAACAAATTTTGTTTGTTTTTGGGCTGCAGAAGGTGCCCCCTGTAACGTTGGGGGTTTCCAGCCTTTCCGGTGTTCTTGACGGCAGCATGTCTGATGCTGCTCGCTCACCAACGCCCGGTTTAAATTGAAACAGGCAGGGAGGTGGCTGCATGAGGCGCGGCTTGAGAGGGGGGCGTGGTCTGGTGAAGGTCTTTTAAAGACCAACAGTTCCTTCTAAGCAGTGCCAGATCGTGGTTATCCATACCTGAGCTCCTTGTACCTGAATTCTCTCGTGATTTAACCTGTTATTGACCTCTGCTTGTTTTCTGACTATTCTGCCTTCCGTTGCCCTAGACTATTTTCTTGTACTACGCTTCTGCACTGATATCGACCCGGCTATTCCGTTTGACTATTCTATACTCTGTATTCCTGGTTCTGGCTCGTCTGACTACCCCCGTGTTGCTGACCTGGTTTTGTATTACAACATTGTCTTTGATTAACCCTTTCTGTCTAGCTAGTATACCTGGCCAATTCTAAGGACCAGTCAGTTAGGGATTCTTCTACGGCTACTCTGTTGGTGGCTTTTGGGCTCTGTGGAGTGTTGGGCTTTAAGGACTGCGTGGTGGGATCCGGGAACCGTGACACCCCCAAAGATTTTCGGTCCTTCATTTCGACAGGTTTAAACAGACGAATCCCATAGGTTTCAAAGTAAATATAAATTACCATTTTTACTATTTTATTTTTTTTAGTCAACCGTTTGTTCTTTTCATTTAGAGCAAAAGTCTTATTATTTATTTATTTTTTAGAATTATTCTTTTAGGCATTTTTCTGGATTTATTTAGACGAAAGTTTTGATTCCCGTTCTTTTGTAATGGCAATTTTTTATTTATTTATTTTTTATTCTGTAACAGACCTTTTTTTTTATTATTTTCATGCACTTTTTTATTTTTTTTAAACGCCCTTTTATAAAATTCCACTTTTTCTTTACCCTCAGTTCGGCAGCGTTCGGTGGCTGATCGGCTTTTTTCGGCGGCCGATCGTCGGCGTTCGCCAATCGGCATCTGCGGTCCTATCAGCATTTCGAAAATGATCGAAATTTCGGTGTTCTCTGAATAACACCTTATGTGTCCAGGAATTGACAGAGGCGCCGGCAACCCTAGTGGAAACTCAGGCGAGGGAAACGTTATGATTTATGGAGTCCCGTCTAATTTTCAACTGGTCTTTAATTACTACTGCTCACTGTGTTTGCTTTTATCAGTCTCTGAAACCGCTTTCTCGTTTGTAGAAACGTGTCAGGCAGAAAATAAAGGAAGATCCAGAACAAAATCATTATGACTTCCACTCCTAGAAATATACTTTGTTACTGGTGGGATTCCATACATGGTTCTCATTTTCCACTTTGCTTATTTCCTGTGTAGTTCATAACCTTTCCACTATGTTTTTAATTTTCTAACACAGTTCGAGGATATCTTATTTCAATAAAAGTAATTCTTTACATCTCTCCTAACCTCCTTTTCACCCTCTTGTCATCTGAGACCGAGCTATAGACTTTGTAAAGAAAAGGGGACACATTCAGGGTTATTCAAAGAGAATCGAAAAGTCACCGCACGTTCGGTGACTTTTCATTCTCTTGAATTTGGCGCAATTTGACGATCCCATTTCGGCGACCCTGCGGTGTATTCAGCAAGCACCACAGGGCCGCCGTAGTGCAGGGAAAAGCTGCCGCAAACCCGAAGACCACTCCCCGCAAAACCCGGCGAACGCTCACCAAAACCCACAAAAACATCTGGATTAACCCCGCTGAACACGCCGGAGAAACCCGAGCAGAGCAGCCGCGGAAAAAACCGACACCGCAGACGAATGGAATAAAAAAAAAAAAACAGTACGCTTGAATGTTCGAAAAGTAAAACGCTGTTTGCAAAGAAACTACAGAACGAAAATGTGTGAAATTTACATATAAGATCCAATGAATGATAATAAAAGGGCTGTTACAGAAAAAAAAAACGACTTTAAAAAAAATGGAATAAAAACTTTCGCTTAAAAATCCGGAAAAATGCCTAAAAGATCCGAAAAAATCTAAAAATAAAGAAACTTTTTACTGCAGAATATTATAATCAACAGTTTATTAGATATTGAATTAAAACGGGAATATTTTTAACATTGAAGCCTATGGGATTCTCCTGAATAAACCTGCCGAATTAAACCACCGAACAGCAGGGCAATTCAGCAACTTTTCCCTGCTGTTTTGCGTTTTTCTGAATAGACGAAGCATTGCTTCTCTATGGGGATTTCACTGGCCTCGAACAGGCACCGTATGTGCAGGCAATTCGCCAACATTTGGTGAACTGCCTGCTCTCTGAATAGCCGAATGGCCAGGAAAGGTAACTGAACGCTGAATTTCACTGTTCGGTTACCTTTCGCCAGCAATTCAGATCTCTTTGACTAACGGTTATATTTATATTATTTTTATTTTTTTCAGTCTGTTGGCTTCACCTCATATATTGGATTGAATAAAAAACCAGCACGCTATACAATAGAAGCAAATTATGGTACGTGCTCTTGCTATAATTAAAGGATTGGAAAAATTGTCTAAATACATGTCTACTCAAAACCAGCCATGAAAGTGTTTGTTTGTGATGGAGCCGCGTTCAAGCACACCACGGAGCCATTTTTTACTTGAAGACAGATTTTATCTTCAGAAAAACAAAGAGAAAACATCCTCAGCCTAGCAACGGTGTCACAGTACCTGAGGCGCGCTCAGTTCCTCAGCCGCTGCAAGTGCCACGTTAGCAACTTGGCACTGAACGTCATGCTGCAGTTCAGTGCTCAGCACTGCTAACCTAGCTCTTGCAGCTAAATAGAGAGGTGCTGCAGAGTAGCTGAGCGTGAGCTGGGAAAGATGGCCGCCTCCACGGAGCAAATAATCCAATAAGGAAATGTTCAGTTTGAAGTTTTGGTGGAGCAAAAAAACAAATATTTATTGGAACATGGTAAATCTTAACACTACAGGGGTAATAAAATGGACAACAGTGGATATTGCAGAAACAGCACCTTTCATTAAGCAATCCTCTGGCTGTGCATATTGAAGCAAAAGGGCAAAGCGTTCAGCAAGACTGCTGCAGCAAACTGAACTGCCGCAATGTAGCGATTCAGCAGCTGCTGAGGAACTGAACGCGCCCTGTTGTTCGGTGTCATTTTAATGCTGAAGGTTCGTGACCCTTTCCCGAAATGCCGCCATCTCTGCCAGTGATTTGATGCCGGCCACTTTGATGCTGGCCGTTAACTGTGTCAGGTTTATATCAAAATGACGCCGTGCATCATTCACGAGAGATGCTGTCTCTTGCCTCATCATATCTGTGTCATTCCCATATGTTTCGGTGCTCTGGTCTGACGCCGAACAATAAAGGTTTATAACAAATGTGTGCAAAAATGGTGACACTAACGGGGAAAACCTGCGTATGCAGGTTTCCTGTAGTGTCACCGTTTTACCGCACTATTCCAGAGCAGGCACTAATTCAGCAGCCTGCCCTGGAACGCAGCGCTACCCTAAATGATACTCACGCTAGCGTTTCTGCACCGCCGTGAGTTTTACCTCCTGGAATCTAGAGGACTCCATGGAGGGTTGCATTGCCAGGCCGCGAGACGTGCGAGACCTCGCTAGATCATGTGGGGTCGCAGATTGATTCATGGAGGGAGACTGGGGACTATCAACAAACACAGCCTGGCCCAAAAAAACCTCACTCTCCCTAATATTTCACTGCTGCCTTTTGCTCCGATTGCGGCACACATTCGCTGTGGCATCGTTTCAATAAGCTCATGCAACGTCACAACATTTATTTGCGTCCAGAGTCGCATTAATTTGTGGCCAAGATCTTGTATTGATGATGGGAGAGTCGCGGCGCTGCGCAAAGTCTTCTCCAGCACATTATCCCAAAGATTCTCAATGGGGTTAAGGTCTGGACTGTGCGGTGGCCAATCCATGCGTGAAAATGATGTCTTATGCTCCCTGAACCACTCTTGCACAATTTGAGCCGGATGAATCCTGGCATTGCCATCTTGGAATATGTGCCATCAGGGAAGAAGAAAAAACCCATTGATGGAAAAACCTGTTCATTCAGTATATTCAGGGAGTCACGTGACGTCATTATTTGCAGCTGAAACATATTAATCACAGCAGTAATTATCCAATGGAAGGATCACACATATTGCCATAATTAAACCCAGGTGGGGGTGTTTTTTTGACCGGGCAGTGTATAAAGAAAGAATGAAAGATGAAAATGAAAAGTATCTGATGTTGTGACTCGTGTATAAGAGCTGAGCGTTGGCGCTATTCGATCTTGTTCTCCTCTGTGTTTATGACTTCCCTGACTTTCGACGTGTAGTCCTATGATTGCAGTACACCCTGCTGTTAAGTTAATCTACAATAGTCAGGATGATATTTTGGCATTCTCGGCCCCCGATATCACAACCAAATTCTTTCATCCTTTTCCGTGTTTTCCTTTAAGTCTGAGGGTTGTTCTGGTGTCGTCTTGTGTCCATTTGGCCCAATGCGTCTGCATTTCCGCCGCTGTCTTTGTTATCTCTTTCTGCAGGAAATCTGTTGAAAGGATAAAGAGATTCCTAGAGGATTTATTAATATCTGCTGAAAGTAAGCACAGCATTCTTCCTCGCGATGCAGTGACATCATTCATAATTAAATACATAAGCCCAGTAGGTTTCTTTCCAAAACATATTGTTCCTTTGAGAGGACATTATGTGGCCTAGGATAGGATGCCTTTCTTTACTTATGTAATTGTCTCTATGATTCTATCTTAATAATGGGGGGGGGGCTTGCTGGATTTTATGTTATAAGAAGCAATTCAGCAAATGAAACTAAAGCTACTCCTCAACCGATGACCTGTTATCCGTATGTATGTCTGTATGGTGTATTATCCGTGTGTATGTCTGTATGGTGTATTATCCGTGTGTATGTCTGTATGGTGTATTATCTGTATGTATGTCTGTATGTGTATTATCTGTATGTATGTCTGTATTGTGTATTATCTGTATGTATGTCTGTATTGTGTATTATCTGTATGTATGTCTATATGGTGTATTATCTGTATGTATGTATGTCTATATGGTGTATTATCTGTATGTATGTATGTCTATATGGTGTATTATCTGTATGTATGTATGTATGTCTGTATGGTGTATTATCTGTATGTATGTATGTCTGTATGTCTATATGGTGTATTATCTGTATGTATGTATGTCTGTATGGTGTATTATCTGTATGTATGTATGTCTGTATGGTGTATTATCTGTATGTATGTATGTCTGTATGGTGTATTATCTGTATGTATGTCTGTATTGTGTATATCTGTCTGTATGTCTATATGGTGTATTATCTGTATGTATGTCTGTATTGTGTATATCTGTCTGTATGTCTATATGGTGTATTATCTGTATGTATGTCTGTATTGTGTATTATCTGTCTGTATGTCTATATGGTGTGTTATCCGTGTGTATGTCTGTATGGTGTATTATCCGTGTGTATGTCTGTATGGTGTATTATCTGTATGTATGTCTATATGGTGTATTATCTGTATGTATGTATGTCTATATGGTGTATTATCTGTATGTATGTATGTCTATATGGTGTATTATCTGTATGTATGTATGTATGTCTGTATGGTGGTATTATCTGTATGTATGTATGTCTGTATGTCATTATGGTGTATTATCTGTATGTATGTATGTCTGTATGGCTGTGTATTATCTGTATGTATGTATGTCTGTATGGTGTATTATCTGTATGTATGTATGTCTGTATGGTGTATTATCTGTATGTATGTCTGTATTGTGTATATCTGTCTGTATGTCTATATGGTGTATTATCTGTATGTATGTCTGTATTGTGTATATCTGTCTGTATGTCTATATGGTGTATTATCTGTATGTATGTCTGTATTGTGTATTATCTGTCTGTATGTCTATATGGTGTATTATATGTATGTATGTCTGCATGGAGTTATATTTGTATGTATATCTCTTGTGTGTTATCTGTCTGTATGGTGCATTATCTGTCTATGTCTGTATTGTGTATTATCTGTCTATATGGTGCATTATCTGTCTGTATGTCTGTATTGTGTGTTATCTGTCTATATGGTGCATTATCTGTATGTATGGCTGTATGGAGTATTATCTGTATGTATATCTGTATTGTGTGTTATCTGTCTGTATGTCTGGTGTATTATCCGTATATATGTCTGTATGGTGTATTATCTGTATGTATGTATGGTGCATTATCTGTATGTATGTCTGTATGGTGTATTATCCGTATGTATGTCTGTATGGTGCATTAGTTGTCTGTATGTATGTCTGTATGCACTAGCGTCGGTAGGTGGGGGTGGGGGTGCAGTCCGCACCAGGTGACACCCGCCCTTAGGGTGACACCACCGTCCCCAAAGTAAAACTTTTTTGATGTTAGATTTTTGAACCGGCCGCCACACTGCAGGTCCTACAGTGCGGCGGCCAGCGGATAAATCTAACATCAAAAAAGTCTTACGGTGACGCCGGTGTCACCCTAAGGGCGAATCGTGTCACCCTCCCTTAGGGGCATAATATGGCAGCTGATCCTCGAGTCCCACCTCCTCTGATGCCACACCCACGCCAGAGGGAGCGGTAAGCTGGCGGGTTGACGCGCTGACGTCTGAGTGAGTCATCAGCGCAGCGGCAGCCCACCTTAACAGCTCCCGCCTGGCGCCTTTTTTTTTCAGAAGCGTGCGGCACCCTGCCTGCCTCAGTCATGTCAAAACTCGAAGCCTCCTGACTGAGTCCCCCACCAGACTGAGCGAGCAGTCAGAGTTGTCTCCACTCGACTCAGCATTGAACAATGCTACCTGCGTGAGTCCGGCGCAGCGATAGCGATAATAATTATAATTTACTGTGCCATGTAACCCTATGTCTGTCTGTGCCAGTGCAGCCCACGAAACTCCAACTTTGCCATGTAACCCTGTCTGTGTGCCATGCCCATGTAACCCAGTCTATGCCATGTAACCCAGTCTGTGCCATGTAACCCAGTCTGTGCCATGTAACTGTGTGCCATACCTGCTGTATGTGTGATCTGGGGGCAAATATACCCATATGAGCTGGGGGCAAATATACCCATATGAGCTGAGGGCAAATATACCCATATGAGCTGGGGGCAAATATACCCATATGAGCTTGGGGCAAATATGACCATGTGTGAGCTGGTCTGGGGCAATATATCCATGTGTGAGCTGGTCTAGGGGCAATATATCCATGTGTGAGCTGGTCTGGGGCAATATATTAGAGGGGCAAAGGTTTAAAAGTAACATCAGGAAGCATTATTTTACTGGGAGGGTGGTGGATACATGGAACAGCCTTCCAGTTGAAGTGGTAGAGGCCAAAACAGTAATTGAATTTAAGCAAGCATGGGATAGGCATAAGGCTATCCTAAACAAAAGATAAATCCAGGTAAAGTATCCATGTAATTGGGCAGACTAGATGGGCTGACAAGTTCTTATCTGCCGACATTTTTCTATGTTTCTATGTTTCTATATATCCATGTGTGAGCTGGTCTGGGGCAATATATTCCATGTGTGAGCTGGTCTGGGGCAATATATCTATGTGTGAGCTGGTTTGGGGCACTATATCCATATGTGAGCTGGGGCACTATATATCCATACATGAGCTGGGGCACTATATATCCATATGTGAGCTGGGGCACTATATATCCATATGTGAGCTGGGGCACTATATATCCATATGTGAGCTGGGGCACTATATATCCATATGTGAGCTGGGGCACTATATATCCATATGTGAGCTGGGGCACTATATATCCATATGTGAGCTGAGGCAATATATATCCATATGTGAGCTGGGGCACTATATATCCATACGTGAGCTGGGGCACTATATATCCATATGTGAGCTGGGGCACTATATATCCATACGTGAGCTGGGGCACTATATATCCATACGTGAGCTGGGGCACTATATATCCATATGTGAGCTGGGGCAATATATATCCACCATGGGTGAGCTGCTGGCTGGGGGCAATATATAATTGTGAGCTGGGGTAATATATCCATATGTGAGCTGGGGGTAATATATCCAGAGCTGCTGGGGGCAATATATATCCATGTGTGCTTTCACTGCCTTCGAACAGGCACCGTACTTGCTGGCAGTTGGCAAAAATTTGTATGTGAGCATATGAGCGAGCTCCACAGCAGTAAACCTCACAGTAATGTGCACCGTGTATTATGAGCATTCAGTGTTATAAGGGAGTACTGATTTATGAGTAAGAGTAGTTAAAAAAAATCTGTAAAACTCGGGGGGGGGGGTGACACCATAAATTACAGCACCGGGTGACTCCAACCCTAGTGACGCCACTGTCTGGTGTATAACGGGTTAAAGAAGACCTGTTAGCGATTCGGATCTTGCGCAATTTACTGTACTTTGCACTCCCTACGCATAACATAGGATTCCAAAGTCCAAACGTTAATTACTGCCCGGCTGCGTTTAACTCACTTCTGCGAAATCCGTCAGCACCAGCTAAAAACCCCCTAAAGAAAAAATCACATACTCCTCTCCCATCCCACGGTGGCTCGATCCGCCTCTTCTTGCCACCGGGAGCAGAGTGAGACTGGGGGAAATAAGTTCCCAGTTTTACTCTGCGAATCACTCTGCTGACCTGCCGGATCTTGCAAGAGGCGAGATCCTGCAGGTCATGTGACAGGCAGTGGAAGTCTCAATGGAGACTCCATGGAGGGGATGCTCGCAGCCGCACATAGCACTGTCTTGAGCATCCTGAGCCTTAACGCTGCATTATGGGGGAGGCTGCTGGATTATCGTAATATTACGCTAAAACGGGTGCGCTAAGGAGAAACCTGCAGGCGCACATTATCCTCCTTAGGCTAGGGTCAAACAAACGCATTTTTCGCATCGTCCGGAAAAAAGTGCGTCCGAACGCATTGACATATTTTTTCACGGAAGACGCGAAAGCGGTCATACGATGCGCATTTTCGTGCGTGATTTTTTACAGATCTTCAATAAAATGGGAGATATGAGTAACCAAATCAATTTGGACGTTATGTTGGCCGGACATTAGCAGCGTCTGACGTCTCCTAATCACGCACACACGCCGCAATGCGGGCGCAGCGCACTCTGTACGTCAGTACTAGCGGTTTGACGTTCTCAAAAAAATGCGTTCGTTTCCCACTTGCGTTGCGCGGCTGAACCTTCGTGCGGCCATACTTCGTATATTGGCCGTCATTGGACGTCATTTGCTGCTACTACGGCCGTAATAAACCGCGGCTGCACGCGCGTTCACACTGCGTTCGTCTGACCCCAGCCTAAGTGTCCCCGTTTTAGCAGGCACATTATAATAGTGCCCCTATATTTTTAGGACTTAACCCCTGATCCCTTTTAATAATTAAAAAAAAAATTGTCTTGGTGAGTGGTTCCCATTTACTGTATTTTGGTGGCTGGCGTCAAGCAGTGATGTGCGTTGGTGCAGGGTTACGGCATCAGGATCATCATTAGGTTCAGATTGAGAGATTTTCCTGTACAGTGGTTTTATATAATGAGATCGTTTTCCTGCACTTTACCAGGGGGAAGCCTTTATAGATCTATAGCCATTTACTGTGGAAGCTCATTAATGTTTAACGGATTTTACGCTGGGGATTCCGTTCCTGTTTGTTTTATTAGAACCGGGTTTCCGAAGCGGAAACGACTCCTCGTTTTTTATGAGAGCCGATTTATAAAGCGGAAAAACGGTTATATTGCCTTCAGCACAGTCTGGCGCTGCTTCCTTGATGATGTTATATATATTTGGTTTTTTTTTTAATTAAATTTGCATTTTCAAGAGATTGTGGGACTAATAGGATTGAGAGAGACTAAACGGTGCAGGGTTATTAACCCCTTAAGGACCAATGACTAAACTGTTCCGTCATAAATGCATTGACTTTAAAACCATTGATCCTTAAGGGGTTAATCTTAATCTGGGGGAAATACAAATTACCACGATAATCAAAATTCTACAGGGTTTAGGGGGATTTGCAACCAAGAATAACGGTGCATTCCGTCGGAGTAGTGCAGAGGTGTTAAGTACCGTGAAATTCTGAGCCTTCATTAAACGAAAAGATTCCACTAATGCATACTGGGTTATTCAGAGATAGGTGAAAAACAGGAGAATTGGCAGGAGAAGAGAACAATCTGGACCAAATAACCCATTTGGAAAGTGAGATAAATGGGAGAATTTTTGACCTAGAATTTTCACTTCTCCAAATGTTCTACTGAGTTTCACCTTTCTTTGAATAGACCTGATAGTTTTTCGTGTAAAAAATATTTCTATTTTTGGTATGTGTCTCTATAAAACGGATCTACCTGTGCAGAACCTCACGGCAGAGATCGCATCGAATTAAGGATTGAGACACAGATAGGTGTATTATTATTTATTTGGCATCAGAACTGACATTTTTTTATTATTTTCATTTATTTATTTGAATTTTTGAGCTTTTTTTTCTGCCTCATTGGTGCAGAAAATTTCAATGGGAATGAAAAGGTTCTCATTTTATCTCTGGTGTCCATGTGGCATTATTATTATTATTATTATTATTAATTTATTTAGCACCAGCACATTCCACAGCGCTGTACAAAGGTGCAATGGGTAAAGACAGGATAATTCTACAATATATACAGGAGACAGGTCAGTATTCCTGCCAGCAGATACAGGAGGACATGAGGGCCCTATTCCCGTGGGAATTTACAATCTAGATGAGTCTAGGCGTTAATTACTTTCTTAACATAAGCGTGACCTAATTGGTTACGTAATGGCACACAGATTCATGTACATCAAATTCAGCGACTTGATTTGTGATCGCTGTCATTACTTCACCTCTAATGTTTGCAAATCTTACATATATCCGTTGCATCTCACAGCTTTCTTCAAATAGATACAGAATAACGTGAAAATAAAAGCAAAATAAAATCTTTGAAAAAGGTAATGCAAAAACTGCATCCTCAGGCGTTTTAACCCCTTCCCTACCAAGTGATTTTTCCATAAAACCACTGGCAACATGCAGCAATTTGTGTGGAAAAATCATTTTCCATTACCCACAACGTACAGATGTATCTCTGCTGTATATGTTCTCTGCAGGTAAGCCCACTGTGAC
The DNA here is from genome assembly GCA_009667805.1 of Leptobrachium leishanense. Lineage (NCBI taxonomy): Eukaryota > Metazoa > Chordata > Amphibia > Anura > Megophryidae > Leptobrachium > Leptobrachium leishanense. Next base: position 23,192,339 of record CM019073.1, on the reverse strand, counting down.
AGGCAGTGAGCTCCCTCTGGTGGCCAAAATGTGCTACTGCATACACATTACAGCTTGTGCTCTGTGTTTCCTTGAAGGAAAAAAAAAACAGACCTCCAAATCTTTTCAAACAATTTCAACGCTACTACAATCATGGCTGATGTGTTAAAATGTTTACGGCCCATGTTGGAGCCCATTTGCAAATGAATATCATTAGCACATAATAAACATCCTCCATAATAAGACCTGAATGGAATATACTTATCTATATATATATAATCTTTTTATTGCAGAAGCCATCTGCACATCACAGAAATTCAAAGAACTGCATCACAGAGCTCCTGTGCTACATTTCCCATAGGGAGCAAGGAACTCTGGGTAAGACATGCAAATGACATCTGTCTCACTTTTTTGAATCCTGGGTCTGGTTTCCCACAGAATACTTCAATCAATGCCACGCCATACTAGATGGCTTTTTTTTGTTTTGCAAAGATAAGGTGTATATATATATATATATATTTTCCCAAGGATACACATATATAATAATGAATATAAAAGACAAAACACAAGTTATACATTAATGCATATTTTTCTTAAATACTACCAGAATCTTCAGCTTCACACACACACACAATCCATAAACACACCTTTTACGGGATTACAATAGGAAGGTAATATGGGGAGCATACATTAAAGTCAATTTTCCTGGCGGTAACACTTACTCATCCGAACGCTACCGTTCACTAGGGAATAGAGCCCAAAGAATGCCGCTCTATCAGGAAACATGATAGTAAATTTACCATTTAGAAAAAATCGGTCACTTTTTGTTAGTTAAACCATATCTGTTCAATTATGACTGGATAAACACGTCATTTCACTGAGGTTTGGTGTCGGTGCAAACACTAGCAGGGTTATTCAAAGAGAATCGAAAAGTCACAGCACGTTCGGTGACTTTTCGTTCTCTTCAATTCGGTGCGATTTGGTGATCCCATTTTGGCGACCTTGAGGTGTATTAAGCAAGCACCGCAGGGCTGCCGTAATGCAGGGAAAAGTCGCCGCAAACCCGCCGAAAACTCAACGCAATTCCAGAGCGAACGCTCACGGAAATCCGCAAAAACACGCGGGAGAAACCCGAGCAGGAGTCGATCACAGCGCACAGCAGCCGCCGCCGAAAACCCCGACTCCACAGACGAATGGAGTGAAAAAAAAACAGTACGCTTGAATGTTTGAAAAGTGAAACGCTGTTTGCAAAGAAACTACTGAACGAAAATGTCTGAAATTTACATATAAGATCCAATGAATGATAATAAAAAGGACTGTTACAGAAAAAAGAAAAAAACGATTAAAAATAAAATACGGAAAAAAATGTTTGCAAAAAAATCCAAAAAAATGCCTAAAACATCCTAAAAAATCTAAAGATAAAGAGACTTTTTAATGCAGAATATTATTATCAATGGTTTATTAGATATTGAATTAAAACAGGAATATTTTTAACATTGAAGCCTATGGGATTTGCCTGAATAAACCTGTCGAATGAAACCACCGAATGGCAGGGCAATTCGGCACCTTTTCACTGCTGGTTTTGTGTTCTCTGAATAGATGAAGCATTGCTTCTCTATGGGGGTTTCACTGCCCTTGAACAGGCACCGTATTTGCAGGCAATTCACCAACATTTGGCGAACTGACTGCTCTCAGAATAGCCGAATGGCCAGGAAAGGTAATCGAACGATGAATTTCAGCGTTTGGTTACCTTTTCGCCAGCAATTCGGATCTCTTTGAATAACCCTGTAGGAAAAAATTCAAAGAGCTGCGTCAAAACATGACTATGTAGTCATTTTTTGGCAGCAGATTCTGCTCCATCTTTTAACCTAGTTGATCCACCATAAGGCTAGAGTCAGATGAACGCAGTCTGAGCGCACTCTGTGTGCGTGCACAACGGATGGATATTCTGACGGAAGATACTGTAGACCCCACACAGTCCGTTTTTTATGACAGATGTAGAAAAAAAGGGAAATATGGGAAACAAAATTAATCTGAAAAGGATAAGAAAAGGCATTTTGTGCGTTAAGGTGCTGGACGTCGCAAATACGCTGCGTCTGACGTCTCCTCATCACGCACACAGAACGCGGCGCACTCTGCGCGTCCATGTTAGCGGTTTTACGTTCTTGCCTAACTTGCATTCATTTGCCACATGCGTTGTGTGTGCGCAGTTCCGTGCACACACACTTAGTGTGTGGGTCTCTATGGCTCATGATTCTATGCTACGACGGACGTTAAACTGTGCGGTAACACGGACGTGATCACTGCGTTCGTCTGACACCGGCCTAATTTTTCTGAAGTTTATCCCCTCTTGATTCACTAAAACAAACGTGATTAGTGAATAGACCCTACAGCAAACAAAGATTAGGAGCAGTGGCGACTCTAGGAACAATATTTAGGGGGGGCACATAGGATACCGCAGTCAAAACTGGGGGGGACTAATAATTTTCACCACTAAATCATACCACTGAACAAAACTAAGGGCCCTATCACCTGGTGTGAGCTAAAAGACCATCACTAAAGGAAAAATTTAGCGGGAGTCTCTAAGGCTGGGGTCAGACTAACGCATTTTTAACGTGCGTTTAGGCGCACTTAATCACGGCCGCAGTAGCAGCAAATGACGCGCAATGACAGCCAATATACGAAGTACGGCCGCACGAAAGTCCAGCAACGCAAGTGGAAAATGAACGCATTTTTTTTGAGAACGCAGAACCGCTAGTACTGACGTACAGAGTGCGCTGCGCCCGCTAGCGGCGTGTGTGCGTGATTAGGAGACGTCAGACGCTGCTAATGTCCGGCCAACATAACGTCCAGACGCAAAAAGTGTTTTATTGACGATCCGTAAAAAATCACGCACGAAAATACGCATCGTATGACCGTTTTTGCGCATTCTGTGAAAAAATACGGCAATGCGTTCGGACGCACTTTTTGACAGTCGCTGCGAATAATGCGTTCGTTTGACCCTAGCCTAAAACGTAGTGCCTGACGACCTACTAACAGATCACCTTGTCTGCGGTAGTCCATGAACAAGGTCGTTTAGCGCACGCTAGGGAAACTAATGCAGTTGTGTGCAGGATAGAACTGTTTTTTTTCCAGTGCAGAATACCGGGCCATACCTATCCCCTGCCCTCACAAGCTTGAATATGAACACATCCAGTGAATAACTTCACACCCCTGCATTATTAAAATCCTCCACGGTGGTCGTATCATCCATGTTTTGATGCACACATATATTACCGCTGATGGGCATTGCATGATAAATGCCACCCGACAGCACGTAGAATCCTTACACTGCATTTAATAGATCCAAAAGGAAGGCCAGATGAGCGACACACATTTCTCTGCTGCAGCATATAACTAATACATGTTTCAGGGCAAGACTTATTCATGTGTCCCTTTAAACATGGTCCACACAGTCACCCTAATAATCAACCACTTGCATACTATGAATAACCGCCAGAATATAATGTTTAAAATTAGGCAATATATTAGAATTAGGATACATGTGGATAAAGGATACATTTATAATAGAGCCTACTGCAACAGCAGCGACATTGCTGACCAGATCCTTTACTATGGTGTATGGGGCCAAGAGAACACCTGTGCTGCATTTCTTTCAATTCCCTGTTAATTGCCTGTTCATTTTGGACGAGGACCTGTTTTTTCTGTCTTTTTGGAGTTAGCACCAGGGTTGAGCAGTAGGTAAATTGTTGCAATTAGCTTCCCTCAAAAAATTAGCACAGGCACCAAGTGATCTGTTAGCTGCAAAAGCGCTAGAGATCTCTAGCGCTCCCCGTGTTAAATAAAGGACGAGGAACGTACAGTAAGCTCGAGGTACAAATCGCTTATAGCAACGCGCTAAGTGATTTTTCCCGTTTGTAGCAGGAGGCAAACGATCTGGTCAGGTGCTAGACTCAATTAACCTGGCGCTAACGCAAAACCATGCCGACGCAAGGGTTAGCTCACACCAGGTAATAGTGCCCTAAATAAGTATATATATATATAAATAAGACTCCAAAACCCCAGAGTAATGTGATGCAATGATGCCTTGTTGTACTAACCTGATACTTAAATTCAATATTTTATTTGCTGCAATTCGGCAGTTTTCGCTGAATGTCTGATAGCTGCTTCAGCAACTCCACTTTTAGCAAATTACAGTGACCATTCGCTAAATAGGGAATTCACCATATTTTCGACAAAATAAATTCCCCGAAATGTGACAAAAAGCAGAGGATCTAAAGACCATTAGACCCTTTAGATTCTAACTTCCATAATAACCCCTAAAATGCCATAAACCCAGGGAAATACAATAAACTTAATAAACAATGTGGCATTTAGCCTACCCCTTAACCCCTAAAATGCCATTAATCAAGGGAAAACATGAAATGAATGCACTGTGAGGCATGTAGCCAACCCATTAACCCCTAAAATGCCATTAATCAAGGGGAAAAAATGTATACTGTGAGGGATGAAGCCTACCCATTAACCCTTAATATACAACTAAGACCAATGCAAAAAGTAACGTAATACACAATGTAATGTATAGTCTGAACATTAACCACTTCACTGCTGAGCCATTTCAACCCTGTGAAAATGTTTACGTTTAAGTGCACATTTTTATTTAGTGTTTTATGACTTTTACTTTACACAGAATATGGTCATGTTGGGTATCATTGGAAAGGCCATAATCTGCCCTTTCCAATGACACCATATACGATGCACAGGAACGGAGATACCGCGGTCCGAAAAGTGTGGGAAGCTGGATGCTGATTTTTGGTGGGGGGGCACATGGCGGGGGCAAGGAATAACCTAGGGGGGCAATTGCCCCCTATAGAGACGCCTATGATTAGGAGTAACACTCTGTAAACTGCAACATTCATTTGGGGTGTGCATAGGTCCATGCTTATGGTTGGCCATGATTCCTTGGCATGGAGATGTTTGATAATTGGTCATGTTGAGTCTTATCAACTTAAACATGTTTCCCAGGCTGTTTGCTAGGCAACCGACCTCTGATTTTATTAAGTAATTAGTGTAGCAAAAAAAATAAACATGCAAAAAGTTAAAAAAAATGTCCAGACTGCTAGTAAAGGAAGCGTTCATGGAACAATTATTACATTTTTTCTTTTAGAACATTCGAGGTTAAAGTTGCATTACATATCGACTGGGTTTCCTGCCATGCATACAGCAATTAAAATCCCACAGATTGTCACATAAAAGTCTAGAGTCCATTATCTAATGTACTATATCTCAAAAAACATCCTGTTTTTGTGAATGTGCATCTCTGCATGAGAACATGTAGTCGCTCAGAGCCGTACTCGAAATAAAATGAATGCTTTCATGTAAAAGGAAGCAGGAGACGAACACTCGGCTGCATTAACAATTTATACAGAAGAGTCAATTATTTGTGCTACATTTACAGAGCAGTAAAGCCCTGTCTAACAGGAGTTCATGCATTAACAAGCCCTGCTGGATTAATTGTTTCGATATAGGGCTGTCGTTTGGTAGTCTTACCTGGTCTCTGGAAGGAATGAATAATTATGGTTGCTGAGCACACATCAAGGGCATTTGAAAGACAGTAGCTGTTGCACAACTATATATAAATCATACGTGTATACTTACACTAGATAATATTTACACGGCGTCCATAAAGTCTCTTTACAATTTCAATAATTTATTACAAAGACACATGAAAAGACAGATAAGTGAAAATTATTACAAAATCAGACGTATATATTTATGGTTTTTTTTGCCTCATTTAATACACCTCTATATGGGCACCATTAGTTGCACGAAGCACATCAAGACGGTACTCGATTTCTTGCCGTGTTGGCTGTAGCAAACCCTCATCAATGGTGGCAATGGTATCAGTGATCCTCTGCTTTAGATGATAGTATAGTGTGGGATCAAGTGCAATCGAATCATTGATCCATTTTTCTTCGGCGAGACATTAATTACTGCAAATGTTTACCTTGACCTTTTGACTGAATACGCGGCACCACAACTACATGACCTACAACCAACCATCATTTTCCAGCAAGATGCTGCACTACCGCATTGGAGACTGCATGTTCGTGGCTTCCTAAATGAAACCTTTCCAGAGCGGTGGATTGGAAGGGGTGGCCCAATTCCCTGGCCACCTCACTCACCAGATATCACTCCCCCCCACTTCTTTCTATGGGGTTATGTTAAAGATATGGTGTATGGAACAAAGGTACAGGACATGACTAATCTAAAGCAGAGGATCACAGACGCCATCGCCACCATTGATGAGGGTTTGCTACAGCCAACACGGCAAGAAATCGAGTACCGTCTTGATGTGCTTCGTGCAACTAATGGTGCCCATATAGAGGTGTATTAACCCTTTCGCTGCTGAGGCTTTTCACACCTCTGTGCTGAGGTCATTTTTACCGGTTTTGCTCATCATGTTTAAACGTGTTTTGAAGGCTTATTTTAGTATATGACCCAGACATATTATATATCGTTCTTTCCGTCAGACTCGGTAGATTCATAATATGTCATTATTATATGTATACGTTATGTCATGTCTGTATATTATAACAAAAAATGCAATAAAATATGTATTTTCAATAATTTACAACGTGTAAAGTGTTTTTTTCACATTTTAACATGCGAGCAATTGCGGTTATATTTTGTATGGGGTGCGCTTGTTAAAAAAATTAGAGATGGGGTCTCGTTACATTTTTTTTTGGGGAAAATTACGTGATTTTTAACAAACGCACCGCATACAAAAATCGTTAGTGCAGCATCATTGTTCACATTATAATTGAAATGGGAACAATATTGCTGCATTAACGAACCAAAAAAAGAAAAAAAAATGTTTATTTTTTTTTATAATTTTTTTTTAAATATTTTTATTTTTAATTTTAATTTTAATTTTTTTTTAAAAACTTTTTTCACTTTCATGTTTGGTATCGTTGGAACGGCCATGCTCTGGCCGATCCAACCATACCAAACATTAACCCCTAACTGCCACGGATCGGGAGATTGGAACTCCCTATCTCCACCGTTGGTGGCAGTTAGGGGTTAACTCTAGGACTGGCGTCATCGTGCTACACACGATGACGCCAGTCCTCAGGGGGAGTTCCCGGAGGCTTGGCCGACATCCAAGATGTCGGCCAGCTCCGGGAAAGGATCGCGAACCGGCGCTTTTCAGCGCCGATTCGCGATCCAGCTCCCCAGGGGTTAATGCCAGGCACCATTTGGAAGGGCAGGCTGTGCCCTTCCAAATGGTGCCTGGGTTAACCCCCGCAACGCTGCCGATCGGGAGGGAGAGAGGTCCGAAGGACCTCCCCCCCTCCTTTCAGGCGCCTCCTCTGCACATGCGGGGGGCGCCTGAATTAGGTGTCATCGCGCTGCCGCGATGACACCTAATTCCGGCGGCTGCGGTTCCGGATGCTGGGCTGACATCGAGGATGTCAGCCCGCACCGGGGGGGCCAGCGATCGGCCGGAACCCGGCCGAACGCTGACCCCAATGGGAGGACGCGCTCAGCGCGTCCTCCGCACAGCAGCGGTAATGCGGAGGACGCGCTGAGCGCGTCCTCCGCATTGAAGTGGTTAAATGAGGCAAAAAAAACTTAAATATATACGTTTCATTTTGAAATAATTTTCATTTACCTGTCTTTTCATTTGCCTTTGTAATAAATTATTGAAATTGTAAAGAGTCTTTATGAGACCCTGTATATTATACTATAAACAGTGTGTTATTCCCAGCGCACCGAGACTGCTTATTAAAATTGATATTATCCATATGGTGACCATAGGACACTAACACTGCAGTAATATGGTTCAATATAGAATTGGGATAGCTATGTTTAGATGGCAGCGTCTTCTTCTCCTGGTGTTCCTCGGATGCTTGCCTTGTAATTCACTCTTTACTGTAGGTGAAGTTTCTCCCCAGTATGGAGGTTTTTCAAGGTGTCAGCAGCAAGAACTTCTAGCAGCATAATCACAGTGTGTAGGTGTATGTATGTATGTATGTATGTATGTACAGTTGTGTTCAAAATTATTCAACCCCCAATGCTGTAAAGGGTTTTAGGGAATTTAGTGTACATTTGTAATTGTATTCAGAATGAAATCCTACAAGGACTTTTTAAAGAACCATATGCAACTAAAATGACATCAATTGGTTTTGTAATACAGTAGTAAATGGTCTCTTTTGTGAATTCTTCATTGACACAATTATTCAACCCCTTAAAGACTACCACTCTGAAGAACAGAGGTTCATTCAAGTGTTTTCAATCAGGTATTGAAACACCTGTGGATGTCACGGAGCAGCAATAAAGCATAATAAGCACCAATTAGGCAGCTTTAAAATGACTGTGATACTCAGCTCCTTCTAGACATTTACTGGTGTGGTTACAAACATGGTGAAGTCAAGAGAATGGTCCAGGAAGACAAGAGAAGAGGTGATTACTCTTTATAGGAAGGGCAATGGCTATAAGAAGATTGCAAAGATGTTAAACATACCAAGAGAGACCATAGGAAGCATCATTCGCAATTTCAAGGCAAAGGGCACTGTTGAAAACGCTACCTGGTCGTGGCAGAAAGAAGATGCTGACTTCGACTGCTGTGCGCTACCTGAAGCGTAGAGTGGAGAAAAGTCCCCGTGTGACTGCTGAGGAACTGAGAAAAGATTTGTCAGATGTGGGTACCGAAGTTTCAGCTCAGACAAAACGGCGCACACTGCGTAATGAAGGCCTCCATGCCAGAACTCCCAGGCACACCCCCTTGCTGTCTCCAAAGAATAAGAAGAGTCGACTGCAGTATGCAAAAAGTCATGTGGACAAACCACAGAAGTTTTGGGATAGTGTTCTGTGGACTGATGAAACAAAATTAGAACTGTTTGGGCCCATGGATCAACGCTATGTTTGGAGGAGGAAGGACAAGGCCTATGAAGAAAAGAACACCTTGCCTACTGTGAAGCATGGCAGGGGATCAATCATGCTTTGGGGCTGTTTTGCTTCTGCAGGTACAGGGAAGCTTCAGCGTGTGCAAGGTACCATGAATTCTCTTCAGTACCAGGAGATATTGGATGACAATGTGATGCAGTCCGTCACAAACCTGAGGCTTGGGAGACGTTGGACCTTTCAACAGGACAATGATCCCAAGCATACCTCCAAGTCCACTAGAGCATGGTTGCAGATTAAAGGCTGGAACATTTTGGAGTGGCCATCGCAGTCACCTGACTTAAAGCCGATTGAGAACCTCTGGTGGGACTTAAAGAAAGCAGTTGCACTGCACAAGCCTAAGAATGTGACTGAACTGGAGGCTTTTGCCCATGACGAATGGGCGAAGATACCCGTAGATGGCTGCAAGACACTTGTGTCAAGCTATGCTTCACTTTTAAAAGCTGTTATAACTGTAAAAGGATGTTGTACTAAGTACTAAGATTGAATGTCACTTGGGGGTTGAATAAAACTGATAATGATGTGAGCACAGAAAAGACATTTGTGGTTATTTCATTATAAATGTTATGTTATATTTGTCTGACCTACACGTGCCTCTTTGATTTAATTGTAAGCAAGATGACTGAATGATCAAAATCAATGTCAAACTGGCCAAAACACTCAATTTCAGTGGGGGTTGAATAATTTTGAACACAACTGTATATATATATATTTAAAGATAAGATCTTACAGAACAAATAAAAATATATAAAACAATGTTGGGGTTCACTGAAACGCGTTTCACCCTTAGGCTTCCTCAGTCAGAAGCTTCTTCTCTGGGTAATGTTCTCCTACTGTCAAAAAGTCATAAAAATCCAAATAAAAAGTGATCTGCTGAGGAGAAAATATATACGTATTCAGCTATTGCCCTTCAAATGTCCTCGTAATATAGGCATGTATACCTCTCAATGGTAGATTTATATTATGTAACTATGATGAAATGTATCCACCAACTGAACATTTTATTATGACCAAGTGTAAACATTAACTGAACATTTTATTATGACCAAATGTAACATCAACTTAATATGTAACTATACTAAAATGTATCCACCAACTGATCATGTAACTATGACCAAATGTAACTACCGACTGACCATGTAAGTATGACCAACTGTAACCACCAGCTGACCATGTAAGTATGACCAAATGTAACCACCAGCTGAACCTGTAACTATGACCAAATGTATCCACCGATTGACCATGTAAATATGACCAAATGTATCCCATTGTACAGCGCTATGGAACTTTTTAGTGCTTTATAAAAACTTGTAACCGGAACTGTAACTATCCACCAACTGAACATGTAACTATCACCAAATGTATTTACTGACTGATCATGTAACTATGACTGCAACTATGACCAAATGTAACCCATAACCCCAATTGAGCATGTAACTGACCAAATGTAACCACCAGCTGAGCATGTAGCTATGACCAAATGTAACCACCAGCTGAGCATGTAGCTGTGACCAAATATAACCAACAAATGAGCATGAAGCTGTGACCAAATGTAACCACCAGCTAAGCATGAAGTTAAGACCAAATGTAACCACCAGCTGAGCATGTAGCTGTGACCAAATGTAACCACCAGCTAAGCATGAAGTTATGACGAAATGTAACCACCAGCTGAGCATGTAGCTGTGACGAAATGTAACCAATGAATGAGCATGTAGCTGTGACCAAATATAACCAACAAATGAGCATGTAGCTGTGACCAAATGTAACCACCAGCTAAGCATGAAGTTATGACCAAATGTAACCACCAGCTGAGCATGTAGCTGTGACCAAATGTAACCACCAGCTGAGCATGTAGCTGTGACCAAATATAACCAACGAATGAGCATGTAGCTGTGACCAAATGTAACCACCAGCTGAGCATGTAGCTGTGACCAAATGTAACCACCAGCTGAGCATTAGGGATGAGCCGAACAGTCCGAGTTCGGTTCGAGTCCGAACACGAACTTCCCATTTGTTCGGGACCGAACCCGAACCCCCATGCAAGTCAATGGGGCTGAAAATTCGGTTTTTTAGAGTGCCCTCCAAGAGGGCATATATGCTACATATTTGCCATAAAAGGTGTATGGGGGTCCGGGTAGTGCCCTGGGGGACAGGAAACAAGGACAAAAAGTAAAAAAAAAAAAACGTTTTTAAAGGGACTGAGTTTTCCATGAAATAAGGGTTAAAAATAAAAACCAAAAATTCCTTCAAATATCGTGCCTAGGAGGTCCCCATAACCTGCCCGTGAAGTGGCGGATTTCTAGGATATATAGAAATATGTAAAAACCAAAAAATGACATTTCAAATGACGGTAAATGCTTTTCCTTTAATCTATCCATAAACAACTGCTTGGGGCGGCAGTCTGTATGAAAAGAGGAGACATTTTCGGACACGCAGAAAAAGTTTACTGATTTTTTTTGGCGGTGAAAAGCAGGAGAATGACTGGAGAATGGAAAATTCTAGACCAAATAGCCGATTTGGAAAGTGAGATAAATGGGAGCATTTTTTACCTAGAATTTTCACCTTTCTCTGAATAACCCTGCCAGGGTCAAAAATTTTCCCATTTAGGCTAGGGTCAGACTAGCGAATTTTTAACGTGCGTTTAGGCGCACTTAATCACGGCCGCACTAGCAGCAAATGACGGCCAATATACGAAGTACGGTCGCACGAAAGTCCGGCTGCGCAACGCAAGTGGAAAATGAACGCTTTTTTTCGAGAACGCAGAACCGCTAGTACAGACCTACAGAGTGCGCTGCGTCCACTAGTGGCGTGTGTGCGTGATTTGGAGACGTCAGACCCTGCTCATGTCCGGCCAACATAACGTCCAGACACGAAAAGTTTCCTGGTTTGGATCCGTAAAAAATCACGCACAAAAATGCGCATCGTATGACCGTTTTCGCGCAATCCGTGAAAAAATACGGCAATGCGTTCAGACGCACTTTTTGACGGTCGCTGCGAAAAATGCGTTAGTCTGACCCTAGCCTTATCTCCCTTTCCAAATCGGCTATTTGGTCCAGATTGTTCTCTTTTCCTGCCATTCTCCTGGTTTTCACCTTTCTCTGAACAACCCCGAGAGAGGGGTGAAAGCCAGGAGAACTGGCAGGAGAAGAGAACAATCTAGACCAAATAGCCAATTTGGAAAGTGAGTTAAATGGGAGAATTTTTCTGGTTTGGCTATTTTGACCTAGAATTTTCACTTCTCCAGTTATTCTCCTGCTTTTCACCGCTCTCTGAATAACCCTGTGAATGTTTAATCCCGAGGTGAAAAATAACATTGCTTTCGATTTTTTTCAAACACCAGTTAACCACTTGGCTGCTATGGACGCGCTCAGCGCGCCCAGCCAAGTGGTTCTCCTGTGCTATGGACGCGCTGAGCGCGTCCATGCACAGGAGGCAGCAATCCGCCAGATTCCAGCGGATTGCTGCGCCCCTCGGTGCGGGCTGACATCTTGGATGTCAGCCCAGCACTCCGGGACCCCGGCGGAGCAATTAGATGTCATCGCGGCGGCGCGATGACATCTAATTCAGGCGCCCCCCCCGCATGTGCGGAGGAAGCGCCTGAAAGGGAGGGGGCGAGGTCCTTCGGACCTCTCTCCCTCCCGATCGCCAGGGGGCAGAGGGTTAATCCAGGCACCGTTTGGAAGGGCACAGCCTGCCCTTCCAAACGGTGGCTGTGATTAACCCCTGGGGAGCCAGATCACGAATCGGCGCAGATCGTCGTGATCCTCTCCTGGAGCTGGCCGACATCTTGGATGTCGGCCAAGCATCCAGGAACTCCCCCTGAGGACTGGCGTCATCATGCATAGCACGATGACTCCAGTCCTGGAGTTAACCCCTAGCTGCCACCAATGGTGGAGATAGGGGGTTCCAATCTCCCGATCCGTGGCAGCTAGGGGTTAATGTTTGATATCGTTGGATCGGCCAGAGCATGGCCTTTCCAAGGATACTAAACATGAGCATGAAAAATGTTTTTTTTTTTTTAAAAAAAAAATATATATATATTTTAAAAAAAATTCTAAAAAAAAATAAACAAGTTTTTTTGTTTTGTTAATGCAGCAATATTGTTCCCATTTCAATTATAATGTGAACAATAATGCTGCACTAACGATTTTTGTATGCGGTGCGTTTGTTAAAAAAAGAGAAATTTTCCCCAAAAAAAAGTAACGAGACCCCATTTCTAATTTTTTTAAACAAGCGCACCCCATACAAAATATAACCGCAAACGATCGCACGTTAAAATGTGAAAAAAACCACTTTACACATAATAAATTATTGAAAATTCTAATTTTATTGCATTTTTTGTTATAATATACAGACATGACATAATGTATACATATAATAATGACATATTATGAATTTGCCAAGTCTGCTGGAAAGAACGATATATAATATGTCTGGGTCATATATCAAAATATGGCTACAAAACGCGGTTAAACATGATGAGCGAAAGCGATAAAAATGACCTCAGCACAGAGGTGTGAAAAGCCTCAGCAGCGAAAGGGTTAAATGCAGCATATTAGAATGTTTTAGGGAAATTAATTCTCAAATCTCAATCAGAAGCAGACACCACCCCACCCCCTCACTATATTGTACAATGTATCAAATTGATTACCAGACTAAAAACACCTGGTGTTATGCCCGTTTGTGAACAGAGGTCATTTAGAGTTGATAATCTTTCAACGTACACATTAGTTTTTAATTCAATATCTAATAAACCGTTGCTTATAATATTCTGCAGTAAAGAGTCTCTTTATTTCTAGATTTTTTTAGTATTTGTTTTAAGCATTTTCTATGCTTTTTTCAAAATTTCTTTTTTTTTTTTCGAACTCGAACCGAACACGCCCAAAAAGTTCGAAATTCGCGAACTTTCGAACTGCCAAAGTTTGGGTCGAACTCCGAACCGTCCGAACCCGAACAGCTCATCCCTACTGAGCATGTAGCTGTGACCAAATGTAACCACCAGCTGAGCATGTAGCTGTGACCAAATATAACCAACGAATGAGCATGTAGCTGTGACCAAATGTAACCACCGAATGAGCATGTAGCTGTGACCAAATCTAACCACCAGCTAAGCATGTAGCTGTGACCAAATGTAACCACCGGCTAAGCATGAAGTTATGATCAAATGTAACCACCAGCTGAGCATGTAGCTGTGACCAAATGTAACCGACGAATGAGCATGAAGCTGTGACCAAATGTAACCAACGAATGAGCATGTAGCTGTGACCAAATGTAACCAATGAATGAGCACGTAGCTGTGAGCAAACAGGTGCAAATCCAAATAAAATATATGGCACATGACAATGCTTCTAGTCTCTTGACACAATCGTTTTGTAGTTTTTGGAGTAATATCATTGTGCTGTGTTATACTACGGTTTATACTCTTCTCTAGAGGGTTTGGATTCTTTTTATGAATTAGTCCTGCTGGCAAAAGATCTTCTACACAATGTGTTGAGTGATACTAGTCTTCCAGCTTTTATTAGGGCTGTTGTAATCACAATACAGAACATCATGCGATCAAAATGTGTGGCACAATTATCAGTATCCTACACGCGGTGGTTATGAGGCAGTTATTGCAAAATATGCTGTTTTAGAAGTGAGCCATTTCAGAAATCAATTCATCTGAAAATCGATTGCTTTGTATTCACTGACTATGCCGTACGTTCATATTAGACAATTTATTTTCCATCCTGATTTCCATGAGCAAGGAATAACTTGTGTAGTTTTGTCAGACCACATCAGAAGAGCAGACAGCAAGTGCGTCATGTACATAAAAATGCCATTTATATTAAAGCAAACTGACCATTCAGACCCTTTGACATTTATATGGCTGCTTAAGTGACCCTCGTGTAGGAACACTGAATAAATTAATTCTAATCACCGCCCCCCTCAGCTGCCTTCAGCGCTCAAGACCTGGCAGATTTCTTCCTTAGTAAAACTCTAACTATCAGAAGCGACATCCCAACACAAGATAGTTATCTGCCACCTCCACTCCCAGAGGTCCCCTCTGCCACCCTCTGCCGCTTCCTCCCAGCCACTGATGAGGAAGTCAATTCCTTATTGTCCTCCTCACATCTCACCACGTGCCCACTCGACCCCATTCCCTCACATCTAATTCCTTCCCTATCCTCCTCCCTCACCCCTGCTCTCACACACATCTTCAACCTATCTCTCTCCACCGGCTCCTTCCCATCCGCCTTCAAACATGCGCTAGTTACCCCTTTACTAAAGAAACCATCCCTCGATCCCAACTCTCCATCCAACTACCGTCCTGTATCCCTGCTTCCCTTCACATCCAAGCTCCTAGAAAAACTAGTCTTCAACCGCCTATCCCTCTTCCTGTCATCCAATTCCATACTTGACCCCCTGCAATCTGGCTTCCGTCCCCTACACTCAACTGAAACTGCCCTCAAAGTCACCAACGACCTAACTGCTAAAAAACACGGCCACTATTCTATTCTCATCCTGCTTGACCTCTCGGCTGCTTTTGACACTGTTGACCACCCCCTCCTTCTGCAGACCCTCAGCTCTCTTGGTCTCTGACACTGCACTCGCTTGGGTTGACTCCTATTTATCCAACAGGTCCTTCTCTGTGTCCTTTGCTGGTAACTCCTCCTCTTCATTGCCTTTATCTGTTGGTGTACCTCAAGGCTCTGTCCTTGGTCCTCTGCTCTTTTCCATCTACACCTCCTCCCTAGGCAAAATCATCAACAGCTTTGGCTTTAATTACCACCTCTACGCTGATGACACTCAGATCTACCTCTCTACCCCTGATCTCTCTCCCCCTGTCCTTTCCAAAGTCAGTGACTGTTTATTTGGCATCTCCTCCTGGATGGCCTCCCACCACCTAAAGATCAACATGTCAAAGACTGAGCGCCTACTTATTCCTCCCTCCAATGCCTCCCCACCTCCTGACTTCTCTATCACGGTAGAGGGTATCACCATCTCCCCATCAAACCAAGTTCGCTGTCTTGGAGTTACACTTGACTCTGCTCTTTCCTTCATCCCCCACATCCAGTCTCTTTCCTCCTCCTGCCGCTACCAATTGCATAATATTTCCAGAATTCGGCCATTTCTTACCGCTGTCACCACAAAACAACTCATACACGCCCTGGTAATCTCCCGACTTGACTATTGCAATAATCTCTTATCTGGCCTCCCTCTGTCCCGCCTCTCCCCCCTACAATCCATCCTGAACACCTCCGCCAGGCTAATTCACCTCACCCGCCACTCTGTCTCTGCCGCTCCCCTCTGCGAGTCCCTTCACTGGCTCCCCATCCACTGCAGAATTAAATTCAAAATCCTTATCCTTGCCTACAAAACCCTCACTAACTCAGCTCCCCACTACCGGTCCTCACTAATCACCAAATACACCCCAGCCCGCTCCCTAAGGTCAAACAGCGACCTGCGCCTAGCTTCTCCCCACATCACCTCTTCCCATGATAGACTGCAGGACTTCACACGCGCAGCCCCCATTCTCTGGAACGCTCTCCCTCGTACTGTCAGACTTTCCCCTAATTTCTCTTCCTTCAAATGCTCCCTTAAAACATTCCTATTTAGGGAAGCCTACCACCCAACCATCACTCTCACCTTGCAGTCCTCTCCTGTTTCCAACCCCAACCCCTCTAGATTGTGAGTTCCTACGGGAATAGGGCCCTCATCTCCTCCTGTACTGTTTGTAAAATGTTGTTCAATGTATTGTAACCCTGTCTATACTGTGCCTATTGTACAGCGCTGTGGAATATGCTGGCACTTTATAAATAAAGAATAATAATAATAAATAATAATCACTAGAGCGCGGAAAATGGTCTCTGACTTTCTTAAACAGTGGTTTGCATTTTCCCCATCTCTGACAACAAATTGTTTATGTTTTCTTCTTTCTGTTTTGTAATTAATTTTGTTTCCCTATCGGCTTTCTATTCTGGCCAAGCCGGTAATAGAGAAGCCGCCGGTATTGGTGATCCCCTGTTACCAGCTCAGATATGAGTCAGCCTATTAAGGTTAGGGTTAATATTTCTGCTCGTTTTTATGATTAGGTTACTGTTAAGGTTAGGGTTACTGTATGCTTGTTTTATAATAATTGGACATTGTGTCTTTGGGTTAGTGTTGGGTTTAAGATTACTTTTAGGCTAGGGTCAGACGAACGCATTTTTCACGTCTACCATCAAAAAGTGAGTGTCCGAACGCATTTTTTCACGGAAGACGCGATGCGCAATTTCGGCCGTGATTTGTTACAGATCCAAACCAGGAAACTTTGGGTGTCTGGACGTTATGTTGGCCGGACATGAGCAGCGTCTGACATCTCCTAATCACGCACACGCGCCGCTATGTGGACGCAGCACACTCTGTACGTCAGTACTAGCGGTTCAACATTCTTGCGAAAATGCGATCGTTTGCCACTTGCTTTGCACGGCCGAACTTTCGTGCGGCCGTACTTCGTGTGTGGGCCTGCGTTGGACGCCATTTGCTGCTACCACGGCCGTAATAAAGTGCGGCTAAATGCACGTTTGCACTGCGTTCGTCTGATCCCAGCCTTAAGGTTAGGGGTAAGGTTACTTTTAAGGTTAGAGTTTAAATTCCAGTTTATTTATCATTGGGATTGGAGACAGTGGTTCCCAACTTAGGTCCTCAGGTCCCCCCAACAGGTCAGGTTTCCAGATCTGAAGCACAGCACAGCACAGGTGATCTGATTTGCTGCTCAGTGATTGCAGGATTCAGTCTGCATTTCCCCAAAGTGATCCTTAAAACCTGACCTGTTAGAGGTACTTGAGGACCGTGGTTGGGAACCACTGGCTTGCGTTGAATAGGGCTTGAATTAGCAACGTGTGACAGAATTTCAAAATTCAGGGCAAACAAACTGAATTGGAGAATGCAATAGGCTTGTGCACCGATTTTTTTTTTTCGGTTCGATTCGGTTCGATTTGTTCGGATGTTTGAAATTTTCAATTTGGCTCGTTTCGACCGATTTCTGTTTCGGTTCGGTTCGTTTTTCGTGTACATTTTTGTTTTCGGAATATCGACCATTTTTCGTGTTTTCGGGTCACTTTGCTCGTTTTTTGTATCGACTTTTCGTGATTTCGGAAATTTTCGTTTTTTCGGAACGTCTGTTCTCCTCGTTTCAAAGTGTCTAACTCTATTCGTTTTGACGTAAACTACTATGGTTTACTTTTTTTATACTTTATATATTTTTTTATAATAAATTTTTGGTTTGTTTTTCGGATCCGATAATTCATTCTGTCGATACGATAATTCTGGCGATTCTATCGTGTTTTTTTTTATTAAATAAAGATCCTTTTTTTCTTATGAATCTACATTTCACAACTTTATTTAATCATATTAAAATGGTATGAAAGCCAAGGAACAAAAAAATGAAACAACGATTTAAAAAACGCTAAACTGAAACAAGTAATACGCATTTACAAATACAAAATTTACAGAATCAGCGATATAACCGATAATAGTTAAATATACGATGTCCAGAATTACCGAAATGGAACCGAAATCACGAATGGAACCGAAATCATGAATAGAGCAAAAATAAATTTCGATTTGACACATTTCAAGTCCATTCGAAAAATCTGAAAATTTTTCGTTTCGGCTCGGAAAACTTTTCGGATCTGTCGGTTTTCGGGTCCGATCCGATTCGGAAATTCGGCCGAATCCGAAGACACGAATCGGGAAATTTCGTGAAAATTTCGAAATTCCAAAACTACATCCCTAGAATTTATTTATTTATTTATAAAGGATTTTACCAGGAAGGATACATTGAGATTTCTCTCGTTTTCAAGTATGTCCTGGGTTCAAGAACATTGAAGTGTTACAGTTACAGAAATACAAAGTAATACAATGCAAGATATTAAAAAACAACACAAATATACAGATTAACAGAAAATAAATAGGTAGGAAATAAAGTCATTATGTTACATGTTTACAGGTGCATTCTGTATTGAGGTAGAATGCAACAACAGCTACATTATTTTGGCCTAAAACTTTGCAAAACCCGTGGAATTCTCTACCTTCTATTGATTTATTATAATTCACAGCTCTCTCAGCCTCCCGGCTGCAAATCTCTTTTTAATTTACTACAATTTGGTGTTTCATAAATAAACCTATAGCATACATTTAGAAGGTGGGGATTATTAATTCCCGTCCTGCTGGTGTAAATTCTAAAATGAAGAACCTTGTCGTTAAGGAACCCTAATTAATCGAAGATCTAATTAAATACAAATAATTTCGCACATGACTCCGGTAGCTCTTGTAATAGTTTAGCTGCTGAGAGAATTAAAGTAATATTTATCTTTTGGACAGAAAGTTATAAATATATACAGGGTTATTCAAAGAAATCCGAATTGTGGCCGAAGGGGAACCGAACAGTGAAATTCAGCGTACGGTTACCTTTCCTGGCCATTCGGCTATTCAGAGAGCAGGCAGTTTGCCAAATGTTGGCGAATTGCCTGCACATACGGTGCCTGTTCGAGGGCAGTGAAACCCCCATAGAGAAACACTGCTTTGTCTATTCAGAGAACACAAACCAGCAGTGAAAAGTTGCCGAAATGCCCTGCCATTCGGTGGTTTCATTCGACAGCTTTATTCAAGAGAATCCCATAGGCTTCAATGTTAAAAATATTCCCGTTTTAATGCAATATCTAATAAACCGTTTATTATAATATTCCGCAGTAAAAAGTCTCTTTATTTATAGATTTTTTTTTAGGATCTTTTAGGCATTTTTCGGGATTTTTTTGCAACCTTTTTTTTTCCTTTCATTTTTTTTAATCGTATTTTCTTTTTCCTGTAACAGCCCTTTTTATTATCATTTATTGGATCTTATATGTAAATTCCAGACATTTTCTTTCTGTAGTTTCTATATATATTCTATTTCCCACCAAATAAACTGTGATTCTCTAAATCTTTGAAAAGTCTTGCCAAACATTGACCTTTTTAAAGGGACACTCCTATTTTAGGGATCTATTCCATATAACGTTGGCGCCTCGATAGTAAGCGTTGCCGCCAGGATAAGTGTGTTTAACGCACGCCCCTCTTAGTATATTCCTAACGCTACCCACATTAGTAATCCGTTTGCGCATCGGTTTTTGCGCTAGATTCCACCAGCTTACTATATTTTGCGCATCCTATACGTAACACAGGAAGCTCAAACGTACATTAGTGTTTCGATGAGTAAGGTATTACAAATTGCTAGCGCTAATTACCGCAGGGATGCACAAGCCAAAATTGTTGTTGTTGTTATTAGTTGCGAAGTCATGTCCGACCCATCGCAACCCCAAGGACAACGTTTCTCCAGGCCTTCCTGTCCTCTACCTTCTTCTGGAGTCCATTTAAGCTCACATCTACTGCCTTATTGACTCCATCCAGTCACCTCATTCTCTGTCGTCCCCTTCTTCTTTTGCCCTCAATCTTTCCCAGCATTAGGCTCTTCTCCAGGGAGTCCTTCCTTGTCATTAGGTATGAGTTTCATCTTCAGGATCTGGCCTTCTAAAGAGCAGTCAGGGTTGATCTCCTCTAGGATTGACCGGTTTGATCGCCGTGCAGTCCAAGGGACTCGCAGGAGTCTTCTCCAGCACCATAGTTCAAAGGTCTCAATTCTTTGGTGCTCAGCCTTTCTTATGGTCCAACTTTCACAGCCATACATTGCAACTGGGAAAACCACAGCCTTGACTACTAGGGATGTGCGTTTCGGATTTCGGAATTTTCACGAAATTTCCCGATTCGTGTCTTCGGATTCGGCCGAATTTCCGAATCGGGTTGGACCCGAAAACCGATAGATCCGAAAAGTTTTCCGAGCCGAAACGAAAAAATTTCGGATTTTTCGAATGGACTTGAAATGTGTCAAATCGAAATTTATTTTTGCTCCATTCATGATTTCGGTTCCATTCGTGATTTCGGTTCCATTTCGGTAATTCTGGACATCGTATATTTAACTATTATCGGTTATATCGCTGATTCTGTAAATTTTGTATTTGTAAATGCGTATCACTTGTTTCTTGTGGCATTCGGGTCAGTTTAGCGTTTTTTAAATCGTTTTGTTCATTTTTTTTGTTCCTTGTCTTTCATACCATTTTAATATGATTAAATAAAGTTGTGAAATGTATATTCAATTATTCATAAGAAAAAAAGGATCTTTATTTAATAAAAAAAGCACGATAGAATCGCCAGAATTATCGTAGACACTTTGAAACGAGGAGAACAGACGTTCCGAAAAAACAAAAATTTCCGAAATTTCCGAAAAGTCGATACAAAAAACGAGCAAAGTGACACGAAAATACGAAAAATGGTCGATATTCCGAAAAAAAAATGTACACGAAAAACGAGTCGAACCGAACCGAAACAGAAATCGGTCGAAGCGAGCCAAATCGAAAATTTTAAACATCCGAACAAATCGAACCGAATCGAACGGAAAAAAAAAAATCGCTGCACAAGCCTATTGACTACACGCACTTTTGTTGGCAAGATAACATTGTAGCACCTTCTTAAAGCTGGTGTTAAATGATTCTGCATTTGCCTCGCTATCATGAGGATGCTGCAAGCGCAGATTTTCCCCGTTAGCGTCTCCATGTTAGCGTTAAATATAGCGTTAGCATTAACCCTTTGCTTTTGCTCTAAATTACTTATTTATGGGCATAAACAGCTCATTAAGAGGTCATGAAGATTTGTCTTAATGTCATGTTTATGTACATGCTCGTGTGGGATAAGGGAGAGGGGCAACAGAACTTTGAGTGCCTAGGGCAGAAACAAGAAAAAAATAAACTTCTGGTTCACCCATAGATGGCAGGATAGGGGTTAACCTCTTCACTAACAAGTGATTTTCCAAAAAAACATTGTCAGAAACCAGTTTTTTTTTTTGTAAAATCATCTTTAACCTCCCTGGCGGTCTAATTTTTAAAAAATTTCGTGTCTAAAAGCGTCTCAATTTTTTTTTAAAGGAAACGTGTTTTTGTACATAGTTAGTCTGTAATAATTAGGAAACACGCACTGAAATCCGTGAAATCAAGAGTCCTTACTGGTAAAATCCTTTATAAATAAATAAATTAATTAATTTAAAAAAAAATTGTAAATACGCTGAGTCCGATAAAGTTTGAAACACGACATAATAATTTATTATCCCATAAATAATTATCCAAAATCATGCAAATAAATTATATTCAATAAAATACAACAAAAAACACTCAGGGTTATTCAAAGAGATTTGAAAAGTCACCGCACGTTCGGTGACTTTTCGTTCTCTTCAATTCGGTTCCTTTTGCCGATCCCATTTCGGTGACCCTGCGGTGTATTCAGCAAACACCACAGGGTCCCCGAATTGCAGGGAAAAGCTGCCGCAAACCTGACGAAAACTAACCGCAAAACCCAGCGAATGCACGCCGAAAAGCCACAAAAACATCTGGATTAACCTGCCGAAAACCACGCAAAAAGCCCGAGCAGGAGCCGATCACAGGCAGCGAAGCAGCTGAGACCGCAGACGAGGCAGTGAATAAATTAGCAAAGTAGTTTGTGTGAATGTGTGAAAATGAAACGCTGTTTGCAAAGAAACTACTGAGTGAAAATGTCTGAAATTTACATATAAAATACAATGAATGATAATAAAAAGGGCTGTTACAGGAAAAAGAAGTAAACTTAAAAAGAAAAAAAAATGGACTTTAAAAAACATCAGAAAAATGCTTAAAATATCCTAAAAAATCTATAAATAAAGAGACTCTTTACTGCAGAATTTTATAATGAATGGTTTATTAGACATTGAATTAAAACGGGAATATTTTTAACATTGAAGCCTATGGGATTCTCCTAAATAAACTTGCCGAATTAAACCACCGAACAGCAGGGCATTTCGGGAACCTTTCACTGCCGGTTTGTGTTCTCTGAATAGCCGAAGCAGTGCTTTTCATGGGGTTTTCACTGCCCTCGAACAGGCACTGAACAGGCACCGTATGTTCAGGAAATTCGCCAGGATTTGGCGAATTGCCTGCTCTCTGGATAGCCGAATGGCCTTGAAAGGTAACCGAACGCTGATTTTCAGCATTCGGTTACCTTTCTCAAGCAATTCGGAGCTCTTTGAATAACCCTGACTGAAATCTGTCTGAAAACAAGGGTGAGACGATGT
Source organism: Leptobrachium leishanense (assembly GCA_009667805.1). Classification (NCBI taxonomy): domain Eukaryota; kingdom Metazoa; phylum Chordata; class Amphibia; order Anura; family Megophryidae; genus Leptobrachium; species Leptobrachium leishanense. The sequence continues at coordinate 23,169,241 of CM019073.1, read as the reverse complement.
ATGGTCTGTTTCTTATCCTGTAGTGCCACCTAGTGGCTGTTCATAAACATTGCACTTTGGATTATACAGTGTAAAATAATTTTTTTCTAAGTTTGCTGCTGGTCCCGCCCCCCTGCATCGTGTGACTCGCAGGGAGCCTTACCAGGAAGCAGCTTGCCGCAATCACACTGTGGGGACAGCGAGGGAGCCAGGAGTATGCATCCATCCCGAGTGTGGCTCGGGGTTACCGTTCGCGGTAGTGAAATTTAACCCCGAGTCACACTCGGGAATACCGCCAGGGAGGTTAATTAATTATACAGTTATTACTGTAAATAACCTATTTGGACAGTAAATAGCGCCATCTACTGCCAAATACAGTTACAGAGGTTAGAGCTGCAGGTCTATTTTTTTTTTTTATTCCCCTGCATCGGCTGCTGAAAGCCCAATATTTCAGAGCTTTCATCAGCTGCTTTTACAGATTTAGCTCTTTGGGCATTAAGCCCACAGAGCTAAAATTTTGGGGGCACTTTCTGCAGCCCAAAAGCAAATGAAATTACTTTGCAGCAAACTAATTTCATTTCCTTTTGAGCTGCAGATCAGCAGATCGAGATATCTCGATATCGGGCACCGGACGGCGTCTTTGAAGCCTGAGATATCTCGATCTCGATAGTGAAGGGGTTAATAAAAGGCATGAATACTGCTTTCATCAGCACGTACTTATATTTTATATTAAAACCAGCTTTTACATTATAGAATCTTGTTGTTGCAAAGTAGATGTATCAATTTATTTTTATGCATATATATATATGTGAGAGACCATGCAAACAAAATCCTGACCATACACTATTTTTAAAAAAACCAAAAACAAATGATTTATTAGCACGATTGTTCTATTTATGAATGACTGGCTCGGTGTCACAGACATTAGGGGATTGAGGCGAACATTATTCAACCAACAGGAAAAAGTGATCTTGCTGACACAACAAGGCAGCCCCTAAAGGAGGGAGCAGATGTTTCAGAATGCAGATGGTTTCCTTGGGACGGCGTGTCCTCCAGATGACTGAGCTATCTGCAGACATCGCTGGTTGTCCGTAATGACGCTCTCGGATAAAATATTAGATTATGTTAAAAGTCAGACGCCGCAGGATACACCTTACGTTTTCAGTGTCAAAACAGGTTCCAAAAGATGTAAATAAACCCACGCGAAGACAGTAACAGGGTTATTCAGAGAGAGGTGAAAAGCAGGAGAATGGCTGGAGAATTGAAAATTCTAGGTCAAAATAGCCAAACCAGAAAAATGCTCCCATTTATCTCACTTTCCAAACAGGCTATTTTTGACCTAGAATTTTCCATTCTCCAGCCATTCTCCTGCTTTTCACCGCTCTCTGAATAACCCTGCTAGTGTTAGAGGAAGTATGGAAGAAGTTATGATAAAGTTAGGTTCTTATCCATCCTTCTATCTATCAGGGTTATTCAGCTCCGAATTGCTGGCGAAAGGTAACCGAACACTGAAATTCAACGTACGGTTACCTTTCCTGGCCATTCGGCTATTCAGAGAGCAGGCAGTTCGCCAAATCCTGGCGAATTGCCTGCACATACGGTGTCTGTTCGAGGGCAGTGAAATCCCCATAGTGAAGCAATGCTTCGGCTATTCAGAGAACACAAACCAGCAGTGAAAGGTTTCCAAATTAACCTGCCATTCGGTGTTTTCATTCGGCAGGTTTATTCAGGAGAATCCCATAGGCTTCAATGTTAAAAATATTCCTGTTTTAATTCAATATCTAATAAACCGTTCATTATAATATTCTGCAGTAAATGTTTCATTATTCTTAGATTTTTTTAGGATCTTTTAGGCATTTTTCAGGATTTCTTGGGGAAATTTTTTTCCCGTATTGTTTTTTTCTTTTCTCTGTAACAGCCCTTTTTATTATCATTCATTGGATCTTATATGTAAATTTCAGACATTTCCACTCAGTAGTTTCTTTGCAAACAGCGTTTCACTTTTCAAACATTCAAGCAAAATGTTTTTTTAATTTATTCACTCCATTCGTCTGCGGTGTCGGGTTTTTCCGGCGGCTGCTGCGCTGTGATCGGCGGCTGCTCGGGTTTCTCCAGCATGTTCGGCGGGTTAATTCAGATGTTTTTGTGGGTTTTCGGCGTGCATTCGCCGTGTTTTGCGGTGATTTGTTCGGTGGGTTTTCGGCGGCTTTTCCCTGCACTACGACGGCCCTGTGGTGCTTGCTGAATACACCGCGGGGTTGCCGAAATGGGATCACCAAATCGCACCGAATTGAAGAGAACGAAAAGTCACCGAACGTGCGGTGACTTTTCGATTCTCTTTGAATAACCCTGTATGTGATGTATATATTAAGTCACTATACAAATATCTCTCTATATATCTATATACACAGGGCTCAAAAAATTCTGTTGCACATCACTAGCCAGAATAAAGAATCACTTGCCACTAATGTTTCCACCCATACGTTAAAGAGGCAAAACCCATTAAGATCATGCCTACCTGCTGCTGGCTGACTGGTCACTGTATCCTGGTTACTGGTCCCTGTATCCTGGTTACTGGTCACTGTATCCTGGTTACTGGTCCCTGTATCCTGGTTACTGGTCACTGTATCCTGGTTACTGGTCACTGTATCCTGGTTACTGGTCACTGTATCCTGGTTACTAGTCATTGTATCCTGGTTACTGGTCACTGTATCCTGGTTACTGGTCACTGTATCCTGGTTACTAGTCATTGTATCCTGGTTACTGGTCACTGTATCCTGGTTACTGGTCACTGTATCCTGGTTACTAGTCATTGTATCCTGGTTACTGGTCCCTGTATCCTGGTTACTGGTCACTGTATCCTGGTTACTGGTCACTGTATCCTGGTTACTAGTCATTGTATCCTGGTTACTGTCACTGTATCCTGGTTACTGGTCCTGTATCCTGGTTACTGGTCACTGTATCCTGGTTACTGGTCACTGTATCCTGGTTACTTGTCACTGTATCCTGGTTACTAGTTATTGTATCCTGGTTACTGGTCCCTGTATCCTGGTTACTGGTCACTGTATCCTGGTTACTGGTCCCTGTATCCTGGTTACTGGTCACTGTATCCTGGTTACTGGTCCCTGTATCCTGGTTACTGGTCACTGTATCCTGGTTACTGGTCCCTGTATCCTGGTTACTGGTCACTGTATCCTGGTTACTGGTCACTGTATCCTGGTTACTAGTCATTGTATCCTGGTTACTGGTCACTGTATCCTGGTTACTGGTCACTGTATCCTGGTTACTGGTCACTGTATCCTCTACTTAATTCTGTCCCTGCACTCACAAACTTATCTCTCTTCCTCTATTTCACCTGTTCCTACCTCAGTCCTGTACTTGCAATCTTAAATGTGTCCATGCATCCTTACGCTGTCACCTCATATCACAGGAGACGATGCGCTCAGTAATGCAAGAACAAAAATTGTGAAGAATTTTTTTTTTTACAATTATTCAAAGAGCACCGGAATTTCGGTGTGTTTTCGATCCCTGCACTTAAGGGAATCAAATTCCCCAACCCTGCGGTGAATCCAGCATTCACCGACCGTATCCGAAAACCCCCTAAAAAAAACACCAAAAAAAAATTGGAAGTGATCTGAAAAATGGCCGAACGCACCCGACAATCTGCAGCAGAACCACCGACCGCATCCGAAAAAAGCAGACGATCCACCGAACACAGCACCGACCAGCCGCCGGAGAAGGCCGACAGGGTAAAAAAAAACCTGCGACTGTGCAAGGCTGTTTGCAAAAAAAAACTACTGCGTGAAAATACCTGGATTAATATATAAGGTCTTATGAATAATAATAATAAAGGTCTGTTACAGAAAAAAAAAAAGAAAAATAATTTGCAGAAAAAATCCCTATTAATAAAAAAGAGACTTTTTGCTGCAAATTAAGGGCCCTATTACATTCTTCGTGCACAACTTTACGCGTGCGCAAAAACGCATTAACGCGAGGGGCAAAACCCTTTGTGCTGAACTTTGTATTACAACATTCGCGCAAAAAATGCGCGTTTGTGTTTAACGCGGATGGACCTGCGCGAGTGTGATGAACTGTGCGTGTCCTGTACTTAACATTTTGAGCGCAAATGCGTTTGTCCGCTGGTGCACGCATGGTATTACAATCTTCGCCCAATGTTATATGGACAACGTTTGCGCGCATAATTTTAACATTTTAGAAAAGCTGGTGGTAACGGCAAATTGTAACAACCTGACTGTACCAAACTGCGGATTCACAATGGAGAATGTCGAGGTGCACATTTTTCACAGACTTGCGTATAAAAATGACGGTCTGCGTATAAAAATGACGATTTGCGTATAAAAATTACGGTCTGCATATAGAAATGACGGACCTGCGTATAAAAATTACGGTCTGCGTATAAAAATGACGGTCTGCGTATAAAAATGATGGACCTGCGTAAAAAAAATGACGGATTTGCGTCAAAAACTACATTGCGGTCACCGATTTCTGCACGCAAACGTACTTTGCGCGCATTTTTGCGCGTCGGTTTTACGCACGATTTTTTTGGACATATGAAAAAATGCGCGAGGATTATAATACCAACGTTAATTTTCACGCAATAACGCATTTTGCTGTGCGCAAAAAAAATGTGCTGCGCGAACGAAAATGTAGAATGTACTAGGGCCCATAGTTTTTTAGTTTTAGACAGCAAGATGCCCCTGTGGTTGACTACTGTAGGCAGTAGGCACATGACTACTTCGCCTAATTGTAAATCCAGCCCCGGACGTGCAATAGTCCAAACAGAACCAGGGGGTACAGCATGGACAAATGCATCCCTAGAGGCACGGAATCACTGCAGACTAAGCAAGCTATATCTAGATAGAGGAAACCCAGCAGAGGAGGAAGAAATCTGAATCCGGATACGCACGTCGTGTAGTTTGTTACATGGAAAAAAAGTTTTGCTGCACAGACTAAAATGCCCAGCGATACAGGCCTATTTTTTGTCCAAATCTGAGAGTGACAACTATGCGTTTTTGATAGAGAAGGAGTTAAGCAACTTTGGAACATTTTAATTAATAAAAACCCTTCTGGTATCTAGAAGTTCAAGAAATGTGTCTAACGTGCATATATGGATCCCTTGTATAAAACTGGAGCTTTTATATTGATTATATAACCTGTAGCTGCAGCCGCAGATCACTTAATATGACATTGGGATGTATCGCAGGCTTTTTCAAAAGGCGACCACTGCGTTTCACTTCAGGGACATGCAGTCAGGGGTGGCAGGGGAGGCTGAGCCTCCCCTGCCATTCCAGTAAATAAATGTGTTCATTGTGCTGTAATGACATGCATTGTGTGTGTGTGTGTGTGTGTGTGTATTAAACTGTAAATAAAATGTTATTTATTGAAAAAAGTTTTCAGACTCACCTGCTCCACGCTCCCTCGCTGCTTCTCCACTTTTTTTCCCCTGCACTTTCAGTAAAGTTTGCTGGCTGCTGTGTGTATGTGATTCACTACACAGACAGCAGGGGCAGCACTGAGCAAGCATAGCCTACGCAATTTATGCAGCTGAATGCTACACTAATTGCGTAGCTCAAGCTGGGTTTGCTTTCTGGTTCTACGTTCTTTTGTGCCTCCAGAGGCACTGAGAGCAATTGAAAGCTTGAGCCAATGGGAAGCTCCATTGCTCTCAAGCAATTCTTTTACAAAAAACGCCCCCATGGGAGGCAGAGCTCCCCATGGATTGATTGACGCAGGACAGTCATGTGACTGTCCTCGTCAGTCGTGGGGGGCAGGCAGAGCTCAGCAGTCAGCGCTCAGCAGTCAGCATGTGTGTAATAACGCCCTCTATTAGTCAGTATTGTAAGTGCTCTTAGAAGTAAAATCCTATATGCAAACTTTATTTTAAAGTAAGAGTTGTAATAGCACCCTCTATTGGTCAGTATTGTAAGTGCATTCTCTTAGAACTGTAAAAAAAAAATGCGAACTTTACTTTATAAATAGTGAAACTCTATTCTCCTATATAACGATAATCAAATGCGTAAATTGCGACTGCGTAACCCTGTGTATATCTGGCTCTGATACTAGCCAGTGCCTCACGAGCCACTGACCTCACCGCATTCCACTGTTTCACTTGCTCTTTAGAAAAGCCAATTCTGTTTCAAAGTATCTGTAGGAGGACGGCAAGGGTTGATGGTGTGTGCTGGATCTGTAACCTTCAAACAATGAAATAATGCCATATGAAGAGTATCACGGCACTCGAGAAAGTAGGAGTGAGGTGGCAGTGAGAAATGCCGCAAACTCAGCACGTCTGAAAACCAAAATGAAATTTGCTGATCCGGCAGTCACAGGTAATTAATCTTAGGGGACAAGATGTCTTTACTAGAAAGCCAAAGTGATGAATTCTTCCTTCCAGGTAATGATTTGTTTATCTTCCTTTTTTCTTTGTGAGCAAACTGTAGCTGCCAGTTTATTAGAGCATTCCACAGAGTGTAAAGTTACTGTTTCTAAAAAAATGAACTTTGGGAATTATTCAACGCCATATTTTTGGCTTTACATCAAATAAATACTGAGTCGTTTCAGAATGCTGCTGTTCCGCCTCCTCCTTAAAGAGATGCTCTTGTTGTGTAATTGGTCCCTGAATATATTCTGCTACCGGACTGCATCATTATTCTCCTCAAAACGTTAAAAAAATATTGCCAAATAATGACATGGTTGGTTTACCCCCCACCACCTTTTAATTTGAACATTTCGAGGCCATTTCTGCCTGTATGCTGATAATACAGATCCTATGGTAGACACGTGCATGGCCCAAACTTTAATTTCGTTCAGCCTCAGATTTTTTTTTTACGGTTTGTTTTAGTTTTGGATCGATTCGTTAAGGTATTTTGGACTAATTCATTAATTCGGACGATCTGTATTTAGTTTTCGTATCGATTCGTTTTTATTTCGTGTTTCGGATCCATTCGTATTTCGTTTTTATTTTATAATGATTAAAAACAAAAAGAAAAAGGTACGGGGGACCCTTTCCTTGCTGCTGAAACCTATTCAGCACCATCGAGAGCAGAAATTAACCCTTTGCTGGGATATAAGCTGTGCCCTTTCAGATGCCCAATGCCCATTAACCCCTGACTGGGATATAAACTGTGCCCTGTGAGATGCCATTAACCCAGTCTGTGTTACTTTCTTGTTTGTCAGTCTTGTAGGGATGCTGTGGTTACCGTTACTGGTGTAGCTGAAGTCCTTCACACTCCACTTAGTTCTTGGGGGTTATTCAGAGAGCACCGAGATGTCTCTCTCGTTCCCTGCACTTCGGGGAATCAAAGTTCCGGTTAATTCTGCATTCACCGCAGGGTCCCCGGAGTGCAGGGAAAACCCACCGCACACCTGTCGAAATCCCACCGAAAGCCTGCCGGAACCGGCCACAAAAAAAACAAGCCGAACACGTCAGACGTCACACGTCAAAAGCAGACGAGCCGCTGATCACAGCGCAGACCAGCCGCCAGAAAAAGCCGACAAGCTGACGAATGGGGTAGAAAAAAAACCCCAAAACCATATGATCGAAAGTGTCAAAATTGAAACGGTGTTTGCAAAATAACTACTGAATAAAAATGCCTGGAATTTAGATATAAAATCTTATGAATGATAATAAAAAAGGTCTGTTACAGAAAAAAAGCAAAACTGCTTTTAAAAAAGGAAAAAACATTTTGCTGAGAAAACCAAAAAAATGCCTAAAAGATCCTTAAAAAAATCAATAAATAAAGAGACTTTTTGCAGCAGATTAAAATAATAAACGGTTTATTAGATATTGAATTAAAACAAGAATATTTTTAACATTGAAGCCTATGGGATTCGCCTGAATAAACCTGCCGAATGAAAACACTGAACAGCAGGGCATTTTGGCAACTTTTCTCTGCTGTTCGGTGTCTCTGAATAGATTAACCATTGCTTCTCTATGGGGGATTTCACTGCCTTCGAACAAGCGACGTACTTGCTCGTAGTTCACCAAAATTCAAGGAACTGCCTGCTCTCTGAAAAGCCGAATGGCCCCGAAATGTCACCGTACGGAGAAATTCCTGGTGACATTTCGGGGCCAGATCGGCTCTCTCTGAATAACCCCTCCTGTTTCTCATTCATTGCATTTGTCTAAACATGGAAAATAGATTGTCTTATATTAACCCTTTCCATGCTGAGGACGAGTGGGGAACGTCCTCATTGACTCATAAGGAAAGAAAGGGGTGGAGATAGGGGGATCCTTTGACTGTTGGCAGCTAGCAGGGTCATGTTTGGTATCATTAGGAAGGCCAGAGCATGGCCTTTCCAATGATACCAAACATGACCATGTTTAAAGTAAAGAAAAAAAATAATAAAAAAAAGGAAAAACATGGTTTTTTTTAAGACGTGAAATGGCTCAGCAGTGAAGGGGTTAATAGATTGAACAAAGCATTTTCTGCTCAATGGCTAAGGTTCGGTCACAAAATTAATTTTGTGCTCAGCTCTGAGATATCAATTTATGGAAGGGAAAGGAGGAGGGAAGGCTCCAAATAGCAAATCAATGCCGTCCCGTCTCAATGATGTACTTGAAACCTGCTCAACTCTCTGATGATGCTTTATCCTAATCAATGCTGGCAACAGGATATAAGTGATACCAACTCTATGATGCCTGATAAATTCTGGTGAAAAATAGAATAGAGGTCCCAAATAATTCCTCAACTCTAATTCTAATTTTTAACGTGCGTTTAGCCGCACGAAATCACGGCCGTGCTAGCAGCAAATGACGTCCAATGCCGGGGAACATACGACGAACGGCCGCACGAACGTTCGTCCGTGCAACGCAAGTGGCCAACGAACGCATTTTTTCGAGAACGTCAAACCGCTAGTACTGACGTACAGAGTGCGCTGCGTCCGCTAGCGGCGTGTGTGCGTGATTGGGAGACGTCAGACGCTGCTAATGTCCGGCCAACATAACGTCCAGACGCAAAAAGGGATTTATTGATGATCCGTACAAAATCACGGCCGCAAAGGCGCATCGTATGACCGCTATTGCGTATTCCGGGAAAAATACGTACGTTCGTTCGAACGCACTTTTTCACGAACAACGTGAAAAATGCGTTCGTCTGACCCTAGCCTTACTGGGCTGTTTTCTTCTGCAGGATTGAATTATTGGGTGAAGGGGCCAGAGTGAAATTAACTTTTTTTAAATTTTTTTTTTTTTTTAACAAACTTTATTTCAAGGAAATCCGGGTGGTACAAAAGGTAATACAGCGCTAAAATGTGAATAATGACCTACCACAGACCCCGTTTTCCATCATAGCACCCCTGTCGATCCACAGAGGAGGAAGGAAGGGGGAAAGAAAAAGGAGAGTAAAAGAGGATGGAGAGGAGGGGGGAACGTGGGGATAATAAAATCCTCACTTAATTAATAAACACAATTAATAAAAAAAACAAAAAAAAAAACACACAAAGCAATAGGAGGCGCTTTATAGGTCGGGGATAAGCAGGGGAAACAGCCTGCACCGAGTCCACCAGGACCAAGAAAAATAGCTATTTTCTTTCTTTGCATTTGACCAACTTATAAAACAGAAGCTCCAGTAGATCGATACATGCTTTTTATATGATTTAGATTGAATTGAAACCGCTTGATTAGACTTTATAAATTTCAGTTGCCTTCTGTTAATTCACAGGGTTATTCAAAGAGAATCGAAAAGTCACAGCACGTTCGGTGACTTTTCGTTCTCTTCAATTCGGTGCGATTTGGCGATCCCATTTCGGCGACCCTGCAGTGGATTCAGCAAGCACCACAGGGTTGTCGTATTGCAGGGAAAAGTCACCGCAAACCCACAGAACACTCATCGCAAAACCCGGCGAACACACACTGAAACCCGCAAAAACATCTGGATTAACCCCGCCGAACACGCCGGAGAAACTCGAGCAGGAGCAATGTTAAAAATATTCCCGTTTTAATTCAATATCTAATAAACCATTTATTATTTTATTCTGCAGTAAAAAGTCTATTTATAGATTTTTTTAGGATCAGTTTGGATTTTTATTGAAAAACTTTTTTCCCTTTTCTTTTAAATCGTTCTTTCTGTAACAGCCCTTTTTATAATCATTCATTGGATCTTATATGTAAATTTCAGACATTTTCGCTCAGTAGTTTGTTTGCAAATAGCGTTTCGATTTTATTTTCCAACATTCAAGCGTACTGTCTTGTTTTTTTTCACTCCATTCATCTGCGTGTCGGGTTTTTCTGGCGGCTGCTGTGCATTGTGATCGGCGGCTGCTCGGGTTTCTCTGGTATGTTCGGCGGGTTAATCCAGATGTTTTTGCGGGTTTCGGTGTTCTTTCGCCGGGTTTTGTGGTGAGTGTTCGTTGGGTTTGCGGCAGCTTTTCCCTGCAATTCGGGGACCCTGTGGTGCTTGCTGAATACACAGCGGGGTTGCCGAAATGGGATTGCCAAATCGCACCGAATTGAAGAGAACGAAAAGTCACCGAATGTGCGGTGACTTTTCGATTCTCTTTGAATAACCCTGATTGTGTACACGCTATAATGTGAATGGAGTGCTGCCTTTGGCAGGGGTTAAAAGTGGAGGATCTTCCTGACTCCACTAATCGTAGATACAAAAAAGAAACGGAAAAAACACCCTAGGCGCAAAAGAAAAAATTCAGAAGAATAACAATGATGATATTAATGCAAAAAATATAAGAGCACTAAGTGCACTGTGGGAGAAGAACACGTGCAATGCTGTTCTAAACAAATATCGAGCCGTGATACGGTGTGGTTGTGGAAATCAAATAATATACCTGTTGGAAATAAATCTCTGTATAATCACAACAGCTCGTTTACATGTAGGAATATATAAAAAAATATATAGTGGAATATTGTACGCAACCAAGAGCTATGTGTATTATATAATCCTGATGGTTTACGCTCACATGGGATAGAGCCTGTTTTGAGCTGGCTCTGTAAGTAGAGTAGGGTACCAGCTTAACTGGGGTGGTACGTCCCTCACAGCATATCCCGGAGGGTCTCAGGTGTTGGTAGGGCAAAAATGAGAAAACGTCATAGGGCAATATATATATATATATATATATATATATCTCAATAAGACCAGATCTACTCACCTGGTGGGGAGTCTATTTGTACCGGCTCAAGGGATCTGGGCATCTGACATCTATTTTGGGTGTCACGGCATCCCACTCACTGGGCTGCGTTGCGGGTGCCCGGCGTGGTCTTGTGGTCCCAGCCCGGGGTCGTGCTCCCTTGGGTCCTCCTCCTCGGTTTCGTGGGTTGCCTCGGCGTCTTCTGGCGGTACGGGGGTCCGGGCTGTTGGGGTGGCCGTGCGGGCTCGGCGGCTCCAGCGCGGCCTGGTGTTCCTCTGCTCACGGCATGTCAGGGGCGGAGCTTAGATGCGGGCGCACGTGCGCAATCCGGGTCTACCCCTAAAGGGAAAGGCACCGGATCCATCCTGGGCACATACGGAACACCTGTAATTAGGAGGTGGTTCCTAAACACTGACTTCCCTATAAAAGATCAGTCTGTACATACATTCCTTGCTGGATACTTGAGTGTTCCCTTGCTGGATATATATATATTCCTCTGCTGTGTTGTATCCCGTTACCGACCTTGGCTACTCTCCCCAACTAAGCTGTCTTCTATTATCCTGACCCCTGGCTGGCACACTCGTCTATTCTACCTTCTAATACCTTTGGCATCCTCTCGACTGGCTTTCTATCTCTGCATCCTGAGGTCCTGTTCCCGGTACCCATGACAACGGGCGATGACCAATTACTCTGTTCCTGGACCTTCAGATAGTAGAAATGGCAAGTTTTAGGTGATTTCTATCGGCGCAATATATTATGTTTTCTTAAATTTCAAGAGTAGATCATACAAAAACAGTATAATTGTGACTCTTCACAGTATAAAGTGCTCTCGTGCTAAAGTGTCTCGATAACACAATTGTGCAAATTAGTTAATGAATCTTAAATAAAGTGCATATAGTGCATAAAGTGCAGTACAATGCTGATCGTGCTAAAAATCTAAAGTTCAATGAGGTTGACAGGCTTATTTCGAGTCCTTTTTAAGTTGGTTGTGCCACAAATAAGGCAAATTCAAAGTACTTATGGATCTGATGTTTTTAGTGATGGTTTCTTATTGTTCCTCTCTTTGTCAATTCTCTTATGGTCACTGGTGTGCTCCAATATACAAAACAAAGGAGAGAACAGAGAAGATAGTGCAATACTGTTTCAATTCGTGCAAAGTGCAAGAAAAATAGTGGTATTGCACTTACGAATTCCAGAGCCTCGTATATCCAGGCTCTGGATTGAAGTGCCTTGAGCCAAGTAGAGAGTGGCTTCTACCCTTCTTTGCGACAGCCTTATCGTCTCGTCCGGAAAGATAAAAGGGACAGCGCTCTCATGGCACAATATCAATCAGATAGGGTATTAAAGGTGGGATTTGTATACACTCACCGATTGAGGAGCCTTCGATGTCCAGGCTCAACTCTTATGCGTGTGGCGCTCCTTGTTGGTGGGCGCCTTAACCCCTTTGTCTGCTCACTTGGTGTCTGGACAGTAGTTGGTCTCTGGGATTTCCCGTCTGTCACCTATTCAGTGGGCTTAGTGGGGAGTGGATAAAAAATAGACATATTCCATTCTAAAGTGCAAATAATTTTATTGGCGAATTACAAGTGTATTAAAAGTATATATATATATCCGAGGGGGGGGGATACTGATACGCGTTTCGGCGCTGCTCTGGCGCCTTCCTCAGTCAGTGTGTGGTAGATTAAGGGGGGAAGGTGAATTTGTGCAAAGAAGTCCTTTTATTTGGGACTTTTGTTGTGCTGGCGGCGTTCTCCGCTCTCCACGTGGTCCACTTCCGGGTTTGGGCGTCGTGAAGAAGTGAAGAAACCATCACTTAAAACATCAGATCCATAAGTACTTTGAATTTGCCTTATTTGTGGCACAACCAACTTAAAAAGGACTCGAAATAAGCCTGTCAACCTCATTGAACTTTAGATTTTTAGCACGATCAGCATTGTACTGCACTTTATGCACTATATGCACTTTATTTAAGATTCTTTAACTAATTTGCACAATTGTGTTATCGAGACACTTTAGCACGAGAGCACTTTATACTGTGAAGAGTCACAATTATACTGTTTTTGTATGATCTACTCTTGAAATTTAAGAAAACATAATATATTGCGCCGATAGAAACCACCTAAAACTTGCCATTTCCACACCTCGAGAGTCTGTGCCTTCTATCTATCTGGTAGCACCAATTCAATCAAAACCACAGAGATCAGAGAGCCCCCACTGAACCCACTCCCTCTTACTTCAGATAGTAGATCCTGATGGCGGACGGGTTCCGGCACTTGCTGGATGGTGCAACAGTGTTGGAAAAGTGCACAAGAGAAATATCAGGGAATGGTTGTAAATGGTGGTAAAAAAAAGTTATATATACCTTTTAATGCATATATAATGCTAAAACTATATAAAACAATATAAAAGTCTAGCTCTAGACTGAAGAAGCCGAATTTGTTCAGCGAAACGCATCTCTGCCAATTTGTACACCGATATCCTTATTTATAGGACTTTTATACTGGTTTTATATTGTTATAGCATTTATGCATTAAAAGGTATATGTAAGTCTTTTACCATCATTCCCTTGTATTTCTCTTTTTAACCCCATCGTGACCAGGCAGTTTTACCATTGTCTGTCTGAAAGTATCCATTGCTGTTTTTACATGTCCCGTTCCGTGTTTTAGTTTTTAATCCCAAAGAGGAAATGTTTTTGGCGAGAGTATAAATAAAACCCACCGTGTTGTCTCTTAGCTGAAAAGCAGCGTGAGAGGATGAGGTTGCTTGGAAAATTAAGTTAGGACTCCCCGGCCAGAGGTGCCTTGACGCGGCAGGTGAGCTTACACTTTAATGGCCATTCAAGTAAACCAAAACCTGTAATTGTGTTTTGTTTCGCATGGAGCTATAGGGTTAAGCGCAGATGACATCTTTTTTTTCCTATTATGTTATATACATGTTACTGGGCTGGATACTTCTGGTTGTTGCAGCCGCCCTGGTAGGGATTAAGCGCGACAACGTTATATATTTTCACATATATTCCCTCTCTGCCACATTTTCAGAGCTGTCTCTTTCTACATATTGTAGCCTCGACTTGAAACTCTTCTCAGCTCACTGTTTAGTGGAGTGTCCACTAAACAGGAGACTAGAATATGCTCACTCATTAATGTAGTGATCATTTATTTATAGGGCCAGAGGAAGCCGCAATGTAGGCAAATGAATTGGGCTTGACTCCTTGCTTTACGTTTGGGAATGAGTCAGGCCCACATCGATATCCATGCATTAATTAATGTGGCTGTAATCAATTTTAAGAAATAGAAGCCTGTGCAGAAATCAGGCAAGCGCTACATAACAGTTGGATTTCTTAATTACACATATTAATGAAGTAGGATCTATTGATTTTTTTTTAAGCCTTCAAGTACATATTGATCACTCTTAAGACATTAAACATACTATCTTGTTTTATCAGTGTTCTACAAGGGACCGATGATCTCCCAAAAACTGCATTCTCAATCGCCAACCTTCTTACATCCAGTGGTGCACTTTAGGCTAATGTCAGATGAGCGCATTCTGTACGGACTGTGCGTCCGTGCACAACGGATGTACTTTCTGACTGACGACAAGGTAGTGGCCACACAGTCCGTTTTTGTGACTGACGTTATTTTTGACGGATGTAGAAGGGAAAATAAATTAATATGAAAAACATTTTGTCCGTCAAAAATGCTGGACGTATAAATGCAGTCTGTCTGACCAAGTTCCATCACTCACACACAAAGCTATGCGGACGTTGCAGACGCAGTGCACTTTGTGCGTCTGTTGTAGCGGATTTACGTTCTTGCCTGCCTTGCGTCCATTTGCCGCGTCCGTTGTGCGTCCGCAGTTCGGTGCGGACGTACTTTGTGTGTGGGGCTCCATTGGTCATAATTATATGCTATAACTGACGTACAAATGTGCGGCAACACGGACGTGATCAGTGCGCTCGTCTGACACGGGCCTTTGTTTTGTGCTGCCCTAGGCAACCCAAAATTTGGGCACCCACCCCCCGTATCACAAAGCTCCACAGCAATAAAAGGCATAGTAATGTGCGGTGCGTTTGTGTGTACACAGGATCCACAGCAATAGAACTCACAGTAATATTTATTTATTTATTTATTTATAAAGGATTTTACCAGGAAGGATGTAATGAGCAGTGCATATAAGCTCACACACGATCCACAGCAATAAAACTGACTTAATGGATAGTGCGTATGAGTTTACACAGGATCCACAGCAATAAAGCCGATGTGATGGGCAGTGCATATGAGCGTACACAGGATTTGCAGCAATAAAACTCACAGTAACGTGCAGTGTGTATGAGCGTACACAAGATCCACAGCAATAAAACTCGCAATAATGTACGGTGTGTATGCGCGTATACAGGATGCAGAGCAATAAAACTCCTGTAATGAGCAGTGCATATGAACGTACACAGGATCAACAGCAATAAAACAGATGTAAAGGGCAGTGCGTATAAGCGTACATAGGATCCACTGCAATAAAGTTCACAGTAATGTGCAGTGCTTATGAGCGTACACAGTATCCACAGCAATAAAACTCACAGTAATATTTATTTATTTATTTATAAAGGATTTTACCAGGAAGGATACATTGAGATTTCTCTCGTTTTCAAGTACATCCTGGGTTCAAGAGCATTAAAATGTTACAGTTGTTGCAGAAATACAAAGTAATACAATGCAAGATATAAAAAAATATATATACAGTATATACAGATTAACAGTAAATAAATATGTAGGAAATAGTCACTATGTTACATGTTTACAGGTGCATTCCGTATATAGTCACTGTGTTACATGTTTACAGGTGCATTCTGTATATATTCACTATGTTACATGTTTACAGGTGCATTCTGTATATATTCACTATGTTACATGTTTACAGGTGCATTCTGTATATATTCACTATGTTACATGTTTACAGGTGCATTCTGTATATATTCACTATGTTACATGTTTACAGGTGCATTCTGTATATAGTCACTGTGTTACATGTTTACAGGTGCATTCTGTATATAGTCATTATGTTACATGTTTACAGGTGCATTCTGTATATAGTCAATGTGTTACATGTTTACAGGTGCATTCTGTATATACAGTTGGACGTCAGTCCTGTGTGAGCGCACGCTTTTAACTTAGTAATGTTAAACACCTCTTATTGGTTTACATAGAACACTTATCTTATGATGTTGTTCTCGAAGGGTAGACCTTTCATGGGTTCAAACCCTACAGTATAAATGTGTAAAATAGAAATCAATGAACACATGAATAACATAATTAAGGGCTATGAGAAACATAATGTTTCTAATCACTACTGTTTTAAGCATAATAAAGACCCTAGGGGACTAGAGTTCTTTGGAATCGAAAAGGTCATTAGAAATTGGAGGGGGGAAGATCTAGATCTCAAACTGTCTAGAACAGAGATGAAATGGATTTATAAATTAAATACATTGGAACCGAGGGGTTTGAATGCTGAATTCGAAATGTGCCATTTCCTATAAGATTAATTTAATATAACCACCATAATCCATTAAAACTAATGAATAGATGAAGAGGGGGATGCCACTACTATTCAGACCCTTTGACTGTTATGATCTCCCCGTATAATACTCCCCTTAATATCCTCTATAGGGGTCGATATTCTTAATACTGTTGATGTTGATCTCCTAAAATGATTTATATCGTTTTTACATATACTGATGGGGAATGTATTTTTCCTTTTCCCTCTTGTGCCTTTTTTCCTTTTTTCCATTCATACATCAATGTATATTTCATGAATGAGAACTGTTATGAAAGAGCCGTCTGAAGGACGATGTCACTGTTGGATGTAGTAAACACACAGCGGGAAGAGTGCCAATAGTTATGCACATGAATGTACACTAAACTGGAAACCCCTGACCACGCGACGATTCGTATTTGGAGGTTTTAAAAAATCGGATCGGAAGTAAGTGGGAACTATTGCGACACAATTCGTATATGGAGGGTTTAAGATTCGGATCGGAAGTCAGCAGGTACCACTATGACACGCAAATAAGATTCGGATCGGAAGTCAGCAGGAATCACTGACACGCAAATCGGACCGGAAGTCGGCTACAACCATTGTGACACGCAAATAAGATTCGGATCGGAAGTCAGCAGGAACCACTGTGACACGCAAATCGGATCGGAAGTTAATCGCGCCGATCAGGAATTAACGTGGGAATTATTGTGATACGATTCATGTATGGAGTAGTTACGATTCGGATCGGAAGTTAGTCGGAACTAGTGTGACACGCAAATCGGATCGGAAGTCGATCGTAACCATCAACTGGGATATGGAACGCAAACAGGAAGTGAGTAATGGAATGCACGCAAAAATCAACATGTGTTACCACTAATGAACAGTTCAGACAGTATATAAGACATTAATTTGGCTAGAGATATTACAGACTGAGGAAGCCTGCAGCACAAGCAGGCGAAACGCGTATCTGGATAAGCTATTATGATTGTTTTATTTTGTTTTTAAGAATAAATGTTTTTTTAGACCATAATTTTGATGAGCTTCATTCTGGCTGCTGCGTAGAGACAGCTTTACCCTGGAGGAAGGAGCGGAGGTGCGGCACTTTCCCCTGATTTGGAACTCACTTGATGCCTTGATACTGAGCCACTTACTGTAGAGGCTCAGAAAATTGTGAGTATATACCAATATCTCCTTAAACATTTAAACCAAGGATTATATCTGCACAATGGAGGTTTTTCCCTCTCTTTCTCTTTAAAGTAAGAAATTGGTTTGACTGGTGAGATTAAAGGCACTAGAAGACTCCAGGAGCTGGGCGTGACCCCCCATAAGAGGTCAGAAGGTCCATCACTTGAGCCACATTGAGGCTCCTCCTTTGTGAGTGAAAACTTGTGAAAACTTTCTTGACCATTGCTTATGTACTAACAATATTGCACCATATGTTTCTATTTTACACATTTATACTGTAGGGTTTGAACCCATGAAAGTTCTACCCTTCGAGAACAACATCATAAGATAAGTGTTCTAAGAGGTGTTTAACATTACTAAGTTAAAAGCGTACGCTCACACAGGACTTACCTCCAACTGTATTCTGGCTTTTATTCCGTGTATGGGGTGCACGTGGGTGTTTGTAGCAGCACAAAAGCATAATACCACCTATTTATAGTGACTTAGCACCGATTATTCACTCTTTGCCCTTGTGGGCTACCGATATAATAGCATTCTGTATATAGTCACTATGTTACATGTTTACAGGTGCATTCTGTATATAGTCACTATGTTACATGTTTACAGGTGCATTCTGTATATAGTCACTATGTTACATGTTTACAGGTGCATTCTGTATATAGTCACTGTGTTACATGTTTACAGGTGCATTCTGTATATAGTCACTGTGTTACATGTTTACAGGTGCATTCTGTATATAGTCACTATGTTACATGTTTACAGGTGCATTCTGTATATAGTCACTATGTTACATGTTTACAGGTGCATTCTGTATATAGTCACTATGTTACATGTTTACAGGTGCATTCTGTATATAGTCACTGTGTTACATGTTTACAGGTGCATTCTGTATATAGTCAATGTGATACATGTTTACAGGTGCATTCTGTATATAGTCACTATGTTATATGTTTACAGGTGCATTCTGTATGTAGTCACTATGTTACATGTTTACAGGTGCATTCTGTATTGAGGTATGTTAATAGGGAACTCCTGAGTGACTTTAGACTGGGAGAATATTTGATGGCGTCTGGGAGGTTATTCCATAACTGTGGCGCTCTGTAGGAAAATGAGGATTGAGACACTTTCTTTTTGTATTGTGGTATTGCAGGTAAGGTGCAGGTCCTGTATCGGAGGTTATAGGACGAGGGAACTGCTGGGGAAGCAGTCTATTCAGATAGGGTGGCAGCTTCCCAGAATAGCTCTTAAACACCAATATGCGGTGCGTATGAGCATATCACAGGATCCACAGCAATAAAACTCACAGTAATGTGTGGTGTTTATGAGCGTATACAGGATCCAGAGCAATAAAACTCACGTAATGGGCAGTGCGTATGAGCGTATACAGGATCTACAGCATTTTTTTAAAAAAGAAAATATGTATTTACCATCCTTTGTGGATCTGCAGGGGCTGTCAGCCAGCCGTTGACATTCAGCCCATTGCTGAGATATGCCCCCTCAATTCGGGTGGGGATATTGCTGGGCCACGCCTGCGAGGCAGCTTCTGGACGCATCACTTTTTGCACGCCCGTGCGGCTCTCACTCTCGACCACACTCTTGTCATCTAATGTGGCTGCAGTACGTTCCAAACAATTTTGTGGACTGTGGCAACAGTCTGGCACAACGATTGTGCCACGAGCCAAACACTGACGCTGGCCCTGACATTTTACATCCTGTCCTCTTCAACTTTGGCTGCTTTATCTTCAACCAGGCTTTTTTCACATTCCACGACCCTGTTTCTTCAAATTTCAGGATCATTTTCTGTAACCCATTTGCAGTGATTGGACCTCTTCGAAGACCTTTCAACCATCGAAACCTCTGAAAAGCTTCTGGAGCGGAATTAGAGTTTTGGTAAAACCGTTTAACATACCGTACCAACCTACAAACGCCCCCTGGTGGTGAAATTGTGCCTTTTTTTTTTTTCCATGAATGTCCGTCCCATGGCGTCATTAAGACGTACTACAAATGTGGTGACATTCCGATAAGTTGTTTCTGCTGCAGAGTGCTTGTAATAGGTGAACTTTCCACATGGTTCTATCCCTGTGGCCACTGCAAAACATGCTTATCAAAGTCTATAACATAGTTACATAGCAAAATAGATTGGGAAAAGGTCAATGTTCATCAGTTCTATCCTTCCACGTATCCCTGTGACCTCTGTTGTTGTTACAAAACAAGTAATAAAAAAACTCCACTTGGTGCAATTCCAATTTTAGCTCAAAAAGGGAAAAAAATCCTTCATCTCACAGTGGCAATAACATTTCTCGCTGGATTAATGAACAACACATTATAATTTTAATTACTGTAGATACTCGAGTATACCACTAGATTTTGGTGACAACATTTACCTTAAAATTGGAAGAGTCGCGTTATATTCGAGACATCTGCATCGTGTGAAAAAAAAAATCTTGCCTGGCTCTGGATCCCAAGTCTCCCGGAAGTTCCGGTAGTCTCGCTGAAGTGGATGCGGGCTCCCTGATGCTTGCAAACACTTCTGGAACTCCCGGATTTGGGAGAGGTGGGATCCATCACGGCCAGAGGGCAAGCTCGGTTTAAGCCAATCATTCACCTTGCTCACCTCCGCCGGCCATCTAATCGCTAGTAAAGAAGACGGGTGGCCAGTGGCTTCATACTTCTTAACAACTGCAATCATTCTAGAGCAGAGCACCTCGGCCTGAGGGGGAGCCTGACTGTGATAAGAGAACCTGAAAGGATTTTAATTGTTTACCGGTACAGTATAATTTTGTTCCTCGCGTTATATTCGAGTCTTGAGTATTGTCTCATTTCCATAATAAATCTCTATCCATCGCGTTATATTCGGGTCGCGCTATACTCGAGTATCTACGGTAATATATTTTTTGTGCCTAAAAAGAAGAAAAATAAATCTTTCTTGATCCCATAAAGGCGACGGGATTTCTCCCTGGATCAAAGAGCACTGCATTAGAATTGGAATTAATGTCTCGGTACAGAACATGTTGCACCTGATATTTATAGTTATTATCTTTTTAACGATAAATTCTGATGGCGGTCTGTCTCCCTTTGGGTCCAGTCTTGCAGGGAGAATCCACAGGTGTGTCAAAATAGCACAAATTACATGTTTGTGAGTGTAATACACCTTTTTATTGCTTTGACATTATTATTATATGCTATCAGGGTTATTCAAAGAGCTCCGTATTGTGGCCGAAAGGTAGCCGAACAGTGAAATTCAGCGTACGGTTACCTTTCCTGGCCATTTGGCTATTCAGAGAGCAGGAAGTTTGCCAAATCCTGGCGAATTGCCTGAACATACGATGCCTGTTCGAGGGCAGTGAATCCCCATAGAGAAGAAATGCTTCCTCTATTCAGAGAACAAAAACCAGCAGTGAAAAGTTGCTGAATTGCCCTGCTGTTCGGTGGTTTATTCAGGCGAATCCCATAGGCATCAATGTTAAAAATATTCCCGTTTTAATTCAATATCTAATAAACTGTTGATTATAATATTCTGCAGTAAAGAGTCTCTTTTATTTATAGATTTATTAGGACCATTTAGTCATTTTTTGGGATTTTTTAGCAAAAAAATATTTTCAGGGGTTTTTTTTAAATCTTTTTTTTCTTTTTTCTGTAACACCCCTTTTTATTATCATTCATTGGATCTTATATGTAAATTTTAGACATTTTCGTTCTGTAGTTTCTTTGCGTTTCACGTTTCAAACATTCAAGCGTACTGTTTTTTTTTCTTTTCACTCCAATCGTCTGCGGTGTTGGATTTTTCCGGCGGCTGCTCTGCGCTGTGATCGGCTCCTGCTTGGGTTTCTCCAGCGTGTTCGGCGGGGTTAATCCAGATGTTTTTGCGGGTTTCGTGTGCATTTGCCTGGGTTTTGCGGTGAGTGTTCGGCAGGTTTGCGGCGGCCTTTTCCCTGCACTATGACGGCCCTGTGTTGCTTGCTGAATACACTGCAGGGTCGCCGAAATGGGATCACCAAATCGCACCGAATTGAAGAAATGAAAAGTCACGAACGTGCAGTGACTTTTCGATTCTCTTTGAATAACCCTGTATTTTTTATTATTGTTATTGTTATGATACTGTCTGCACTATGTTGTTTATCTTATGCTTTGCAGGATGAGCGAAGCTCTTTCTGCTATACTTTGTAAAGCTAAGTATGGCATCGGGTGGAGTTTTCCCTTGACGTCCCTGTAGTAAACTACTTTTAACTTGGACTTTCACATGTGGGTTTATGAATGTAAAGATAAGAATTATCAAACGGGTTATTCACAGAGGAAATGTCGCCGACATTAAGGTGCGCTATCACTTCCGTGCACTGCGGAGAATCAAATTTCCCCACTCTGTGGTGAATTCGCCATTCACCGCAGGGTCCCTGAAGTGCAGGAAATTGGCTGCCGAATGCCGTCGCCAACCTGCCACAAACCTGCTGGCTGCCGCCGCAAACCTGATGGACATCCACTGCAAACCCGCCAGAGGGCCGCCATGCACAGCACTGACCAGCCATAGGAGAAAGCTGACAAGCCACCAGATGGGTAAAAAAAAATAATAATAAAAAAGATTGAAAGTGTCAAAATTTAAACGCTGTTTGCAGAAAAGTATTGTTTTTTTCAGATGTGTTTGATGGTTTTGCTGCGGTTTTCCCAATCAATTCAGCAATTTTTGTGGCAGATTTACAGATGCGTTTAGTGGATTTCCCCTGCACTTTGGGGAACCTGTGCTGAATTCACCGCAGGGTCAGGGAATTTGACTCCCCGAAGCGCGGGGAACGAAAGAGCACCAAAATTCCGGTGGAACTTTGATGCTCCTTGAATAACCCTGTAAAACTAACCCTAACCCAAATAGTATCTCTAACCAACAGATTAAGTGCAATTTTTAAACGCGAGCAACACCACCAGGGTTATTCAAAGCGATCCGAATGGCTGCCGAAAGGTTACCTTTCTTGGCCATTTGGCTATGGAGAGAGCATGCAGTTCGCCAAATGTTGGCGAATTACCTGCACATACGGTGCCTGTTCAAGGGCAGGGAAATCCCCATAGCTTCGTCTATTCAGAGAACAAAACCCAGCAGTGAAAACTTGCCGAATTGCCCTGCCATTCGGTGGTTTCATGCGGCAGATTTATTCAGGCGAATCCCATAGGTTTCAATGTTAAAAATATTCCCGTTTTAATTCAATATCTAATAAACCGTTGATTATTATTTTATTTTAAGCATTTTTCGGGATTTTTTTGCCAAAACATTTTTGCTAATTTTTTTTTAAAAAAAATTTTAAGCGTTTTTTCTTTTTTCGGTAACAGCCCTCTTTATTATCATTGATTGGATCATATGTAAATTTCAGACATTTTCACTCAGTAGTTTCTTTGCAAACAGCCTTTCACTTTTCAAACATTCAAGCGAACTGTTTTGTTTTTTCTCACTCCATTCGTCTGCGGTGTCGGGTTTTCCACCGGCTGCTCTGTGCTGTGATCGGCTCCTGCTCGGGTTTCTCCGGCGTGTTCGTCGGGTTAATCCAGATGTTTTTGCGGGTTCTGGTGTGCGTTCACCCTCGTTTTGCGGTGAGTTTTCGGCGGGTTTCCGTCAATTTTTCCCTGCATTACGGTGGCCCTGTGGTGCTTGCTGAAGACACCGCAGGGTCGCCGAAATGGGATAGGCAAATCGCACCGAATTGAAGAGAACGAAAAGTCACCGAATGTGCAGTGGCTTTTCGATTCTCTTTGATCCTGTACAATTCCGTGATGATCGCATCATTTTTAGGCAACAGATCCTGATCTGGTTTTTCATGTTTGATTTAAAGCTGGAAAATAAACCCTCATGTATACTCACTTAATATTTTTTTTTTAATATTAACCACTTGGATGCTGAGGACGCGCTCAGCGCGTCCTCAGCATTCCCGCTGGTATGCGGAGGACGCGCTGAGCGCGTCCTCCCATTGGGGTCAGCGTTCGGCCGGGTTCCGGCCGATCGCTGGCCCCCCCGGTGCGGGCTGACATCCTCGATGTCAGCCGCGCATCCGGGACCACAGCCGCCGGAATTAGGTGTCATCGCGCAGCGCGATGACACCTAATTCAGGCGCCCCCCCGCATGTGCGGAGGAGGCGCCTGAAAGGGAGGGGGGAGGTCCTTCGGACCTCTCTCCCTCCCGATCGGCGGCTCTGCGGGGGTTAACCCAGGCATCATTTGGAAGGGCACAACCTGCCCTTCCAAATGATGCCTGGCATTAACCCCTGGGGAGCTGGATCGCGAATCGGCGCTGAAAAGCGCCGGTTTGCGATCCTTTCCCGGAGCTGGCCTCCGGGAACTCCCCCTGAGGACTGGCGTCATCGTGCGTAGCACGATGACGCCAGTCCTGGACTTAACCCTTAACTGCCACCAACGGTGGAGATAGGGAGTTCCAATGAACTCCCTATCTCCCGATCCGTGGCAGCTAGGGGTTAAATTTTGGTATGGTTGGATCGGCCAGAGCATGGCCGTTCCAACGATACCAAACATGAAAGTGAAAAATGTTGTAAAAAAAAAAAAAAGAAAAATAAAAATTTAAAAAAATTAAAAACAAAAATTATAAAAAAAATAAACACTTTTTTTTTTTTTTTTTGGTTTGTTAATGCAGCAATATTGTTCCCATTTCAATTATAATGTGAACAATGATGCTGCACTAACGATTTTTGTATGCGGTGCGTTTGTTAAAAATAGTGTAATTTTCCCCAAAACAAAATGTAACGAGACCCCATCTCTAATTTTTTTAACAAGCGCACCCCATACAAAATATAACCGCAATTGCTCGCATGTTAAAATGTGAAAAAAACCACTTTACACATTGTAAATTATTGAAAATACATATTTTATTGCATTTTTTGTTATAATATACAGACATGACATAACGTATACATATAACAATGACATATTATGAATCTACCGAGTCTGACGGAAAGAACGATATATAATATGTCTGGGTCATATACTAAAATAAGCCTTCAAAACACGTTTAAACATGATGAGCAAAACCAGTAAAAATGACCTCAGCACAGGGGCGGGAAAAGCCTCAGCAGCGAAAGGGTTAAGGCTAGGGTCAGACGAACGCATTTTTCACGTCGTCCATGAAAAAGTGCGTTCGAACGAATGGACGTATTTTTTCACGGAATACGCCATAGTGGTCATACGATGCGCATTTTCGTCAGTGATTTTGTACGAATCATCAATAAAACTCTTTTTGCGTCTGGACGTTATGTTGGCCGGACATTAGCAGCGTCTGACATCTCCTAATCACGCACACACGCCTCTAGCGGACGCAGCACACTCTGTACGTCAGTACTAGCAGTATCACGTTCTCGGAAAAATGCGTTTGTTTGCCGCTTGCGTTGCACGGCCGTACTTCGTATATTGCCCGTCATTGGCCGTCATTTGCTGCTACTACAGCCGTGATAAAGTGCGGCTGCGCGCGCGTTCGCACTGCGTTCGTCTGACCCCAGCCTTAATGTCCAGTGAATAGGTCTGCTAACAGAGCGAAGGGCGAGTCAGTTATCAGGATCCTCATGAGAGCTTTATCATGGCTCGCTTAGGCTGACTTGAGCCCAAACCAGTGCAATCTGTATCAAATGGCATAAAAAGCTCATTAGAGAGGTGCAGAGACTCATTGAAAAAGCTTTGCTGATAATTTTAGGGTGAGATGGAGGAGTTAAGTGGAATTTTGCACAAACACCAAAAGGGGATACAGTAGCAGCGGCACAGAGACCTACAGGGTAATTCAAAGAGATCCGTATTGCTTGAGAAAGGTAACCGAACGCTGAAAATCAGCGTTCGGTTACCTTTCCTGGCCATTCGGCTATTCAGAGAGCAGGCAATTCGCCAAATCCTGGCGAATTGCCTGCACATTCGGTGCCTGTTCGAGGGCAGTGAAATCCCCATGAAAAAGCACGGCTTCGGCTATTCAGCGAACACAAACCAGCAGTGAAAGGTTCCCGAAATGCCCTGCCATTCGGTGGTTTAATTCGGCAAGTTAATTCAGGAGAATCCCATAGGCTTCAATGTTAAAAATATTCCCGTTTTAATTCAATATCTAATAAACCGTTTATTATTTTAATCTGCTGCAAAAAGTCTCTTTATTTATTGATTTTTTTAAGGATCTTTTAGGCATTTTTTTGGTTTTCTCAGCAAAATGTTTTTTCCTTTTTTAAAAGCAGTTTTGCTTTTTTTCTGTAACAGACCTTTTTTATTATCATTCATAAGATTTTATATCTAAATTCCAGGCATTTTTATTCAGTAGTTATTTTGCAAACACCGTTTCAATTTTGACACTTTCGATCATATTGTTTTGGGGTTTTTTTTCTACCCCATTCGTCAGCTTGTCGGCTTTTTGTGGCGGCTGGTCTGCGCTGTGATCAGCGGCTCGTCTGCTTTTGACGTGTGACGTCTGACGTGTTCGCCTTGTTTTTTTGTGGCGGTTCCGGCGGGCTTTCGGTGGGATTTCGACAGGTGTGCGGCGGGTTTTCCCTGCACTCCGGGGACCCTGCGGTGAATGCAGAATTAACCGGAACTTTGATTCCCCGAAGTGCAGGGAACGAGAGAGACCTCTCGGTGCTCTCTGAATAACCCCCAAGAACTAAGTGGAGTGTGAAGGATTTCAGCTAGACCAGTAACGGTAACCACAGCCACCCTGCAAGACTGACAAACAGAAAGTAACACAGACATTTGGTAAATCCCAACACAGAATCATAGAAAGAAAAATAAAAGCACTACAAGAGCGTTTTTGCATAGAGATTGTTCTTCCAAATTGTTAAAACATTTGAAACAATGTAAATTTGACCAATTTTAACTATTCATATTTTCGTTTTATTCTTTACAGAAATGTTCCTGGGGCGAAAGGTTCTAAACTCTGGATGGCACCTCGTATCTTGCGTAATTTCCCACGGGATAGACATATGGGTTTCCTTTCATCCGAATTGAAATTCGGATGAAAATCCACCAATTTGGGTTTTCAGAAGCATTTCTGAAAATGAAAATCAGAAATCTGAAATTCCAAATCGGTCCAAAAAACGAATCACAGTAACAACGAAAAAACGAAACGAAATTGATCAGAGACGAAAAATAAAAAAAATCAATGCAATTCAAAACAAAGCAATGGGTTAATGGCATCTCACAGAGCACAGTTTATATCCCAGTCAGGGGTTAATGGGCATTGGGCATCTCAAAGGGCACAGTTTATATCCCAGCAAAGGGTTAATTTCTGCTCTCGATGGTGCTGAATAGGTTTCAGCAGCAAGGAAAGGTTTTTTTTTTTTTTTTTTTTTTAAAGTTTACTTATTTTTTCTGTAACAGCCCTTTTTATTATCATTCATTGGATAACTAGTTGTAAAGCCTGCCCAGAGGGCAGTCTATTGTGGATATACTGCCCCAGCTCATGGATATTGCCCCAGCTCATGGATATTGCCCCAGCTCATGGATATATGCCCCAGCTCGTGGATATACTGCCCCAGCTCGTGGATATACTGCCCCAGCTCGTGGATATACTGCCCCAGCTCGTGGATACTGCCCCCGCACGTGGATACTGCCCCCGCACGTGGATACTGCCCCGCACATGGATATTGCCCCAGCTCATGGATTTGCCCCAGCACGTGGATATTTGCCCCCAGCTCATGGATTTGCCCCAGCACGTGGATATTTGCCCCCAGCTCATGGATTTGCTCAGCTCATGGATTTGCCCCAGGTCATGGATTTGCCCCCAGGTCATGGATTTGCCCAGCTCATGGATTTGCCCAGCTCATGGATTTGCCCCCAGGTCATGGATATGGTCCCCCAGCTCGTGGATATGCCCCCCAGCGCTCATACTTACCTGTCGAGCGGCGCCAGGGAAGTGAAGATTTCCCCGTTCCGGTCTTTGAAGGACCCAAGCCGCGGTCACGTGACCGGGGCTTGGGTCCTTCAAAGCGGAAGCGAGGGAACTTTCCCTCCGCCGCTCAGGGGTAGGATGCGCGCGGCAGCCGGGTAGAGGCTGCACCTCTACCCGGCTGCCGCGCGCATCCTACCCCTGAGCGGCGGAGGGAACTTTCCCTTCGCCGCTCGGGGGACCCGTTAGATGCGCACAGCAGCCGGGTAGAGGCTGCGCTCGCAGCCTCTACCCGGCTGCCGCGCGCATCCAACCCCGAGCGGCGGAGGAAACTTTCCCTTCGCCGCTCGGGGGGTTGGATGCGCGCGGCAGCCGGGTAGAGGCTGCGAGCGCAGCCTCTACCCGGCTGCTGTGTGCATGTGTAACCGCCGCGGCGAGCCGGCAGCCGGCTCGTGCCGCGGCGGTTGCATGCGCGCGCAACCAACCGCCGCTGGTTGCGCGCGCATGCGCAGTAGGGTTTTGGCGACGGACAGCCAAAGCCTTACTCTTTTATAGTATAGATATGTAATTTTCAGACATTTTCGCTCAGTAGTTTCTTTGCAAACAGCGTTTCACTTTTCAATCATTCATGCAAACTGTTTTCCTAATTTATTCACTTCACTCTGTCTGCGGTCTCGGCTTTCTCCGCTTTCTCCGGCGGCTTCGCTGCGTGTGATCGGCTCCTGCTCAGGTTTTTCCGTGGTTTTCCGTGGTTTTCGGCAGGTTAATCCAGATGTTTTGCAGTTAGTTTTCGTCAGGTTTGCGGTAGCTTTTCCCTGCAATTCGGGGACCCTGTGGTGTTTGCCAAATACACCGCAGGGTCACCGAAATGGGATCGACAAAAGGATGCGGTGCGGTGACTTTTCGAATCTCTTTGAATAACCCTGCTAGACTCAAGTGAGTCTGATTTTGGAGCAATCTTTTCCACTTGTATTATCTCTCCTCATAGGTATATAAACAGGATCCTGTTAATTAAGGGTTAATAATACATTCCAAGGACGTGTCTTGTATACATGTATTGTGAATTTCACAATGAAAGATCAACGTCTGTATTTAGCTGCCAGATAGATGCCTTCTCTGTATCAAAAGTCATAATAAAAACAAATGAATGTCTGGGAAGTGCGCCAAGAGGAGCATTACATAACCAATGCCTTCTCATTCCAGGATGTTTTTGGCCAAAACTAGCAGGGTTATTCAAAGAAAGGTGAAAACCAGGAGAACTGGCAGGAAAAGAGAGCAATCTAGACCAAACAGCCGATTTGAAAAGTGAGATAAATGGGAGAAATTTTCTAGTTTGGCTATTTTGACCTAGAATTTTCACTTCTCCTGAGTTTCACCTTTCTTTGAATAGACCTCTACAGTTGTGTTCAAAATTATTCAACCCCCAATGCTGTAAAGGGATTCAGGGAATTTAGTGTACATTTGTAATTGTATTCAGAATTAAATCCTACAAGGACTTTTTAAAGAACCATATGCAACTAAAATGACATCAATTGGTTTTGTAATACAGTAGTAAATGTTTCTTTTGTAAATTCTTCATTGACACAATTATTCAACCCCTTAAAGACTACCACTCAGAAGAACAGAGGTTCATTCAAGTGTTTTCAATCAGGTATTGAAAACACCTGTGGATGTCACGGAGCAGCAATAAAGCATAATAAGCACCAATTAGGCAGCTTTAAAATGACTGTGATACTCAGCTCCTTCTAGACATTTACTGGTGTGGTTACAAACATGGTGAAGTCAAGAGAATGGTCCAGGAAGACAAGAGAAGAGGTGATTACTCTTCACAGGAAGGGCAATGGCTATAAGAAGATTGCAAAGATGTTAAACATACCAAGAGAGACCATAGGAAGCGTCATTCGCACATTCAAGGCAAAGGGCACTGTTGAAACGCTACCTGGTCGTGGCAGAAAGAAGATGCTGACTTCGACTGCTGTGCGCTACCTGAAGCGTAGAGTGGAGAAAAGTCCCCGTGTGACTGCTGAGGAACTGAGAAAAGATTTGTCAGATGTGGGTACTGAAGTTTCAGCTCAGACAATACGGCGCACACTGCGTAATGAAGGCCTCCATGCCAGAACTCCCAGGCGCACCCCCTTGCTGTCTCCAAAGAATAAGAAGAGTCGACTGCAGTATGCCAAAAGTCATGTGGACAAACCACAGAAGTTTTGGGATAGTATTCTGTGGACTGATGAAACAAAATTAGAACTGTTTGGGCCATGGATCAACGCTATGTTTGGAGGAGGAAGAACAAGGCCTATGAAGAAAAGAACACCTTGCCTACTGTGAAGCATGGCGGGGGGTCAATCATGCTTTGGGGCTGTTTTGCTTCTGCAGGTACAGGGAAGCTTCAGCGTGTGCAAGGTACCATGAATTCTCTTCAGTACCAGGAGATATTGGATGACAATGTGATGCAGTCCGTCACAAACCTGAGGCTTGGGAGACGTTGGACCTTTCAACAGGACAATGATCCCAAGCATACCTCCAAGTCCACTAGAGCATGGTTGCAGATTAAAGGCTGGAACATTTTGGAGTGGCCATCGCAGTCACCTGACTTAAATACGATAGAGAACCTCTGGTGGGACTTAAAGAAAGCAGTTGCAGTGCGCAAGCCTAAGAATGTGACTGAACTGGAGGCTTTTGCCCATGACGAATGGGCGAAGATACCCGTAGATCGTTGCAAGACACTTGTGTCAAGCTATGCTTCACGTTTAAAAGCTGTTATAACTGTAAAAGGATGTTGTACTAAGTACTAAGATTGAATGTCACTTGGGGGTTGAATAAAACTGATAATGATGTGAGCACAGAAAAGACATTTGTGGTTATTTCATTATAAATGTTATGTTATATTTGTCTGACCTACACGTGCCTCTTTGATTTAATTGTAAGCAAGATGACTGAATGATCAAAATCAATGTCAAACTGGCCAAAACACTCCATTTCAGTGGGGGTTGAATAATTTTGAACACAATTGTAGGTACTTTATCCTGGGAATAGAGGGGTCACTAGCAGGGTTATTCAGAGAGAGCCGATCTGGCCCCGAAATGTCTCTGAACAGTGATATTTCGGGGCCATTCAGCTATTCAGAGAACAGGCAGTTCGCCAAATTTTGGCGACCTGCCAGCAAGTACGGTGCCTGTTCGACGGCAGTGAAATCCCCATAGAGAAGGAAAGGTTAATCTATTCAGAGACACCGAACAGCAGAGAAAAGTTGTCGAAATGCCCTGCTGTTCGGTGTTTTCATTCGGCAGGTTTATTCAGGCGAATCCCATAGGCTTCAATGATAAATATATTCCCGTTTTAATTCAATATCTAATAAACCTTTTATAATTTTATTCTGCAGTAAAACGTCTCTTTATTTATTTATTTTTAAGATCTTTTAGGCATTTTTCGGGATTTTTTTTGAAAAACAAAACAGTTTTGATTTTTTTTGTAAGAGACCTTTTTATTATCATTCATAGGATCTTATATGTAAATTCCAGGCATTTTTGTTTGGTAGTTTTTTGCAAACAGAGTTTCAATTTTCACACATTAAAATATTTTTCCTTTATTTTACCCCGTTCGTCAGCTTGTCAGCTTTTTCCGGCGGCTGGTCTGCGCTGTGTTCAGCGGCTCGTCACTTTTTTCCAACATGTTCGGCATGTATTTTGCGGCGGTTCTGGTGGTTGTTTGGCAATTTTTTTGACGGTTGTTCGGCAGGTTTTTGACAGGTTTTCCCTGCACTCTGTGGACCCTGCAGTGAATGCTGAATTCACCGCAGGGTGTTTAACTTTGATTCCCCGAAGTGCAGGGAACCTCTTAAGTTTAAATAAGCACTTAGTTATGTAAAAAATAAACGATAAATGCAATGTAACGTCTGAGACAATGTATCATCTTCCTAAATGTTATCCAGTACTATAAAAAACTAATTTTGATTAAAAAAAATAAATATTGGCTGAGAAACCAAAAGAAATATCATTTTATTTTGTTTATTGCCATGCGACTGGCATTTTTAGTGGTTTAGTTACTCGTTTTGCAGGTTTGAAAACCAAACAATATATATTTGATGAGGCTTTATTCGAAATGTTTCTCCATAGGGGCCGTTATGAATCAAAAATCCTCAGCTCCCGCTGGGATATGATATCAAGTCAGGCTGGCTCTCTTATGTTTCATTTTGTGTTCTTTTCCTTCTGTTTTTATCGACTTTGAATTATAAATACTCAAATATAAAGGCAAACGGAAAAGTCAAAAATGAACTCCACAACAGATTAAAGTTATTCAGAGAGCTCTTTCATTCGGCGCGATTCAGCGAGTTCAATTCATCGACCCTGCGGTGAATTCAGCATTTACTGCAGAGTTCCCGATGTACGCCGAATGGATCCATCAAACGCCGCTGATGAACTCACTGAATGCAGCCACTAATCGCTGAACTCCGCCGTTAAAACGCCAAATGCAGCCGATGACCCACTGAACAGACCGCTGGATGCAGATGACGACCCACTCAACAGACCAGTGAACACAGCCGATGACCCGAATGCTGCCGAACAGACCGTCGAATGTCACCGAAAAGGCCGACCAGCTGCCGAACAGGGGTAAAAAAAACAACACAATTTTTAAAAGGCATTTTAAACAAAAATAATGCATGGTAAGATGCTATCTGTGATTCCTGTATCCCCTGGCCCCATGTAATAAACCACCTTCTACAACCATCTACCTGCCTGCCCTGCTCTTGTCCCCTGCATTTGGGCTGGGTGGAGTAGAGGTAACTACATCACTGCTCTATAACCGTGGAGAGAGACTGTGGACACACAGGTTCAATCCCGACCACGGCACCTCTCCAGTAAGTGTCCTTGGGCAAGACACCTGACTGTACGTACTCGCCACCCAGGACATATTTGAAAACAAGAGAAATCTCAGTGTATCCTTCCTGGTAAAATCCTTTCTCAAAAAAAAATACCCGTACCGTGATTGTGACATATATGGATCCAACCAAGGTGCTCAATATACAGACATACTGGTATCATGCTGAACCTGCTCATGTATCTGCATTCTGAAACTCGCCAGCATGTAGCAAATAGCTCCCAGCGTGCTTCCATGGACCAACGCAACCCACTTACACAAGCTCGCGCATGGTCTATACAGGGTATTTGAGTGCCCCGTCAAGTTTTCTTTTGATCTGTGAAAGAATAGTAGACTCTAGTCCTGGGGTTGTAATTTTTCCATAGAGTTGTGATGGCTAACCTTGGCATTGAGATTTATGCCGACCATATGCCTTGTGATACACGGCCAGTTTTAAGCTGGCTCAGCACTGAGATAAAATGCGGGTGACAAGTGTCCGCGATGCAGCACGAGACCTTATTTTTTGTATGGTCAGATATAGGAAGGTCGTGGCTATCCGGGACTAAGACAGATTGCTCATGAGGTCACGCAGAATAGATTTGCTGCCATGTAAAAACAGCTGGGACTTGGCAGGAGTTATTGAGCATTTGTGTTGGTTAAATGAGCATCTCCTCAACGTTACTTCCGTAATGCCATGGAAATGCCCAAAATTCGCTATTTGACTCTTTGACTGGAATTTTCTCAGATGTTCGTCCTCTCTAAGGGTTAAAGGGACACTCTAGTAAAACAGAGCCCCCTTTTTTGCCCCATAAATAATTGGGCAGAAGCTGCTGACAGCCTCTGCCCAATTATATACTGTATATATATTAAAATAAATATTTAGAACTTTTTTCATTTTAGGTAATTTTACCTTTTGTCGCTCACAGCTCTTCCTCTTCAGGTCAGAGGCTTCCGAATCATAATTTGTGTGGCTACACATATTGTGTAGCATGTGATTTGGAAATTTAGCATCAATTTGGGCTTGTGCACTTTATGTACGCAAGTTCTTAGCACCTGCTCGGAACGTTGGGTCTGAGCTGCACGCTCATGCACAGATCTGATTCATCATCTGCCCGTCTGAAACCGCTCGCCATCCTAGGTGGTCTCAGAGAGGGTGATGTCGGCATGTTCAGCGTGGTGACATCTCTAGTGACTGATCTCATGACCGGCAGTCGGGAAATTCAAAATCCCGGCTGCCGGTGATGCTGGGTGGGTGGAGAAAACTCCTCTACTTCACCCAGCGTTTTAACCAGATTGGGACAGCAGGGAATGGGGGGGCAATCCTCGCAAAAAGATACAGAGCTCAGGATGAGTAGACCGTCCCTTTAACATTAAATCGTTAGCTTAACTTCACTCATATTGAGCTTTACCCAGAGTGCACCACTTGGTTATTAGCCATTTCTCTGTGGTTAGATGCAGCATGACGTGATTCGGGAATTTGAAATGCTCTCGTGGATTAACTTTCAGGTGATAATGAGTCACCTAGAGATTATCAGTCAGTAGGCCACATCTTGATACCGTCTTGTTACTGGAGAGATGTGACCTCTCTATGTCATGACAGAGAAAGGTTTTCTAAAGCCCTAAATCCTGCCTTTCATACTAAGTAGCTTTATTTTCTTATTGATGATGATGTGCCGGGGTCTTCAGTTTGGAATATTGACTCCGCACGCAGCCTGTATGGAAACGTGCACATACACATTCAGGGTTATTCAAAGAGAATCGAAAAGTAACCGCACGTTTGTTGACTTTTCTTTCTCCGCAATTCGGTTCGATTTGGCGATCCCATTTCGTCAACCCTGCGGTGTATTCAGCAAGCACCACGGGTCCCCGAATTGCAGGGAAAAGTCGCCGCAAACCCGCCGAAAACTCACCGCAAAACCTGGTGAAGGCACACCGAAACCTGCAAAAACATCTGGATTAACTCTGCCGAACACGCCGGAGAAACCCGAATAGGAGCCGATCAGAGCAGCCGCCGGAAAAACCCGACACCGCAGTCGAATGGAGTGAAAAAAAAAAAGGACGCTTGAATGTTTGAAAAGTGAAACTGTTTGCAAAGAAACTACTGAACAAAAATGTCTGGAATTTACATATAAGATCAAATGAGTGATAATAAAAAGGGCTGTTACAGAAAAAAGGAAAAAAAATAAAAAATCGGAATAAGTGTTTTGAACAAAAATCCCGAAAAATGCTTAAAAGAGCCTAAAAAAACTATAAATGAAGAGACTCTTTACTGCAGAATATTATAATCAATGGTTTATTAGATATTGAATTAAAAATGGGAATATTTTTAACATTGAAGCCTATGGGATTCTCCTGAATAAATCTCCCGCATGAAACCACTGAACAGCAGGGAAATTCGACAACTTTTCCCTGCTGGGTTTTGTTCTCTGAATAGCCGAAGCAGTGCTTCTCTATGGGGATTTCACTGCGCTCGAACAGGCACCGAACAGGCACCGTATGTGCAGGCAATTCGCTAGGATTTGGCGAACTGCCTGCTCTCTGGATAGCCGAATGGCCAAGAAAGGTAACCGAACGCTGATTTTCAGCGTTCGGTTCCCTTTCGGCAGCCATTCGGATCTCTTTGAATAACCCTGTATGAGTCCTCTACCTTGTGTGCCATCAACGGCCTTCTATTATACGCTAATGCTAACAGCTCCCCTAATTTTCCCGTCGAGCTGCAAAATCATGGCTCGTCTGTGATGATGTCAGAAATGGGGCTTCTTCTCCTTACTGGGGCAATCCCATTATAGGAGAAACTGGTCCTTTGGACTCCTGTATCTTCCCTTCCGTATACCCCACAAGGAGTTTTCTTGCCAGGGTCTTGCCATTCCAATGATACCCCACAAGACCACTCACTAACCAGTGCATTGCAAGTGCACCATCAACATCCAAACACTCAACCGGGCACTCACTGATACCCAACACAAAAATGTGCATGCGTAGTGCCTGAAGTACTCACAGACACAGGTAAAAGAACACTGAGAACAAATAATTCTATCAAGTGATTTAACTATAACCTCAACAATTCCCTTCTGGCCTTTACCTCCTTCTTGTAGGCCTTGCCAAGTGTATCAGAACAAAATAGGGAAGTCATACACTGCAGTACCTAGATGTATGGTCGTGGAGTCCTTTGGTTCCTAGTGATAGACAATAGACCAGAAGTGATAACACAACTCGAGGATTTTAAAGAAAAAGAGATTAATTTAACCCAAGTGAACCAGGCAACGTTTTGACTCGTACAGAGGTTTTTCCAAGCCTTGACAAAAACTCATCATGAGTCGAACCGTTACCTGGACCACTTGGGTGGGATGAATCTATTTTTCTTTAAAATCCTGGAGTTGCGTTGCCACTACTGCCAAAGTGTATCCTAGAAGACTTCCTTTTTCCCAAATGCCGATTACCTGTAAGTTACCCTATTAGGGTTATTCAGAGAGCCTGAAAAGCAGGAGAATGACTGGAGAATGAAAAATTCTAGCAGGGTTATTCAAAGAGATCCGAATTGCTTGAGAAAGGTAACCAAACACTGAAAATCAGCGTTCGGTTACCTTTCTTGGCCATTCGGCTATCCAGAGAGCAGGCAATTCGCCAAATCCTGGCGAATTGCCTGCACATACGGTGCCTGTTCGAGGGCAGTGAAAACCCCATGAAAAAGCACTGCTTCGGCTATTCAGAGAACACAAACCAGCAGTGAAAAGTTCCCCTAATGCCCTGCCATTCGGTGGTTTAATTCGGCAGGTTTATTCTGGCGAATGCCATAGACTTCAATGTTAAAAATATTCCCGTTTTAATTCAATATCTAATAAACCGTTCATTATAATATTATGCAGTAAAGAGTCTCTTTATTTATAGATTTTTTAGGATATTTTAATAATTTTTCTGAATTTTTTTTAAAGTCCTATTTTTTTTTTGTTTTAAACTTTACTTATTTTTTCTGTAACAGCCCTCTTTATTATCATTCCCTGGATCTCATATGTAAATTTCAGACATTTTCACTCAGTAGTTTCTTTGCAAACAGTGTTTCACTTTCA
Source organism: Leptobrachium leishanense (assembly GCA_009667805.1). Lineage (NCBI taxonomy): Eukaryota > Metazoa > Chordata > Amphibia > Anura > Megophryidae > Leptobrachium > Leptobrachium leishanense. Next base: position 23,132,689 of record CM019073.1, on the reverse strand, counting down.
AACATTCATGCAAACTGTTTTCCTAATTTATTCACTTCACTCTGTCTGCGGTCTCGGCTTTTTCCGGCGGCTTCGTTGAGTGTGATCGGCTCCTGCCCGGGTTTTTGGCAGGTTAATCCAGATGTTTTTGCGGGTTTTCGGCGTGCATTCGCCGGATTTTGCGGTTAGTTTTCGTCGGGTTTGCGGCAGCTTTTCCCTGCATTTCGGGGACCCTGTGGTGCTTGCTGAATACTCCGCAGGGTCGCCGAAATGGGATCGGCAAAAGGAACCGAATTGAAGAGAACAAAAAGTCACCGAACGTGCGGTGACTTTTCGAATCTCTTTGAATTACCCTGTAGGTCAAAATAGCCAAACCAGAAAAATTCTCCCTTTCATCTCACTTTCCAAATCGGCTATTTTGACCTAGAATTTTTCATTCTCCAGTCATTCTCCTGGTTTTCACGCTCTCTCAATAACCCTGTGAGTCTTTTGATCTGGAGCAGCCAAAGTCTAGAACCTTTAGTACTTTTATAATAGTCTCTTATTGTATCTTATTTTATAATAATTTATTTGGATATATTTATTATTTTAACACATATTTTTCATTCTATCTTTGGAAATGTTCTTCAAAATGGAGCACTCAATGTTTTTGACTCCTGCTTAAAATCTCTTCTCATTCTCTGGGACGCCCCAAACACCCCTTCTGCTTACATACTCAATACAGTTGCAGAGATTAGAGATACACAGGGTTATCCAAAGAGATTCGAAAAGTCACTGCACGTTCGGTGACTTTTCGTTCTCTTCAATTCGGTTCCTTTTGCCGATTGCATTTCGGTGACCCTGCGGTGTATTCAGCAAACACCACAGGGTCCCCGAATTGCAGGGAAAAGCTGCCGACAACCTGACGAAAACTAACCGAATGCACGCTGAAAACAAGCAAAAACATCTGGATTAACCTTCGAAAAAGCCGAACAGGAGCCGAACAGGAGCCGAATCACACAGAGCCGAAGCAGCTGTGACGTAGAGGAGGCAGTGAATAAATTAGAAAAACCATTTGTATGAATCTGGGAAAATGAAAAGCTGTTTGCAAACAAACTACTGAGCGAAAATGTCTGAAATTTTCACAGGAGGTCCAGGGAATGATAATAAAGAGGGCTGTTACAAAAAAAATAAGTAAACTGAAAAGAAAAAAAAAAAATCGGACTTTTAATTTTTTTTTAAAAAATTCAGAAAAATGCTTAAAGTATCCTAAAAAATCTATAAATAAAGAGACTTTTTGCTGCAGAATTTTATAATGAACGGTTTATTAGATATTGAATTAAAACAGGAATATTTTTAACATTGAAGTCTATGGGATTCTCCTGAATAAATTTGCCGAATTAAACCACCGAATGGCAGGGCATTAGGGGAACCTTTCACTGCTGGTTTGTGTTCTCTGAATAGCCGAAGCAGTGCTTTTTCATGGGGATTTCACTGCCCTCGAACAGGGACCGAACAGTCACCGTATGTGCAGGCAATTCGCCAGGATTTGGCGAATTGCCTGCTCTCTGGATAGCCGAATGGCCAGGAAAGGTAACCGAACGCGGATTTTCAGCGTTCGGTTACCTTTCTCAAGCAATTCGGAGCTCTTTGGATAACCCTGACAGTTTTCCGTAGTTATTACAGCATGTAAAACCATTCATATTCTAAGGGGTTATTCAAAGCGCACCGAAATTTTGGTGCTCGCTTATTTTGCACCCTTCAGCGAGCTCAAGTCGCCTACTCTGCGTTGAATTCAGCAGGGGCCCGAAAGCATCCGATAAACCGCCAAATGCATACAGTAAACCACTTGAACGCTGCCAATATACTGCCGAACACATCCGATAAAACACTGAATGCCGCCGATAGAACACTGAACGCATCCGATAAACCACCGAATGTAGCCGCAAACCAACAAACGCAGCTGACGATCTGCCAAACAGACAGCCGAATGGCTCCGCTCAGCCTCCGAAAGCCACTGAAAAAAGGCGACCAGCAACACCATTTTTAAAAGCATGAATACTGCATGAAAATGCATGGAAATAATATATAAGGTCCTATGAATAACAATAAAAAGGTCTGTTAAAGAATTTAAAAAAAACGCCATTAAAAAAAAAAAACAATCCGAAATATTGTTGGAAAAATCCAGGGATATGCCTAAAGAAATAAATTAATATATATACTTTTTGCTGCAAATGAAAATAATAAACAGTTGAATAAAAAAATATAAAAACATAGAATTTCTTTTAAATTATTACATTAAAACCTATGGGTTTTGCTTGTTTAAACACGTCGAAGGAGAGCACCAAAAATATGGGCATTTCGCCAACTTTTCGTTGCTGTTTGGCGTTCTCTCAATAGATTAACCATAACTTCTCTATGGGGATTGCACTGCCGCCGAATTGCCCTGTATTTAGCTGGCAATTTCCCAATTGGTGAATTGCTCATGGCTTTCTGAATTGCCATGAAATTTCACCATTCAGTGCAATTCAGTAGCAAATTCGGCAGTCTTTGAATAACTTTTATTAATATTCCTTCGGATATTTAAGATAGGAAATGTTTCTCCGGAATCCTGGAGACCGGCTAATCATGGTCCTGCACAGACTGAGAATAACAGCTCCAGTCGATGGCATTAGCTGTGGCGCTTGATGGATAGTATTATCACCATGCTGTGATGTTCTTGCCATTCTATAGTATTGGATTTCAATAAATACAACTTTGATTTTCCTTGTAAACAGTGGTTAATTTATACATTATTAGCATAACTGCCACCTTCATAATAAATCGATCTTGATGCTCATCAAAATATTAACTCTGTCCCAACGAGATTTTGTTCCCCAATCATGGTAGCCAAATTGAATCACAAGAAAATTAATATATACAGTGTTATGTTGGCCAGTAGAGGGGGTTATAAAGGAGTTCTGGGGTTTAAATTTTATTTAAAGGAACACTCTAGTCAAAAATAACCCCCCCCCCCGGTTTTTTTACATTAAACTATCCCTATTCTTTTAATAAATAGGTAGGGATCTCTCTTTTTTTTGTAAATGTAATACTTACCCTAAAATCCACTTCTTTCCAACGGCGTTTTTTTTTTCTTTATACTCACCTCCCTTCTCTTCCGCTCCCGTCCTTGTTTCTTCCACTTGGCTAATGGTTTACGTGAGAAGCGCGCATGCGCACCTCTCACGTAAGCCAGCCAATCGGCAGGCTTCCTCCCGGCTCCCTCTGCTGAGGATTAGTGTTGCGCGCAAGAGGATGCGCGCAACACTAATCCTCAGGCTGCCGCCAGCTACTACGGCGAGTTGAAGACGTCATCGCGCTGAAAGCGCGATGACGTCTCCTACTCGGCAAAAGTCGGCAGAAGCGGGAAATATGAATCCCGCTCTGCTGACTGACAGCTGGGAGGGCGGAGTAAAGTCCTCCGCCTCTCTCAGCTGTTTTCAGCTTTTTCAGCTGATCGGCTGAGCGGAGGGAGGGGGACAAACAGGGGAATACTCAGGGCATCATGACCACCTAAAAATTCTTAGGTGGTCATGTTGCCTAGAGTATCCTTTAACTCTTAACTTTTACTTGGACACTTTGATTAGACTGACTGAAGAAGGCTTGATAGCCGAAACGCGTCTCCGTATCACTGTGTCATTATTTTTATTCCTATTGGTTATTAAATACAATTTTAACGTTTTAACCTTTTTTTAGCCACGGCCATTTTTCTTTTTTATTTACCCGAGACATGGTACCACATCTGTCGAAGGACCTGGGATCCGGGAGGGTCGGGCACTTACCCTATAAAAGTGCCATATGCGAAAAGATGAGCCTGAATATAGGGGCTCGCCAGTTGGTGAGTGACCAGTAAGATTTTATTAGCGTATATAATTTTATGGGAGTGTTGTCGCTCTGCCTTTATGTTTTATTGAGGTAACCCAATCCAGGGAAAGAAAGGCTGAGCCACTCTTTATTTGGCCAGAGGCGATATCACCTAGAGCCGATTTTTGACATGGCTCTGTTGAACGTGAGTGTCTTTCTTGTGAGTATTTATAGGGATTATTTAAATTTTTTGTAATCTGCACCATTGTGGTTTCCTTTGTCTCTTTTCTTTTATTGAGAGAACCGAGAGATTAGAGGACCTACTGATATCTTCCGTTTTCATTTTAATTAGTAGAGTGGAGTAGAGGTAACATGTCTGCTCTATAACTGTGGAAACTGTGGAGCACCTCTCCAGTAATTGACCTTGGGCAAGACACCTAACAGTATATACCAGTGACGTGCGGTAGCTCAGTGACTGTTGAGGCAATGGCTAGTATCAGAGCCAGATATACACAGGGTTACACAGTCGCAATTTACGCATTTGATTATTGTTATATAGGAGAATAGAGTTTCACTATTTATAAAGTAAAGTTTGCCCTTTTTTTACAGCTAAGAGCATGCACTTACAATGCTGACTAATAGAGGGCACTATTACAACTCTTACTTTAAAATAAAGTTCACATATACAGGGTTATCCAAAGAGATTCGAAAAGTCACCGCACGTTCGGTGACTTTTCGTTCTCTTCAATTCGGTTCCTTTTGCCGATTGCATTTCGGTGACCCTGCGGTGTATTCAGCAAGCACCACAGGGTCCCCGAATTGCAGGGAAAAGCTGCCGTAAACTCACCGAACACTAACCGAATGCACGCTGAAAACAAGCAAAAACATCTGGATTAACCTTCGAAAAAGCCGAACAGGAGCCGAAAAGGAGCCGAATCACACAGAGCCGAAGCAGCTGTGACGTAGAGGAGGCAGTGAATAAATTAGAAAAACCATTTGTATGAATCTGGGAAAATGAAACGCTGTTTGCAAAGAAACTACTGAGCGAAAATGTCTGAAATTTTCACAGGAGGTCCAGGGAATGATAATAAAGAGGGCTGTTACAAAAAAAATAAGCAAACTGAAAAAAAAAAAAAAAAAAAAAATCGGACTTTTAATTTTTTTTTAAAAAATTCAGAAAAATGCTTAAAGTATCCTAAAAAATCTATAAATAAAGAGACTTTTTGCTGCAGAATTTTATAATGAACGGTTTATTAGATATTGAATTAAAACGGGAATATTTTTAACATTGAAGCCTATGGGATTCTCCTGAATAAATTTGCCGAATTAAACCACCGAATGGCAGGGCATTAGGGGAACCTTTCACTGCTGGTTTGTGTTCTCTGAATAGCCGAAGCAGTGCTTTTTCATGGGGATTTCACTGCCCTCGAACAGGGACCGAACAGGCACCGTATGTGCAGGCAATTCGCCAGGATTTGGAGAATTGCCTGCTCTCTGGATAGCCGAATGGCCAGGAAAGGTAACCGAACGCTGATTTTCAGCGTTCGGTTACCTTTCTCAAGCAATTCGAATCTCTTTGGATAACCCTGAAAGTTTTTTAGTTCTAAGAGCATGGACTTACAATACTGACTAATAGAGGGGAGCGCTATTACGACTCTTACTTTAAAATAATGTTTGCATATAGGTTTTTAGTTCTAAGAGCATTCACTTACAATACTGACTAATAGAGGGCGCTATTACACACATGCTGACTGCTGAGCTCTGCCTGCCCGCCCCCCATGACTGATGAGGACAGTCACATGACTGTCCTGCATCAATCAGTCCATGGGGAGCTCTGCCTTCCATGGGAGGTGTTTCTTTTTTTTAAAAAATAATTGCTTGGGACCAATGGAACTTTCCCATTGGATCAAGCTTTCAATTGCTCTCAGTGCCTCTAGAGGCACTGAAAAGCGTAGAACCAGGAAGTCAGCTTGAGCTATGCAATTAGCATAGTGTTCAGCTGTGCAAATTGCATAGGCTATGCTGGCTCAGTGCTGCCCCTGCTGTCTGTGTAGTGAATCACACACACACAGCAGCCGGCAAACTGAAAGTACAGGGGGAAAAAAAGCGGAGGACAGAGAAGCACAGCGAGGGAGTGTGGAGAGGGGAGTATGAAAACTTTTTTCAATGAATAACATTTTATTTACAGATTAACTATACATACATGTCATTGCAGCACAATGAGCACATTAATCTACTGGAATGGCAGGGGAGGCCCTGCTTCCCCTGCCACCCCTGACTGCACGTCCCTGTTACATACTTGCCATCCATGACATACTTGAAAACGAGAGAAATCTCAATGTATCCTTCCTGGTAAAATACTTTTTCCAAAAAAATATAGCATTATGTTTGTTATTTGATCTGTGTCACGATTAGAGCAAGAATTTCTATTTGCACTTGCATGTACGTTGGGGCTGTCATGATACTAAATTATTTGTATACTGGAATGTCATTGTTTTTTTATATATATTCTATGCGCCATGTGGACTGTTCACATATATCTTCACTGGTTGTCAAAAATATGCCTGAACTAAGATCCACACAATTTTGGTTCCCTTCAGGACCAGACGGCGTCCATGATATCATTTCTCCACCCCTCATAGGAATACTTTTATTTATGGTGATGGAATCCAGGGATTTGATGATGTTTATCAAATAAAAGGGAGTAGTGAGATCAGACTTGCAGATCTTTCTTCTCCTGTCCCCCAGTGGAATTATATCGTTGACTCTCTCGCGTCATATCCATTTGTATGTGATAAAACAAAAGACTAAGACAGGAGTCGGCAACCTCGGCATTCCAGATGTTTAGGAGCTACACCTCACATGATGCTCAGCCACTCATTAGATTGTTGTAGCCTCATGGGAAATGTAGTTCCAAAACATATGGAGGGCCAAGGTTGCTGACCGTTGCGCTAAAACACAACATATAGTAGTATTCAAGATATTTACCCAGGAGTCGATTGACAGAGCACATTTTTGACCGTGCCGGGATGTTTTTCTCATGCCAAAACCAGATTTGTTGTGAGTTATACAATAGGACTGCAGCACAGTGTAACAAGAAAAGGCAAAGCTATTTGCTCTGGGAATTCATAATTATCAACAGAGAAATCCGTACAACTGACATTTGTACATACTGCAAGAACTCCCTAATTAAATTGTAGCGGAAAAACAAATACGGAAAATTCATCAAGGAAATCTATTTTAAGAAAAGCAAATGCAGTAAATGATCAGAATGTAAATACTGTCTAAAATCTGTAAGCCCTGTAAATTAACCATTTATAAAAAAAATTATTTATTGAAACAGGTCTCTGTTAGCCTTTGCTGCCAGGTTTCAGTTGGTTTATGGAAAACCACTGTCCATTACACATACAGTCAGGTCCAGAAATATTGGGACATAGACACAATTCTAACATCTTTGGCTCTATACACCACCACAATGGAGTTGGAATGAAACAAACACAATTTGCTTTAACTGCAGACTGTCAGCTTTAATTTGAGGGTATGTACATCCAACTCAGGTGAACGGTGTAGGACTTATAGCAGTTTGCAGATGTGCCTCCCACTTGTTAAGGGACCAAAATAACGGGACAATTGGCTTCTCAGCTGTTCCATGGCCAGGTGTGTGATATTCCCTCATTACCCCAATTACAATGTGCAGATTAAAGGCCCAGAGTTCATTTCAAGTGTGCTATTTGCATTTGGAATCTGTTGCTGTCAACTCTCAAGATGAGATCCAAAGACCTGTCACTATCAGTGAAGCAAGCCATCATTAGGCTGACGAAACAAAACAAACCCATCAGAGAGATAGCAAGAACATTAGGCGTGGCCAAAACAACTGTTTGGAACATTCTCAAAAAGAAGGAACGCACCGGTGAGCTCAGCAACACCAAAAGACCCGGGAGACCACGGAAAACAATTGTGGTGGATGACCGAAGAATTCTTTCCCTGGTGAAGAAAACACCCTTCAAAACAGTTGGCCAGATCAAGAACACTCTACAGGAGGTAGGTGTATGGGTGTCAAAGTCAACAATCAAGAGAAGACTTCACCAGATGTAAACCATTGGTGAGCCTCAAAAACAGGAAGGCCAGATTAGAGTTTGACAAACAACACCTAACAAAGCCTTCACAGTTCTGGAACAAGATCCTATGGACAGATGAGACCAAGATCAACTTGTACCAGAGTGATGGGAAGAGAAGAGTATGGAGAAGGAAAGGAACTGCTCATGATCCTAAGCATACCACCTCATCAGTGAAGCATGGTGGTGGTAGTGTCATGGCGTGGGCATGTATGGCTGCCAATGGAACTGGTTCTCTTGTACTTATTGATGATGTGACTGCTGACAAAAGCAGCAGGATGAATTCTGAAGTGTTTCGGGCAATATTATCTGCTCACATTCAGCCAAATGCTGCAGAACTCATTGGACGGCGCTTCACAGTGCAGATGGACAATGACCCAAAGCATACTGCAAAAGCAACCAATCACCTGACCTGAATCCCATTGAGCATGCATTTCACTTGCTGAAGACAAAACTGAAGGGAAAATGCCCCAAGAACAAGCAGGAACTGAAGACCGTTGCAGTAGAGGCCTGGCAGAGCATCACCAGGGATGAAACCCAGCGTCTGGTGATGTCTATGCCATGATTTATGATTATTATTCTGTCCCATTACCTTTGGTCCCTTAACAAGTGGGAGGCACATCTGCAAACTGCTGTAAGTCCTACACCGTTCACCTGAGTTGGATGTACATACCCTCAAATTAAAGCTGACAGTCTGCAGTTAAAGCACATTGTGTTTGTTTCATCCAACTCCATTGTGGTGGTGTATAGAGCCGAAGATGTTAGAATTGTGTCGCTGTCCCAATATTTCTGGACCTGACTGTATTTTGCAAATTTTTACATTCATAAATTTTAGAGACAGTACGTTTATTTGATAGGTAGAGGGCTCCCTCTGCTGACCAAAATGCACTACTACATGTCTAATAATATAGCTGTGGATATTGGTTTCTGTGAAAGAAAACGGATCTCCGAGCTGATCAAACAGCTTCACCACCCGGGCAGACATGTGTAAGGTGCTGAAAATTTGGGAGCACATACTGGAGCACATTTGCAAACGAATTTTGTTTGCAATAAACAAAATTCCTTTGCTTTTATATGATGTTATGCTTTATAGCAGTGCTTCCCAAACCTGTCCTCAGGCCAGATTTTGAGGATCACCTTGGGGGAAATGCAGACTGAATCCTGCAAGCACTGAGCAGCAAATCATATCATCTGTGCTGTGCTTCACATATCCTGCAAACCTGGCCTGTTAGTGGGTCCTGAGGACAGGTTTGGAAAATGCTGCTCTAGAGGAATCATTTGAAGTTTGAATATACTCGATCAAGTTAGTGAAGGAGTTAACATTTTCTTCTTGAATGGACAACATGAATTTATTACAGAGAATGGTCAATTCGGTTTCTTCGGTACTAGACTTGAAGGTTGTGGGATTCAGGAGTGGTTGGCTTTCCAAAAACTCCTAGGTCCCTATTACATTCTTCGCGCACAATTCTGCGTGCGCACAAAAACGCATTAACGCGAGGGGAAAACCCTTTGCGCTGAAGGTCGTTTTACGACGTTCGCGCACAAAATGCGTGTTAACGTCTAACGCGAGTTACCCTGCGCGAGTGAAAGTTCGTGCGCGCATCCTATACTTAACATTGTGTGCGCAAACGTGTTTGTACACTGGTACGCAGATGGTATTACAATCGATGTGCAAATTTTTACGAACGACGTTTGCGCGCATAATTTTAACGTCTTTGAAAAGCTGGTGGTAACTGCTAATCTGAACGTTCTGGCCGAAACCAAATACACCAGCACGAAAATAAAAATACAGCACAGTATAGTTACACATTCTACACATACCCAAACAATAAATTAGAGAGGTTGTGCGTGTTTTTATTATTGCTGCAGCATACTGTATATACTCAGATTGATTTTGACAGGCGCAAAAACTGAACGGGAGACAATTGTGGTTCTTAATTCTGATAGCCCACCAATTTCTGCGCGCAACGTTAATGCGCGCGTTTTTGCATGTCTTTTTTACGAGCGTTATTTTTTGACAGATGAAAAAATGCGCTCGGATCGTAATACCTGTGTTAATTTACGCGTGTAAGGCTGGGGTCAGACCAGCGCACTTTTAACGTGCGTTCTGGCGCACATAATTACGGCCGCACTAGCAGCAGATGACGGGCAATGACGGCCAATATACAATGTACGGCCGCACAAAAGTCCGGCCGTGCAACGCAAGTGGAATTTGAACGCATTTTTCTGAGAACGCTGAACCGCTAGTACTGACGTACTGAGTGCGCAGCTGCGGCATAGCGGCGTGTTTGCGTGATTAGGAGATGTCAGACGCTGCTAATGTCCAGCCTACATAACGTCCAGACGCAAAAAGAGTTTTATTGACGATCCATACAAAATCACGCCCGAAAATGCGCGTCGTCTGACCGTTTTTGCGCATTCCGTGAACAAATACGTAAATGCGTTCGGACGCACTTTTTCACGTTTGCGGGGAAAAATGCTTTCGTCTGACCCTAGCCTTAACGTTTAACGCTGCGCAAAATAAATTGTGCTGCGCGTGCGAATTTGCGAGGAGAATGTAATAGAGCCCCTAATGTGCTGCCAGTGAGAGAGAGTTTAATTAAATCAGCATTATACGGTAAAATGTCTGGGCACATGCTTATGTACCAGCATCAAATCAATTTAAATGAACCCAAGAAACTTCAGACAGAGATAGTAATTTCTATAATTTTTGTGAAAACCATCTTTCAATCTGCAGGCCCAGAATGACCATCACCACACTTGGCAAATACCCAGTGGGCCACAAGATGAGGGCAACGGCAGTGCCGCAAACCTCACCCACAACATGTCCAAACGTACTCAAGGCCGGACCATGCATACTATATGCACAGGGTCTGCCCCAGGCACACCCCATCACAGCATGACAAATTAGAAAACACATTAAAATGACATATTACACTAAACAACACCTACATAATCAGAGAACAGATACAATGTTAGAGGTTTTTCCGCTTACTGTTTCCTATTACCCCGGCTGAGGCCATGTAGCAGATACAGGAGGAATGCATAAAAATCAAACTCCCATTACTCCTGGACAACTGTTAGTGTTCAGCCCCATTTCATGCAATAAATATGCAAACCCTTATCTCCATTCTAATTTATTTTTTTTGAGAAAAGATTTTACCTGGAAGGATACATTGAGATTTCTCTTGTTTTCAAGTATGTCCTGGGTGGCGAGTGTGTACTGTTAGGTGTCTTGCCCAAGGACACTTACTGGAGAGGTGCTCTTGCTGGGATAAAACCCATGTCCCAGTGATGTTATCTCTACTCCACCCAGCCGGCACAATTGAAAGCAAATAGGTTTCCTCTTTACTCTGAACAGCCATTTAAAGTGTAAGCTCACCTGCCGGCATCAAGGCAAACCTCATCTTTATATAGTATGCCGAAAGTGGGTTAATGGTCCTTGTGTTTAACGAAAATAATAAAAAAAAATGTGCCTTTTCTCCTAATATTTTTGGAATATCAATGAAATATCACTGATTTCAAATTATTGTGTTGTATAGGGGACTATACCCATATGTTCTGCATTCTGTGTCTGTATGAACCCCTTCACTACACATATCAAGGTATCTCGGGATTCACAGGCACCATCCGGTGCCCAGATATCAAGATATCTCAATATACTGATCTGCAGCCCAAAAGCAAATGAAATTAGTTTGCTGCAAAAAATTTTACTTGCTTTTGGGCTGCGGAAGGTGCCCCAACGTTTTAGCCCTGTGGGCATAATGCCCACAGAGCTAAACTGTAAAATCAGCTTCTGAATGCTCTGAAATATCGGGCTTTCAGCACCCGATGCAGGGAGAAAAAGTATAGACCAGCCACTCAAACCTCTGTAACTCAATTTGGCAGGAGATGGCGCCATCTACTGGCCAAAAATAGGTTATTTACAGTAAGAATTCAATGGGTATATGCTCAAATATTTCTTACTTTATAAATAATTAAAAATTATTTTACAAAAAAACACTGATTTCTGATAATGTTTTTTTTGGAAAATCACTTGATAGTGAAGGGGTTAAGCGAGAGTGTATGTTTTTTTTTATAAAGAAAAAACATGATAACTCCATATTCAGTTGTACACGATAAAAAAGAATCAAAGTCTCAGTGGTCACAGGGATTAGTTAGACGTGCGTTTAAAGAACGGTTTCCTTAGTTGCTAAGATTCCGATGTGCTTGTTAAATGTACTGCAAAGGGGATTTATCAGCATTTTATTCTCCATCCTGGGCATGAATGCATTCGCGTACAGTGTCAGAAGTGACTTTCATCTTCCAAGCTGGTGTACAAGCACCCGATAAATCCTCAGGTACGTGGATTTTACAGAAAAAAAGCTTTTGTATTTTGTGAATTATGTTGTTTCTGCTTTCATGTCAGGATGATATGTTCTGTTTTGACCTGTGCTCTGGGATTAAGTTGGGGAAGGAAGTGTAAACTATGTCATTTGTGACATCATCACCAGTGAACAACCGACATGAAATAATATTTCAATCACTTTTGTTATTTAATCAAATGATTTCACGACATTGCTTTTATTGCGTGTTTTTCAAAATTTTTGCACTGAAAAGTTTGTGTTTATTGAGTTTGAAATTCACGTTTAATCCTTTCTCTACCAAAAACGTGTAGACTCGATTTCGCATTGTAATACAATAAACACCAAAAAATGGAAACGATGCATAGAACTAGAAAGATTAGAAACGCATCAGAAACGCATCAGACAGGGAAGGGGCATAATACAGGGAGAGCTCTGGTGTCACTCACTGCTGTACAGGGATAAGATTCAGTGGGTTATAATAATTGACAATCCCTGTACAGTACAGATACAAGGTGTTACTGTAATTTCCATACACAGGCATTATGCAGCACATACAGATATTATTTTTATATAATATTGGTATTTTTGGAAGCTGCGCTGCTCATAATCTCATTATAATCACTACAAACCCCCAAAAGCAGTGACAGGCAACAGAGGGTTGTGGTAAATGGAGTTTATTCGGCGCAAGGTCTTGTTACCAGTGGGGTACCTCAGGGGTCAGTACTTGGACCCATTCTATTTAATATTTTTATTAGTGATATTGCAGAAGGTATTAATGGTAAAGTATGTCTTTTTGCTGATGACACAAAGATTTGCAACAGGGTTGACGTTCCTGGAGGGATCAGCCAGATGACAAATGATTTAGGTAAACTAAAAAAATGGTTGGAGCTGTGGCAATTGAGTTTTAATGTGGATAAGTGCAAGATAATGCACCTGGGACGTAAAAACCCAAGGGCTGAATATAGAATATTTGATACAGTCCTAACCTCAACATCTGAGGGTTGGGATTTAGGGGTTATTATTTCAGAGGATCTAAGGGTAAGTAGTCAATGTAATAGAGCAGCAGGAAATGCTGGCAGAATGCTTGGTTGTGTAGGGAGAGGTATTAGCAGTAGGAAAAGGGAAGTGCTCATGCCACTGTACAGAGCACTGGTGAGACCTCACTTGGAGTACTGTGTGCAGTACTGGAGACCGTATCTCCAGAAGGATATAGACATCTTAGAGAGAGTTCAGAGAAGGGCTACTAAAATGGTGTACGGCTTGAAGGAGAAAAGTTACCAGGAAAGGCTTAATGATCTTAACATGTACAGCTTGGAAAAAAGACGAGACAGAGGAGATATGATAGAAACATTTAAATACGTAAAGGGAATCTACAAGGCAGAGGAAGGGAGTATATTTAAAAGGAAACAAAATAGCAAAACAAGAGGACATAGTCTTAGATTAGAGGGGCAAAGGTTTAAAAGTAACATCAGGAAGCATTATTTTACTGAGAGGGTGGTGGATACATGGAACAGTCTTCCAGTAGAAGTGGTAGAGGCCAAAACAGTAATTGAATTTAAGAAAGCATGGGATAGGCATAAGGCTATCCTAAACAAAAGATAAATCCAGGTTAAGTATCCATGTAATTGGGCAGACTAGATGGGCCGAAAGGTTCTTATCTGCCGACATTTTTCTATGTTTCTATGTTTCTAAAAGCAGGAGATCTGACCATTTTATTATCTAACTTGGTCACGTTAACGCTGGGTTCACACCTGAGCGTATCTCATATGCGCGTTTTACGTGCATTTTTGTAGGGCGTTCTACGAGCGTATTACCTGGCGTTTTTGACAATTAGAAACGCGCGTCGTACGCGGGTTTTTCTATTGACTACGGAGGCGTCCAATGAAAAATACTTCAGAGGCATCCAGTGAAAAAGACTTTAGTGCCTTTTCTGCCTGTTGCCATGTGCGGAACGCGCATTCATATGCGCCTTTTTGATGACGAAAACACGCAAACCCCCATTTCAGTGCGTTCACGTTGAAGTCTATGGCCGCAAATGCGCTATAATACGCCCCAAAGAAGCACATGTACTTCCTTGGGCATAGTGCATTTTACAGCGCGTTCCCACGCGCTGTAAAACTCCCAGGTGTGAACTATGCCCATAGGAAATCATGGGATTTCAGTGTTTGAGCGTTTTACAGCGCGTAGGAGCGTGCTGTAAAACGCCCGGGTGCGAACCAGGCCTCAATGTATTTGACAAGAAAGGCCGTTGGTGTTGATAATGCAGACCCTGTGTGAAATTGTTCGAGATAAAGGTCACCATCTAGAGTTTAGAACCTTTCACCCCAGTAATATTTTTGTAAAGGACTTATCCAATGCATGACGAATAAAAAATTAGCAGTTTTACATTACTGTAACTATTTTGGAGCAATAATCTCTGTGCACAAATGCCATTTTATCCTACGTTTAATTGTTAACTAAGCACCACGTCTCAAATAAATGTTTTGATAAAATTAGTGCTTGTTAGTAAAAGGGTTAAAAAGCAATATAAGTAATGAATTAATTGACCTTTGTATATCAGATTATATTAAACTGCAGGAGAAAAAAGATAGGTATAACAAAAAATGGGGTAAATAATCAAGACACATTCTTTGCTCAAATGATTGAAATCTGAATAGAAGGGATAAAAGTCGATTCAAGGTCCTACATTGTGTAATAAAAGAGAGATGACTTTCCTCTTCGTTACACCCGGGTGATGTGCGACCCTAGGGATAGTGAAAAAGCTTATTATACTTGAAATTAGAAACGTTGTTCCTGCGGCTCGATGGATGTTAACTTTACAATGTAGACAATTCTTTTTTCTGGGCATAGTCAAAAGACCACCTCTCCATGGTGACAGCCGATTAGAGGCAACGGATGTATCACCATAGAATAAAAGCAAACAGTTGCACAAGGCATTGAAGTAATGCACAGCCATCAAATACAGGTCAAACAATGATAAAAGGGACATTTTTAACTTATTACACTATAAAAATAAAAATTCCAGCAGCTCTCTGCCCACAGTCTCGTTAATTAAAATAAGATAGAGTGTTCTTCCCTGTGGCGCAGCACCATGGATAGCTACCTTTCGCCATGTTTCATTTTGCTGGCATTTGTGCACCAAAGATCCAAGTATGGCAGCAAAAGGCAATGATTATTATAACTTAATCTTCATTCTAAATTATCATCATTTATCTAACTTAGTACTGACAGTGAACCCTTCTATAACATGTAGGTATTGCACCCAGATCCACTGAAGAGTTCACGTTGCATTTTCCGCATTGTAAGGCTGGAGTCAGACGAGCGCACAAGGTGTGCCCGTACTGACGTGCCTTCGGGCATCCGTCGCAGTGTTGTGATGCTGTCACAGGACCAGCCATACGCTGTTGCACGCGCACAAATTGCTCCATAGGAGGATCGAGCCTTGCACTAACTGCGCTCAGCAAGGCGGCAAGACGGAAGTCGAGTGGAAGGAACGTCCTACGTGAGCACCCAAGGCTAAACGTCTTTTTTGTATATTCCTATGAGGCTGCGGCTGTGCATTTAGTCTTTCTACTTAATTATAGTATTTCGTTGGTGCTCAAATGTTAATGGCTCACTTGGAATAGAACCCCAGGATTTCAGAACATGGGAAAAATGAGCATTCATTATGTTATAGAATCTCTATAATTAAGGTCAGGGAACACTAGCCAAATTGGTGTCTGCTCGCTACATTGATTTTAATATGTACTGTGCATAAATTTGTGTTTTACCTCTCATGTATTAATGCTTCTGGCTCTATTCCATTTTGAATAAGCCTTGACGTCTCTTTTTTATTTATTTTTACGGTACACTAAATAACATACTTTTCATGTCTACTCAGGACCCGGCATTTCATCTAAGATACAAGTAAACATAGTTCAAAGGACAACCAAATCACGGACCACCATGCCCGAGGTATCCATCTCCATAATTTTTTACATCCTGTTGGTGATATTTGGGATAACAGGAAACGTGTTGGTTTTTTTCACAGTGATAATTAACTCTATTGAGAAAAAAACCCTTCCAGCTTCAGATTTGATACTTGCCCACCTCACGTTGATTAACCTTATGATTTCTATCTTGAGAAATGTTCTGGTGGTCTGTTTCCAGATTGGCTTTGATCTTTTATTTTCCACCCCCTGGTGCAAAGTCTTCATGTTCATGTGGACTCTTCTCCGATCAATGAGCGTCTGGGGGACATTTTCGATGAGTGTTTTCCATTACATCAACGTAAAGAACTACCATTTTAAAGTGAGAAGGAATACTTTATGGGACAGCATAAAGGCGCTCTCGTTGTTGTGGGCATTCACCGGCTTGTTCTTCATACCTGCTTTCATGTACACAGAACGTGGCAGTTCAAATATGACCTTTTCGGTACAACTGATTGGTACTACCACTCGACCAACCTTGGGCTGCATTTGGAACTTCCCAAGTCCTGCAACAAATCTGCTCTATGTTACAGCATCTTTGATTATCCATGAGTTGATTCCTGTCATTCTCATGGTGAGCACAAACATAAGCACATTGCATACCCTGAATCAACACACCAAGGCAATAGCAGCACAGAAGACCCTCAGTCGTGTAGCTTCAGAGCGTAAGGCCGCCCTTGTGATCACGGTACTCGTCGTTCTGTTTGTCATCTGTTGGGGAACCAATGTCATTGCCGTCAACTGTTATAACTTCACCCGAGGTTCTTCCTCCACTGCTTTTCTGTTGACCGTGGCAAACTTTGGAGCCTACATATTTATGGGGTTCAGCCCTCTCGTTTTGCTTTTAGGACACAGCAAGTTGCGAAATAAGCTGCTAAGCTTTTTTTAAATACAGTGGAGACATCAAGTTAAACCCACGGAGACAACACCACCGAGTAGTACAATTACCACCGGCAAACGTAAGGGACCTTCTGCAGATACGTAGTACATACAAAGTGCTACTCTGTGAACCTTGTACGCTGTTCCAGCTTCCATCAACACTACAAGCATAGAAGAACACAGATAGTTGGTATCTATTATTTTATGTTCTTTTTGCATTTTATACCCCATTAAATTTATGAACTAAAAATAAAATAAGAGCTGATGAGTTATAGCGAGACATAATTACTAATTTGATTGACGAGGGATGTATTCAGTAATTGTTCAATTTTTGTACTAGAACATTTCCATTATGCTCGTTTCTGTTCCTGGCTGTTT
Source organism: Leptobrachium leishanense (assembly GCA_009667805.1). Classification (NCBI taxonomy): domain Eukaryota; kingdom Metazoa; phylum Chordata; class Amphibia; order Anura; family Megophryidae; genus Leptobrachium; species Leptobrachium leishanense. The sequence continues at coordinate 23,115,202 of CM019073.1, read as the reverse complement.
TAGTGGTTTCTTTGAAATACATGGCTTGAAATCAGGAGAGTGCATGCAAGTTTTGGCCTTGGTGAGGGCTGAGAAGTACAAATGAGTTGCCCTATAATACAATGAAACAAACCATTAACCCTTTCACTCCTGAGATCAAGTTAAATCGGGACTTTAAAGGGACATCAGGTCCCGATATTGAGTTATCTCGATCTGCAGCTGTGAAGGACAAAAGCAAATTAGATTCATTTGCTGCAAATTAATTTCATTTTCTTTTGGGCTGCAGAAGGTGCCCCCAAAGTTTTAGCCCTGCTAGGCATAATGCCCGAGGAGCTAACAATGTTTAAATTTGGCTGAAGAATGCCCCGACATATTGGACTTTCAGCAGCCGATGCAGGGAACCTCGAGCTGCAGCTCAACCTGCTCTAACTCCACTTTTGCCAGTAGATGGTGCCATCTGCCTGCCAAATAGGTTATTACAGTAAGGAATACACAGGGATTATTCCCAAATATTTCTTACTGTATAATTAATTAAAAATTATTTAAACAAAAAAAAAAAAAACGGGTTACTGACAATGTTTTTTTGGAAAATCACATTGAAGGGGTTAAGATCCATCCCACCACTTCATAATTTTGTATAAAATATTTATCAGCTTGTTGATAAACAAATGTTTTGAATTTTTCTTTCTGAAAAATCCCTTAAAGCCATAACTTAAATATATCCAAAAAAGTAAACCTAACCACTCAACCTGCAGCACAGAGAACGCTGCAATCTCCCTCCTCATCTTCTCTCTGGACCTTGAAGGACATAGAGAACAGTCAGTTTCCAGTGTCCTTCCAACGGCACTGCGAAATCTCATGTGTGTCAGGTGGAAGCCTCCACAAGGTCCTATTGGAGCAGAGCACCGGGCCCACAGCCTGAAATCAATCCACCAGAATCTTCAACTCCAGGCCTATGAAGATCTCAATCCAGCCAATTTTCAGAAGAAAATTCAAGCAACCGCATGCAACATAACTATCAGCGACTCCATACAAGTATGAGATGAGCTGTTGATATAGTAACTGGCTCATAACTGAGCTGGTAATTTGGAGCCACACAGGCTTGCGCCAAATTTTTGCCCTAGCAGCTCCCTATTACCGGGTCGGCTGGCATAGGGCCATGGTTCTGTATCATAAAATTTGTAGCGCTATAAGCAACAGATTTAGGGGTTGTTCTTCACTTAACTTTAATTTCCAAAGACTTAATATAAGGCACTCTACTGAGGGACGGTGGAAACTACAATAACTAATGAACAGATAACAGTTATTTGCAGTAAAATAAAGTAACTTGACGGTAACAGAACATGTTGGATGTTGTTTATTGTACAACCTTATTTAAATAATACATAATATGTGTAGCGCTCACCCCCGGAGGAGCCGCTGAATAAACTCAGGATAGTTTCACCGCACTAAGAATTACTATACACCAGCACACTGTTGTGGATTTTCTAGATTTTGTACTTTACTGAAACAATAAAGTGGCATTGAATACACATGTACTTTGAAGCGTAAATCGATTAAGCGGGAATAAATGACGTAATGCGCAATGTGGGAAAAACACGTGGCGGAAAAGAAACGGTTAATGCCCCTCAGTTCGTGAGTTTAAGTCCCGCTCAAAAAGGCTCATAAATTGTTGTCTTAGGGTACCCGGGTACTAGATTCAACTGGCCAGTGAATGAACAAAAATATCTTCGACTAGTCAACGTTGGGGCCCTGTGGATTGAAGCAATCAACAAAGTGCGCGCTTTCTCGGAACCGCAGGCCTTGAGGCCTCTCACCCATCTGGAACCGATGACTCGACCAAAGGATCTCTCTCCGCCGACTGGAACCTGGTGCCAACTAATCTGCTCTTCCGATGCCGAATCTCCGCAACAGGAACCGATCCGCCGCCTGCACTCCCGTTCGATCCGCGGCCTCCTTACTCGAGGTCCTTCTGGAACTTGGTTGTCCTCCGAGCTGCTCAGCGGAATATGGTATGCGATGATGCACACTCTGTCCCCGATCTCCACCACTGGATACGCCTCTGTCCACTCTCCGGTCTGGTTGTGATCCCGGACAATGTACTGCATGCGTCTCACTCGTTCAGCTGCTCTGCTCGCTCTGCCCCTGCCCTGCACGAGGCTCCTGATGTCTTTCCTGACGCCAGCACGCCCACTTCCTGTCCTCTTCGCAAAAGGTCTCTGGGAGATAGAGTCTTTTAATCCAGCATAATCCTTGAGATGTCTAAACTCTGTCTCCCTCTAGTGGCAGCAACAACTCAGTCCATAGAGCCAGACTAACACAGCGCTACATATGTATCATTGTTTTCTATATTTTATATACTGTGCACATTACCAATTACTCTCTAGTGTTTTGAACTCTATGTGGGTTTTTGTCTTTGGATTGCTCTGCCATTATTCTGTATGGATAAATAGGTAAAGGTAGCACTGAAATAGCTCAGTAGGGTTTATTGAAAGGGAGCCAAATTGGCCACCGAACTGTGAGTTTTCCCATACGGTACAATTTTGTGGCAATTCGACTATTCAGAAACCTAGCAATTTTCCAAATATTGCAAATTGCCAGCAAAATATGGTGCAATTCGGCGGCAGTGAAATTCCCCATAGAGAAGTAATGGTTAATCTATTCAGAGAACGGGGAACAGCGGAGAAAAGTTGGCGAAATGCGCAGTGAGGGTATAAATATAAACCCATCAGTTTGCGTCTTGACTGATGAGCAGCATGGGGATTTGTGGTTGCTTCACAAAATCAGAGACATTAAACAATCCGTTTCATTTAAGTGAACTTGAAACCAATTGAAAACCTGGAAGACTATCCAGCATGATCTGTTTATTATCCAAAAAAGGGGGCTATGCCCCCAAAAAACATCAATAAGAAAGAGAAAAACTGGTGCTCATGGACTCCAGTTTGCCCAAGACCATAGAATCCAATAGAAAATGGCAGACCAGGCTCTCAGGTCACTCAGTGGCAATTTTATTGGATATCAAGTAGACCAGTGGTTCTCAAACCTGTCCTCAGGTCCCCCTAACAAGCCAGGTTTGCAGATATCTGAAGCACAGCACAGGTGATATGATTTTCTGCTCAGTGATTGCAGGATTCAGTCTGCAGTTCCCCAAGGTCAGGGCCGGCCCGTTCATGGAGCAGGGTGGAGCAACGGCGCCAGGCGGCCCTTTGTTAGGGGCGGGATTTTGCCCACCTGTCAAGGGCCACGGCGTGGAGCTCCACCCTACTCCATCAAGTTCCGTAGCCAGGCTGCACCCTCTCAGCGGCACTGGCACCCGCCCCCCTTCACACAAAGAAATGGCAGGCGATGTGAGTTCCCTGCAGGCTGTCTGGCCTTCCCCCCCATTTGCAGGTGACATGGCGCCAGCAGATGTAGCAGGGATTTGCCCGCTGCTGCCGGTGTAATCCCTCAGCCATTGCGCTATGCTCGGCGTCCTTTGACAGGACGCAAGTCGTTTCTCCCTCCCTCCCTCCTGTTCTGGTCGCTCGCGGCTGCCATAGCATTCACGGTTGCTAGGCAACACCAGGAAAAGGAAGACGCATGCAAACATGGCGAATATTCACTGGAGTCCATGCTGACCACAGCCTGCATTCAGACCCCAGTGAACCCGGACCCCCATCACCCTTTATGAGCGGGAAGAGGAGGAGAGGCGGAAGCTGGAGACTGAGAGGCCTGCAGAGGTATGAATCACATTCCAATGATTCTGTGCAGCTCTAACCCCGACCTCCTGCCGCCTGGGATAGTTGAGAGGGGGAGACCCACCAAAGGGGAAAAGAGAAACCTTCCACACCAGTGTAAAGAAAAAAACATGCAAAACATGTGCACATGGGAGCATGTACATGTGTGGATAAGTTTGTGTGTGTGTGCTTGTCTGTGTATGTGGATGTGTGTGACTGTGGATGTGTGTGTGACAGTGGGCCCAGGATATGTGGCGCGCTGAGATACTCGTACACACCGCACATTACTGTGATTTTGATATGAGTTTTATTGCTGTGGAGCTCTTTGATACGCTCTAACACTCCGCACATTGTAATTTTTATTGCTGTGGAGCTCTGTGATACGTTCATACACACCACACATTGCTGTGAGTTTTATTGCTGTGGGGGCTCTGTGATATGCTCATACACACTGCACATTACTGTGACTTTTATTGCTGTGGGGCTGTGAGATACGCTCATACACATTGCACATTTCTGTGACTTTTATTGCTGTGGGGCTGTGAGATACGCTCATACACAATGCACATTTCTGTGACTTTTATTGCTGTGGGGCTGTGAGATACGCTCATACACAATGCACATTACTGTGACTTTTATTGCTGTGGGGCTGTGAGATACGCTCATACACATTGCACATTTCTGTGACTTTTATTGCTGTGGAGCTCTGTGATACGCTCATACACACTGCACATTTCTGTGACTTTTATTGCTGTTGAGCTCTGTGATACGCTCATACATGTCACGTGTTTTGTTTTGGGGGGGCAGCATTTCATCCTTCGCTCCAGGCAGCACAGTGGCTTGGGCCGGCCCTGCCCAAGGTGATCCTTAAAACCTGGCCTGTTAGGGGGACCTGAGGACAAGTTTGAGAACCACTGAAGTAGACAATCAGGGTTATTCAGAGAGAGGTGAAAAGCAGGAGAATGGCTGGAGAATTGAAATTTCTAGATCAAGATAGCCAAACCAGAAAAATTCTCCCAGTTATCTCACTTTCCAAATCGGCTATTTTGACCTAGAATTTTCCATTCTCCAGCCATTCTCCTGCTTTTCACCTCTCTCTGAATAACCCTGTATGTTTCTGACCTTGGCAAGTGCATGAGTCTGAGCTGATTGACCGCTTTCAGGGTGGAGGGAAGCCCTCTGCTTTGGAATGCTGTCAAAGAAAGTTGAAAAAGCCAGGATGGGACACTCAGTTTTCCATGACCATTTAATAGGCTTGTGCACAGATTTTTTTTTCGGTTCGATTCGATTTGATTTTTCGGATTTTTAAACTTTTCGATTCGGCTCGTTTCGACCAATTTCTGTTTCGATTCGGTTCGGCTCGACTCGTTTTTCGTGGACATTTTTTTTTCGGAATTTCGACCATTTTTCGTATTTTCGTGTCACTTAGCTCGGTTTTGTATTGACTTTTCGTATTTTCGGAAATTTTCGTTTTTCGGAATTGTAAATGGTTTCGGAATTTCGACCAGTTTTCGTATTTTAGTGTCACTTAGCTCGTTTTTTGTATCAACTTTCGTATTTTCAAAATTTTTCGTTTTTTTCGGAACGTCTGTTCTCCTCGTTTCAAAGCTATAAATTTCGATTTGACACATTTCAAGTAGATTCGAAAATTCGAAAATATTTCGTTTCGGCTCAGAAAACTTTTCGGATCTGCCATTTTCGGATCTAAAAATTTTCGGAAATTCGGCCGCATCCGAAAACACGAATCGGGAAATTTCGTGAAAATTCCAAAATTCCGAAACCCAAAACGCACATCCCTACCATTTAATTAATGTGACCGTTAGTGGTTTGAGTGTCCCTGTAAGATATATGCGGATACAGGCAACAAGCAGCCTCACTGTACAGATTTAAAGTGTCACCATCAACACAACACTTTTTATATGTGGAGTGACTTTTTGTAATGTTAGGGTTGCTCTCTAAGACCTGGAAAGGTGGAGTATTGGTATTGGCTTGTGATTTTTAGGTTTAATTAACTGATTTGGAAAATTATACAGCCCTGGTACATCATTGATCCCATTGTTATATCTTACATTTTGTGAAACGCTCGCAGTACTCCACCATCTCTCACCGCTTACTAGAGGTGTGCGTTTCATTTGGTAACGAATCGCAATTCGGCTGAAGTACTTCCGAAATAAGTTATTGATTTTGTACGAATTGCGATAGAAACGTAACGTTGTATAACGAATTGATTTGTTTCAATTCCTTAAAATGAATCGATTCGTTATGACTTTTCACCCAGGTGGAATGATTAACAGTAGCCTCGACCAATCACTGCATTACTTTGCTTGAAAAAGTTAACAGTGTTAGGCCAATCACCGTTCTGCATCTGTCTTCAGTCTGTGGCCAATCAGATCATATTTTAACCATAATTGACTTGTTTTTACAGCCAGTAATTTTGATCATGTGACAGACAGTTGTCCAATGAAGGCTAGGATGGTCAGGTTATCACCATGGGGATGGTACGGAATTAAATACCACTGGCAAAACGTTTTTCCGTCAATTTGGCTAGTGTGGAGAGACATAGAGCAATTTGGCTAGTGTAGCAGAGACATAGAGCAATTTGTGTTTTCTTCTGTGTGATCTCGCTTAGTGAATAACCCCTGAAGTGACGTTTTTACTCTCTTTTATGCATTGCTTATTGATAATGGGTTTGTTAAAAGTTTGAAATGAAGTGAAAAAAAAACAACAAAACAATCAAATTGCACTTCTATTTTACATCGTTCTCCGATTTGCTGTCTTCAGTGGAAATTCCGAAATATTCATTGCAATTCAGTTCCTTTTTGTAGATAACAATGTAGCACTTAGGGAAAAAGAGAGCTGCCAGAATCCCCAAGCAGCTGCTTAGAATAAAAACCATCTGAATAAGAGATTTGTAGGGCATGGCAGTGCTTGCGTAAGTGGGTATGAAAATAATCCATGCCATGATCATAGTGAGCATGGCGAACGTAATATCTCTTGCCAAGTTGTATTGATTGACGGGGGCTTCGGCCATGAAAGAGCATATGAAAGAAACCAAGACAAAAATGCCATTGTAGGCAAACATCAACGAAAACTGAAGCAAGGGCTCGTATTGGCAACTGAGGTGGATTTCCAAAGCACTTACCTTTACAGAAGCTACGGAAAAGGGGCTTGAGTATAGCACATACAACATACCAAAACACATTTGACCTAAGAAAGAGCAAACAATGATTATCCAGCTTCCCCGGTTAAGAAGCCAGTGTAGACATGATCCAGGGGAAGGAGAAACAACAAGTTTGATGGATTTCACCAGTATAGGTCCAAGGAAAGTAGTAAAGCTGACGGAAAGGAACGGTTGCTGCAGGAGGCACATTATTTGGTTAGGTTGGCCGATATAGAAGAAGACGGACAGGCAAACTGAGGATAGACCCAGCATGACGAGGCAGATCATGTGTCTACCAGAAGCAAAGACCACCGCCGTGTTCTGGTACTTGATAAACAGTAACACCACTCCCAAAATAAGAAGCAAAATGACCGTCATTAACATAAAAATGCCAATAACCCAGTAGTCCCCCCATGTGAGAAAGTGGAAGGTAGGAAGCTGGCATGCTTTACTTCCAGGCTTGGACCATTCACCTGCAGGGCAAGGCGAACACTCTGCAACACAAAAACATAAGTTGTTAGAGAAGACAGAAGCTAACTGGCTCATTTACAATTCAGTTATTTTAAGAGGTACTCTAGGGATATAACAGAAGGATGGAAATCGAAGGGGTTACACGTTGACCTCTCCTGATACTCTCCACACCTCCCAACTCCAGTTTAATCCCTAGATTGAGTATAATACTCTGCTACAATACATAGAAACATAGAAAAATGTCGGCAGATAAGAACCTTTCGGCCCATCTAGTCTGCCCAATTACATGGATACTTAACCTGGATTTATCTTTTGTTTAGGATAGCCTTATGCCTATCCCATGCCTGCTTAAATTCAATTACTGTTTTGGCCTCTACCACTTCAACTGGAAGGCTGTTCCATGTATCCACCACCCTCTCAGTAAAATAATGCTTCCTGATGTTACTTTTAAACCTTTGCCCCTCTAATCTAAGACTATGTCCTCTTGTTTTGCTACTTTGTTTCCTTTTAAATATACTCCCTTCCTCTACCTTGTGGATTCCCTTTACATATTTAAATGTTTCTATCAGATCTCCTCTGTCTCGTCTTTTTTCCAAGCTGTACATGTTAAGATCATTAAGCCTTTCCTGGTAACTTTTCTCCTTCAAGCCGTACACCATTTTAGTAGCCCTTTTCTGAACTCTCTCTAAGATGTCTATATCCTTCTGGAGATATGGTCTCCAGTACTGCACACAGTACTCCAAGTGAGGTCTCACCAGTGCTCTGTACAGTGGCGTGAGCACTTCCCTTTTCCTACTGCTAATACCTCTCCCTACACAACCAAGCATTCTGCCAGCATTTCCTGCTGCTCTATTACATTGACTACTTACCTTTAGATCCTCTGAAATAATAACCCCTAAATCCCTTTCCTCAGATGTTGAGGTTAGGACTGTATCAAATATTCTATATTGAGCCCTTGGGTTTTTACGTCCCAGGTGCATTATCTTGCACTTATCCACGTTAAAACTCAATTGCCACAGCTCCAACCATTTTTTTAGTTTACCTAAATCATTTGTCATTTGGCTGATCCCTCCAGGAACGTCAACCCTGTTGCAAATCTTTGTGTCTGTAACGTTGGGAGCTTCCAGCCCTACCTGTGTGCTTGAGGGCAGCATATCTGATGCTGCTCGCTGACCAATGCCAGTTTAAATGGAGACAGGCAGGGAGGTGGTTGCATGAGGCGCAGCTTGAGTGGGGGGCGTGGCCTGGTGAAGGTCTTTAAAAACCCTCAGTGTATTCTCAGCAGTTGCCAGATCGTTGTTATCCATACCTGAGCTCCTTGTACCTGACTGCTATATTGAATTAACCCGTTATTGACCTCTGCTTGTTTCTGACTATTCTGCCTTCTGTTGCCCTAGACCATTTTCTTGTACTACGCCACTGCTCTGATATCGACCCGGCTATTCCTTTTGACCATTCTGAACTCTGTATTCCTGATTCTGGCTCGGCTGACTACTCCCTGTGTTGTTAACCCTTTCTGTCTAGCTAGTTTACCTGGCCAATTCTAAGGACCAGACAGTTAGAGATCTTTCACGGCTACTCTGTTGGTAGCTTCTGGGCTCTGTGGAGTGTTGGGTGTTAAGTACTGCGTGGTGAAATCTGGGAACCATGACAGTGTCATCAGCAAAAAGACATACTTTTCCATTAATACCTTCTGCAATATCACTAATAAAAATATTAAATAGAATGGGTCCAAGTACTGACCCCTGAGGTACCCCACTGGTAACAAGACCTTGCGCCGAATAAACTTGCGCCGGATACATGCCGGGCTCCCGCAACGTTGGTCCTCATTTTATAAGTTGCGACTTTTGTTGCAACTGTGTTGGCCACAAGGCCGGGGGATGCGGGATGTTTGAGTGACCATCCAGCCAATCCAACGGCCCTCAATGCATACTACTATTCTTTTCTGGCCTTTTGCCTCGAAAGTAGATCTGATAGCACTGATCATCCGCTTTCTGGGCTGGGGAAGGCTGAGTCAACAGTTCGGAACTCAACAGAGGGAGGGCAAAAGAGATCACACTCCAGTCACTGTGACCATTCAAATTGCACTGAATGGTCACAATGCCTAGAGCAGGGGTCATCAAACTTGGCCCTCCAGATGTTTTGGAGCTATAAGTATCTGAGCATCATGGAAGATATAGTTCCAAAACATCCGGAGGTCCAAGTTTGATGACCCCAGGCCTAGAGTGTCCCTTTAGGTACAAGTGGCAAAGCAAGCCATATAATGTGGGGTACCATTTGGTAGGTCTCCAGTGACTTTTTGGCTCCCTTTCTCAAATTCCAGGGGATGTGCCAAGTGTATCAGTAACAAGTTAGTGATTTTTGTATTGATCATTAAATGTCCAAATTTACTAAAAAGGAAAAAATATATATTTTATTCTTTTTGATCTAAAAATTTAGAATATTTCAGCCAAATTTGCATTTTTTTTTCAAAAGAATGTACCATTAGACCTCATACTGTATTTTCAATATGTATTTTGTGTTTTGGTTTACAAATCAGAGGTATAGCCTTGTGCTTCAGTGTCTTGTGTTACATATTTCCTTATTCTTGTTTGTTACCTTGTTGCTAATGTTCTTGAAACTGCAAAGCTTTACATGGACCTTAAAACCTCTTTTTCCATCTGGCTATATATTCTCATTGCCTGATTATGATGTTGCGCAGGTGACCTGTTTTAAATCCTTACCTGAAGAGTTCACATAGGTTCCCTCTGGACATGTCAGGCATTCAAAGCAGCAGCTACGGAAACCCTTGGTTACTTTAATCTGGCCCGTCGTGCATTCTCTGGAGCAGGTCGATCGAGGAATCTATGGATTGGAAAGCTTAAATTTAGTTTAAAACCGTGTAAGAAGAAAAGTGAATCCTCAAGCAAAAGGCAATTAACCTGTGCTGTGCATTATAACAGGGTCATGATGTCTGTTCTATGAAAATCTTGGGGCTAGATCACAATACAGCCATTAATGGCGAGCCATGCTTTTTCCCATTTGCAGCTCGCCCTTAACGACCCTATTCTAGCCGAGTTCCTGTATCAGGAATTTGAGCCTGAATATTTTCCAGCCGTTGACCTTTTTCCAGCCGCTCGCCCTTAACGACCCTATTCTGGCCGAGTTCCTGTATCAGGAACTTGAGCCTGAATATTTTCCAGCCGCTGACCGATACCTGCATTGCTGGTCCGTGTCCACCTGTCTATGCTTGTCATTGTCTGCCTGTGCGTGTATCTGTCAGTGTCTGCCTTTGCCTGCCAGTAGCGCGAGTGTGTGTTGAGACCCAAATGAGTCACCGCCGGTCCGTCGCCGTCGCGCAATAGGAACTGAAAGGTGGTGGATTATGCCTGGGCAGGTGAAGCCAGAGGAAACTCTGATGAAGATCCACAGTGGTCCTGACGTGCAAATTGTTTGTCCGACCTGGGTGTAGGGGCGAAAGACTAATCGAACCATGTAGTAGCTGGTTCCCTCCAAGGTTTCCCTCAGGATAGCTGGGCTCACCCCCCCCCCCCCACGTAGTTTGTTCCGGCAAACCAAATTATTAGAAGTCCTGGAGCCGAAATGATCTCAACCTATTGTCAAACTTTGAGTAAGAAGTCCGGCTCGCTGGCCTGGAGCCAGGTGGGAAGTGGATACAGGTTCAGCACCCCTTACGCAGAATGCTCAATAACCGACATTTGGAAGTCTCGGGAAATTCCCGATTTCAGAGTCTTCCAGATTCCAGAATTCCGGATAAGGGGAGCCCGACCTGTACTTTTTTTATAATGTGTGTGTGTTGAGAATTTTGTGAAAGTGTTAGAACTTAATTTGATGAATACATATTAATACAAATGAATGAATTCAGACAGAAAAAAAAATCTTTCTTCAAAAATATAATATTAATTGATCTGATCAGAGTTTACTTTTATTATATATATATTTATTTTTCTTTTAATTCGTATTTCCCATACTTAGCAGTGCATTACCCTCTAGTGGAGAAAGCGGGTTATAGAAAATGTGTATTGAGGGGAAAAAAGGAACTGAAAACTTACCTTTGCAAACACAGCCCACAGTTGGTAAAAATCGAATTAATATGAGAATTGTATCCACACAAACGTGATACAAATACAGCATAACAGGATATTCATGTACGTTTCAAATCACTTAACAACCCTTTTCTTTTTTTATGAAGTTATCCAAGATATATACAGATTCAGTTATGGTTGAATTCTTGCTTTAAAGAACTAGGGCTCTATTACATTCTTCGCGCAAACGTTAACGCATGCGCAAAAACGCATTAACGAGAGGGGCAAAACCCTTTGCGCTGAACGTGGTATTACAATGTCCGCACAAAAAATGTGCGTTAACGTATACCGCGGGTGAACCTGTGCGAACGCTACTGTACTGCGCGTCCTATACTTAACATTGTGAGCGCAAATGCGTTTGTGCGCTGGTGCGCGGATAGTATTACAATCTTAGCGCAAAATTTAACGGACAACGTTTGCGCGCATAATTTTAACGTCTTTGAAAAGCTGGTGGTAACGGCAAATCTGAACGTCCTGGCCGAACCCAAATACACCAGCACGAAAAAAAAAATACAGCAAAGTATAGTTACACATTCTACACATACCCAAACAATAAAGTTGAGAAGTTGTGCGTGTTTTTATTATTGAAGCAGCATATATGCGCAGATTGACATTGACAGGCGCAAAAACTTAACGTGAGGCAATTGTGGTTCTTAATTCAGATTGGATGAATCGCGTGAAAAAACAGTCCGCACACCGATTTCTGCGCGCAATGTTAATGCGCGTGCGTTTTTGCGCGTGCGTTTTACGCACGTTATTTTTTTGACGGATGAAAAAATGCGTGAGGATTTTAATACCAGCGTTGATTTACGCGCGTTAACGTTTAACGCGTCACGCACAAATTCACGCGCTGCGCGAGCATTTTAACGTGAAGATTGTAATACGGCCCAACATCGGGCCTCTTAGATTTATGTGTGACATTTTCAGATTCATCTTGTTCGGAAAATGAATTCCGCTTGGCTAGATCAGCCTCATTTCTCATTCTCAATTCGGCGTGGCACGCTTTATAATGAATGTCATTAATGTTGTTTGTTTTGGGATATTTTTTTTTAACCCGCATTAACAAATTTGGGGCTTGATTTAACTCCATTTCCTCTTTTTTTTTTCTTTTTAAATATCAGCTGATTCAGCTGAAAGAATTTGCCTGGAGCATTCGGGAAAAAAAATGCCTCTGGTCTGAAAAAAAGCTGGCCAGAAAAACGCTAAAAAAAAAGCTTATTTTCTGCCAGTGTCATACAGATTTCTGCCTTTATAAATGATCATTAGAAAAATTTGATGTTTAAAAAATATTTCGGTCTCATGTCCTCCATTTCTCTGCCTGAATAATCCATTTATCAACACCTTTTAGCAGTTTAATCCCTTTCAAAAACCGACATACCGATAAATTGTAATTGAATCGATATAGCCGACATTTAAATTAAAAAGTAGAGATGCGAGAGCCGGTATCCGATCCAAATTTTTTTTCCGGAACCGTAATGCCGGTAAACCTGCATTTGAACTCCCGAATTAAAAATGGCTGAAAACCGGTCAAACAAGGTCCCAATTTTGACCATCTGGCCAAATTAAGTCAAACCTTTGGTTATGTGACAAAGAATTATCCATTCCCTATCAAAATAAAACGTAATTACCTTTGCTCCATTCCATCCTATCATTGACTTCCTGATGGTTAGTTGCTCTTGGAAGTCTCCTACGATAACGAAAGGGCTTCTTCCGTTATATCTCCAAGTCACAATATCGTAGCCAGTGATGAGATTTCCGTAAGAGTCAAAACTAAAAGAGACCCCATTCAAACTGAAGCTCAGATTCCGCATTTCATTCAAGAGCTAAAGGAACATAAATCTCAGTGTTGGTTAAATCCAGATTCAAACTGTCACCTGTTTCTTAAATGAGCCTTAAATCAACAAATAACAAACTAATGACATAATCCATCCTGGTCGATACAATGTGTCCAGCACAATAAAGTAGTTTCACCTTAAACCATTGGGGAATATAGGTATAGTGTGGACACAGGACCCCCCATCCAACCTTTTTCCTGATGGTCCTGTGGGTTGGTGCTACAAGAGGCAAGCGGGAATACTCTGCATACTGGCCCTGTGGTCCATCAGGTTAAAATTCCTCCGCGACTCCGCCTGACGCTGTTGATGGCCCCGCGTTCCCAGGGTGGCCTGGCGCTGCCCCACCTGAGAAACTATTATAATGCGGTACATCTCCTGCGTCTCGTGGAGTGGAGCGCGGGTCTCCCGGAAAAGCGGTGGATTGCTTTGGAGCAGGAGTTGGCTGGGTGTCCTCTTGCCTCCCTCCCCTGGTTGCTAGGTACTGCTGCCCATCATAGCGTCCCCACACACCCGACGATTACTGCTACCCTGCAGATCTGGCGACGTTTGCAACGCACCACATCAATAGCACCCTGGCCCTCCCCGTTAATCCCGCTACAGTATTTGCCAGCATTCTCTCCGCGATTGCTCCCAATCTCCGATGACGAGGCGCCACGGTCTCCCCTCCCTGGCGCGTACATAACCAGAGACCGACCTAAATTACCACGCGAAATTCCCTGGCACACCCGGACTCCTTCCTTACTTGCTTTCATCTCCATGGTCTTACGTCATATCTGCGTACTCTGGCCCCTTTGGAGAAATTCACACGACCGCTGACTGAATTTGAACGTTTGGTTAGCCGACGGACCACTCCTGCGCATGGCATCTCACGACTGTACGGCACCCTGCAATCTCTATCCCCCCTGGTACCCAAATACGTAGAGGGGTGGGAGTCTGATTTCCAGCAAACCTTTACGGAGGAGGAATGGCGACAGATCTTTACTTTGACCACGTCCTGCTCTATCGCCACTCGGGCACAGGAAACGGCATATAAATTGTTGTCCCGTTGGTACAGAACGCCTGCCAGTATTGCCACATACTCTGGAGACCCTATTGCCTCATGTTGGAGATGTCGAGCCCCAGGGGCGGACATTCTGCACATCTGGTGGTCCTGTCCCGGCTCCAGCCGTTTTGGAGACAGGTCCACACTGTTATTAGTAAGATCTCTGCATCCCCACCGGAGTTTACCCCGGCAGCCATGCTGCTCCATCACACTCCCCTACCCATCTCCACATATAAAAATTCACTTGATATCCGCCTGTTAAATGCCGCTAAAGCGGTAGTACCAAGACATTGGAAGTCCCCTACTGCCCCGTCATTTAGGGAATGGTTGGATGAAGTGCAGCGCATCAGGGATGTTGAGGACCTGATCCATCAATCATCGGGCAGGGTGGCCACACACCTGCGACGATGGTTTTACTGGACCGAAGCGACCCGTTTTTTCCCGGACCCCCCGCTCCCCATTTTGCAAATACCGGATCGCTAAGTGGTCACTGATTTCCCGCCCCCACCTCCCTTTGTTACTCCAACCCCCTCCCTCCTCACTTAGATCTCACCCCCACTTTTACACTGATTGTTACACTGTACTGTTCTGCCGCATGTACTGTCACGCACAATATTGCAGTTTATCCCTTTACCCATTAGCGTACGTTTTCATTTCGTCATAAACCTGCATTATAGCTGTACTTCATAGACTGGATTAGAATGGATTTTTATGACTCTGATGTACCCTTCTGAACTGCATATCTTGTATCACTGAACCAATGTAACACTGTAAAACTCAATAAAATTTATTACAATAAAAAAAAAAAAAAAAAATCCTATGAGAGCTGCTCACTCACACGGGGTAACTAGATATCACGAGCAGGACGCAAAATTCACAAAGATTCACTGTAAGGAGTGAGAATACAGATGCTAGAAAGCGTCAGCTCAAAGATGATACTAAAAAAGTGCATTTTCAGCAGACCATAACTTACAGGGTTATTCAGAGAGCGGTGAAAAGCAGGAGAATGACTGGAGAATGGAAAATTCTAGGTCAAAATAACCAATTTGGAAAGTGAGATAAGGCTAGGGTCAGACGAACGTGATTTCTACGGACTGTACGTCCGTGCACACGGACGTACGTCAGTACGGAAGACACAGTAGTGGCCACACAGTCCGTTTTTTTCACTGACAAATATTTTGACGGATGTAGGAGGGAAAATAAATTAAAAAGCAAAACCATTTTGTCCGTGAAAAATGCTGGACGTATAAATGCAGTCCGTCTGACCACGTTCCATCACTCACACACAAAGCTATGCGGACGTTGCGGACGCAGCGCACTTTGTGCGGCCGTTCTAGCGGTTGTACGTTCTTGCCTGCCTTGCGTCCGTGGGCCGCGGCCGTTGTGCGTCCGCAGTTCATTGCGGACGTACTTCGTGTGTCGGCTCCAATGGGCTTTCTGTCATGCTATCACGGACGTACTTTTAGGCTAGGGTCAGACGAGCGTGATTTCTACGGACTGTACGTCCGTGCAGTACGGACATCGTCAGTACGGATGACGCAGTAGTGGTCACACAGTCCGTTTTTTCACTGAAGTTATTTTTGACGGATGTAGGAGGGAAAAATAAATTACAATGAAAAAACATTCTGTCCGTCAAAAATGCTGGACGTATAAATGCAGTCCGTCTGACCATGCTCCATCACTCACACACAAAGCTATGCGGACGTTGTGGACGTGGCGCACTCCGCACGTCCGTTCTAGCAGTACTACGTTCTTGCCTAACCTGCGTCCGTTTGCAGCGTCCGTCATGCGTCCGCAGTTCAGTGCGGACGTACTTCGTGTGTCAGGCTCCAATGGACTTTCTTTCATGCTATCACGGACGTACTTTTAGGCGCAATCACGGACGTGAACACTACGCTCGTCTGACACCAGCCTAAATGGGAGAATTTTTCTGGTTTGGCTATTTTGACCTAGAATTTTCACTTCTCCAGTCATTCTCCAGGTTTTCACCACTCTCTGAATAACCATGTTAGTTTCACATGGAACCCCCACTCGACTTAAAACGTTTGTCTCAATTAAATGAAGACCACAAAACTAAAATCTTCATGGTGATAGTGGTAGAGGCCAAAACAGTGATTGAATTTAAGCAGGCATGGGATAGGCATAAGGCTATCCTAAACAAAAGATAAATCCAGGTAAAGTATCCATGTAATTGGGCAGACTAGATGGGCCGAAAGGTTCTTACCTGCCGACATTTTCTATGTTTCTATGATGAGATACACATGACATTCCTAAGGAGCACACACACTCACACACACACATCCATCCTCAAAATTCCAATCAAGACTGTTTTGAATTTTTTTATCCATTGATTGCATCATTCAAACATTTTTTTTCCATATGTGTAAGGCTAGGGTCAGACGAACGCATTTGTCACGTTGTCCGTGAAAAAGTGCAGTCGAACGAACGTACGTATTTTTTCCCGGAATACGCGACAGCGGTCATACGATGCGCCTTTTCGTCCGTGATTTTGTACGGATCATCAATAAAACACTTTTTGCATCTGGACGTTATGTTAGCCGGACATTAGCAGCGTCTGACGTCTCCTAATCACACACACACGCCGCTATGCGGCCGCAGCGCACTCTGTACGTCAGTAGTAGCGGTTTGACGTTCTATAAAAAATGCGCTCGTTGGCCACTTGCGTTGCGCAGACGAACGTTCGTGCGGCCGTTCGTCGTATGTTCCCCGGCATTGGACGTCATTTGCTGCTAGCGCGGCCGTGATTTCGTGCGGCTAAACGCACGTTAAAACTGCGCTAGTCTGACCCTAGCCTTAATGTTTGTGTTATTATGTGGCACAGCTACACAACAGGTAGCCAGGTCTATCTGAAAGAAGCTTGTTAGTTTGACAGGTATATGTCAACGAAGAGGTGTATTTGTGTGGAATAGAAGTATTTATATATATGGTGACTGCCCAATGACAATCAACAAAAAAGGTTTTCATCCGGGGCCTTAGTTGGAATAATATACATACATACAGAAAAAATGGCATCGTGCCCGTACTCACCAGAGCGGCTGCAACAACCAGGATTAACAGCCCAGTTCAAGTATAAAACATAACAAGGAAAAAAAAGGTGTCATCTGCGCTCGTTTCTATATATTGCCTTGTGCAACAAAACACTGTCAGAGGTTTTAGTTTGCTTAAATGGCCATTGAAGCGTAAGCTCACTCGCCCCATCAAGGCACCTCTTGATAGAGTGAGTCCTAACTAGGGATGAGCTGTTCGGTTCGATCAGTTCGGAGTTCAATTCGAACATTGGCAGTTCGAAAGTTTGCAAACTTCGAACTTTTTGGCGTGTTCGGCTCAAGTTCGAATTTTTTTTTTTAAAAAAAAGTATAAAAAATGCTTAAAAAATACAAAAAAATCTAGAAATAAAGAGACTCTTTACTGCAGAATATTATAAGCAACAGTTTATTAGATATTGAATTAAGAACTAATGTCTAGGTGCAAAGATTCTCACCTCTAAATGACCTGTGCTCTCAAACGGCGTAAACAACAGGTGTTTAATTAGTGTTTGGAAATAACATGTGCTTCTAATTAGTCCGGTCTCATGAATTTGATACATTGTATGCAGACTGAGAGTGCTAGGTGTCGTGTGTGGATCTGTGATGGCGATGTTTCCATACATCCTACAAATCCACCACTTCACGGGCAGGTTATGGGGACCTCCTAGGCACGATATTTGAAGGAATTTTTCGCTTTTATTTTTAACCCTTATTTTATGGAAAACTCACTGTTCCTTTAACCCTTTCACTGCTGAGGCATTTCACCGCTGTGTGCGGAGCTAATTTTTACCGCTTTCGCTCATCATGTTTAAACGCGATTTGAAGCCACATTTTATTATACGACCCAGACATATTATATATCGTTCTTTCCGGCAGACTTGGCAGATACATAATATATCTTTTTTATATGTATACGTCATGTTCTGCCTATATTTTATAACAAAAAATGCAATAAAACTTAAATTTTTAATCATCTGCAGCGTGTAAAGTGTTTTTTTTTACCTTTTATCACATGAACATTTGCGGTTATATTTTCTATGGGGTACAAAAATTAGAAATGGGGACTTATTACATTTTTTGGGGGGAATTATGTGATTTTTAGCAAACGCAAATAGAAAAAAATCCTTAGTGCAGCATCATTGTTCACATTATAATTGAAATATGAATAATATTGCTGCATTAATAAAAATAACACACAAAAAAAATTCATGTTTTTTTTTTTTTTTTTTTTACTTTATACCTGGTCATGTTGGGTATCATTCAAAAGACCATCCTCAGGCCTTTCGATTGACACCCTCCATGACCCCCTACGGTTCTGGAGATATTGGGGTTCAAATGAACCCCCTATCTCCACCAGGGGATTCTGGGCAGCTAGGGGTTCCCCGGCTATCTGACGTCATCACGCTATGCGTGAGGATGTCAGGCAGTGAGGGGGGACCCGGGGGTGGAGCCGCCATCCAAGATGGCGGCCCCCACCGGAGCTAGGCCGCACTTCGGCGCCGCAAGGCGCCGAAGTGCGACCCGGTGCCTAAGGGGTTAAAACCAGGCACCGCTTAAAAGGGGAGACCCTCCCCTTTTAAGCGGTGTCTGTTTTTTTTTTGTGGGACCTCCCGATCGGGAGGGAGAGGGATCCGAACGGATCCTCCCCTCCCTTCCAGGCGATCTCCCGGCATTGCCGGGGGTCGCCTGGAAATCACGTCATCGCGCATGGCGCGATGACGTCATTTACGTCAGGAGGAGCTTGACTTCAGCGTCTGAGGACGCTGAAGTTAGAACGCTGCGGGACCCCGGACAGAGAGGTGAGTATCTCCACCGGGGGTTCCCGCGAAGCTGATGACGTGTGGGACACGTCCTCCTCAGCATACAGCGGGAGTAACTGAGGACGTGTCCCACACGTCATCAGCAGTGAAGGGATTAAAAACGTCCTTTTTTTAAACTTTTTGTCCTTTTTTCCTGTCCCCCAGGGCACTACCCGGACCCAGACATTGTTTTTAAATGTTTCTATACATCCTAGAAATCCGCCACTTCCCGGGCAGGTTATGGGGACCTCCTAGGCACGATATTAGAAGGAATTTTTCATTTTTATTTTTAACCCTTATTTCATGGAAAACTCCCTGTCCTTTAAAAACATTTTTTTTTTACTTTTTGTCCTTGTTTCCTGTCCCCCAGGGCACTACCCGGACCCCCATACACCTTTTATGGCAAATATCTAGCATATATGCCCTCTTGGAGGGCACTCTAAAAATCGAACTTTGAGTCCCATTGACTTGTATTGAATTCGTGTTCGTGTTCGAATATTAACTTTTGAAAAGTTCGAGTTCGAATGCGAACCGAACTCGGGGGTGTTCGGCTCATCCCTAGTCCTAACCAATGTAACAAGAGGAGCAGCTTTTGGTAGATTAGTTAGGACTCACTCTACCAAAAGGTGCCTTGATGGGGCGAGTGAGCCTACGCTTCAATAGCCATTTAAGCAAACTAAAACCTCTGACAGTGTTTTGTTGCACATGGAATTATATAGAAACGAGCGCAGATGCCATTTTTTTTCCTTAGTTGGAATAAGACCATTTTTTGCCTATTTACCTAATTATTAGGCTAGCTCTGTGATTAGCTGAACGCTGTAGACCAGTGGTTCCCAACCGCAGTCCTCAAGTACCCCTAACAGGCCATGTTATTGGGAAGACCGCAAAGTTTTGGCCATCAACTGGCCTTTCCCAAGGAGCTTGAGAAAGACCACTTGATGGCCGAAATGTAGCTGACTTTCCAATATAACCATGCTTTCCCAAGCCTTTGTGAAGTGCTTTGGCCCTCTTCGTTTTAGCACAGCTATTCAGAGGCAAGTACTTTATTAGCGCTAGCCCTGGAAGGAAGAACAGGGCATCCTAATAGCAACAGCGGTGCCGGACGCTGCCACACGTATCGGCTCCTGGAGTCTAGTGAGATTGTGCAGAGCTGCGGAGGAACCACGATGGGAGACTATGAACTATTTGTTCCCAGTCTCATTCTGCTCCCAACAAGAGGAAGCTGTGGATCGCGCTGCCCTCTACACTGCGGGAAGAAAGGTATGGGATTTTTAGGGTGTTGGGTCAGTGTATTAAGTGATTTTGCAAATGCAGAATCACTTAACACCAGCTAATCAGTGAAATACCATCTCCTGAATGGAAGCGCAACCTGCCTTGGAATAGCTAGGCTTCCATTCATAGGTGCAAACTAATGCCTTATTATACAAAAAGTATAGCTAGCATTAAATTAGATTACGGACGCACAGGGAATTGCGACACTCAAGCTGCAAGCCCAGTTTGCGTAAAGAAGGGAATAGTGTTTCCCGGTTACAAGATAATTATAGGAGATGTATAAGGTCTTATGTAGTTATCATAATGACAAGTGTCATTGCTTCATGAGCAAGAAGATTCAGAATGTAAGTTCTGCTTTTCGAACACTGGCGGGCTACAAGAAAATATTAATATTACGCCTCAGTGAGGGGAAAAGAGAAAGTGCATTGAATAGTATTAATAGTTAAAATTTAAGTACGGGAAGTGAAGTTAAGAAAATAATCAGTAAATTATAAACAGTAAGCTGTTTCTCACTAGATCCTTTCATATGAAGACGTTCAATCATATCTTCACGTCTGACTGTTTTTAACCACATAATTTATATAGCAGTGCCGTTAATTAAATACAAAATCTACTGGTTATACTTACATAAAAACTACCATAAGAATGATTTATGATGTATAACTGTGTATCAAATGATTCATTTCAAGTCCTAATTAATCACAGCTTGACTCCATGGTGTTCTAGCTCAGAAATATGTCTACGAACTACATCTACACATCTTGCGTCAAAGCAGTGTTCAGGGGGAAGGACGCCCCCGAGAAGACGTTTTACCTCAATGTCCTGTCTGATATTGAGGCAAGAAAACAGCAGGTTGTCATGAAAATTCTCAGAGAGCCTAGTAGACGAGTATGGATGTGAAGAGGGTATTTTAGAACTGACCGTGAAGTAATGTCCCATTTCCGAAAAGAAAGCAGTGTGCAGGTGCTGTGTAGAAGTGTGTGCAGCTATCAACAGGCACTGGTCACTCACTTGCACGCCAACCCAGGAAAAGCTAAAAACAGCAAAATATGGCAGAGCGCACATCAACAGCACTATATAATTATATCTCTGGAAATAAGCAACAGAAATCTCATTTGAGTATACTCATAAACAGCCACCCTGAAACGAGTATGGCGCGTTTTGATGATAAGCATCTTCACTGAGGTGCGTCGAAACGCGTCAAGCTAGTTCTAGGATTGCTGTCTATTACTTTACTCACCCGTGATTTCTGCTGCATATTTTCATATTTATAAGTATTTTTGTTGTGCGCTCCCCCATATTTTGCCATCATCTTTGCTAAATTATATTTTCTACAGGTTTTGGGACAACGTTTATTAACTTTTTATATGCTACGTAAAAGAATAACACATAAAAATGAATATATTTGCCCCAGTAGCTCAAACATGGATATATTTGCCCCCAGTAGCTCAAACATGAATATATTTGCCCCAGTAGCTCAAACATGAATATATTTGCCCCAGCACCTCAAACATGGATATATATTGCCCCCCCCCCCGTTGCTCACCAGCTCTGAGGGCCCGCGGGTCGGTAGGGGCCCGGTTTGGGGCGACACAGTGGGCCCCCGCCAGTTTCCCTCTGATGATCATCAGTGCACTTAACAGGCAGCCAGCGGCACACTCTGTAAATGCCACGGTGGCACCTGCAGCGTGCCTGCATCCCAGTCTAAAACTGGAGCAGGCACGTTGCACTGGCGCCACCCCTCACGTGACACGTCATGTGAGGGGGCAGCGCAGGCACCACTGCAGCGTTTACAGAGTGTGCCGCTGGCTGCTTGTGTGCACTGATCACTGATCATCACAGGGAAACCGGTGGGGGCCCACTATGAGGCCCCAAACTGGCGCCCCTAAAAAAAACTGCGCCCGGGGCCACTGCCCCCCCAGCCCCCCCACGCTACACCACTGTCTGCAAGTCACCTTCTGGTGCCTCGATATCGAATATAGAAAATGTGGTGGTCCGCAGGAGCAGTGTAAAGGAATTTCATTTGTTGCAGCTGAAATACAGTTGCGTTTGGCGTTCTGGCTTCAGAACATGTCCCTAAAGTTTCAGCAACATGGGCAAGATCCAAGGTGCTAACACTTTTTAAAACAATTTGGGAATGGGTCCCAATGACATCTCCCCAGCTGATCCCGCATGGAACTCAGAACTGCAGTAACTCCTTTTTTGCCAGTAGATGATGACATAATACCTGCAACATATTCCCTGAAAAATCTATGTTGTGGCCATATGTTAAATATTACATTTTATGAGGAATTGCCCAAAGCTTAGAATTTAACTTCCAAAATTTAAATTAATTACTTCTAATCATTAAATTCTCTCCTGGCCTAATCTATATCTCGTGATGTTTTTTGTCCATGCTTTGGATGTTTGTTATCAAATTTCCACAATTGCTAAACTCTATAGAAAAACAGATACTTACTTGATGAGGAAATACATTGTATCTATTTGTAGAACAATTACTACTTTGACTATTCATAATGTTGTGCAATGCGTGACTTGCACAGTATACAGCCGTGTACACTCGGTATGCGAGATTTTGTGTATTGGGATCCAAGATTACTGAGATGTTATCTGGAGACAATAGACTGCACTCTTTGCATTGAGCCTGAAGATCCTGGAATTGATGCATATCTTCTGGGTTCATATTTTGGTTGGGGAAAGTAGAATTCTGTAGAAGGTTTCCTTGTTGGATCTGGGATAACATGTGGCGTATGTAATCCTCATACCCAGGTATCGTTTTGCTCTTAAAAGTGAATCCAATGACTGTGCCTATGTCCTGCATGCCGGGCAACTCGTGAATGGTACTGGAGAGAGACCAACTGGTGCTGGCGATCCAAACCATCTTTAGTTGGTGGTTAATGGCAGTTTTCAGAAAGCTGTACGTTTGGGATGGAGAACTGATCAGCACCGTGACGTTAACGCCGCTCTGTTTGAGTTCCAGAATAATATGTTGCAATGATCCATTGATAGCAGAACTGGTCGCACCTTCTGGAATGTAAGCTTCATAGGCCAGGCAGACACTGCTTTTGAAAGCTTGGTTGCTGAATTCCAAAGATCCTTGCTTTCCATATTCATCTGTGCTTGCCACTAAAGCTACCCAATTCCACTGAAACTCCTTCAGCAACTGGACTATGCCTTGTGCCAAAAGAGAGTCACTTGGAACAGTGCGGAAAAAGGATTGGAATGTGAGCTTGTTACTAAATCTTTCACTGGAAACTTCAAAAGTGATCTGAAAAATAGAGGTATTTAGAAATCAATGATATATACTGCTTGATGATTCTTGCATTTCATTTCATAGCTGATTTTTGCTCTTCGTATCCACCTACCTAAATTTGTCCCTCTGCACTTATGCTTTCATGTTTGCGCTACGTGTAAATGTTAAAGGCTGACTGTCCACTGGGTCCATAGTTGGACAACCAACTTGGCCATCCAACTACGGACAACTTTTTTGATCGATCTTGAACGATCTGAGTCATCCACTGGAAGCGAATATGGATGACCCAGATTGACCGATGGGAAGATCGCTGAACTGAAAGAAAAAAAGAACATCCCGCAGCCGAACGGTGCCGAAGACATACAAAAAATTTTGCCTAAAAAATACTCCAAACATTCCCCAAAAAATCTGTAAATAAAAATACTTTTGCTGCGGGTGAAAAAAAAAAAAAACGTTGAATAAAAAATAAATAATAACAAAAAATATTTTTTTACTTTGAATCATATTGGATTCGCCTGTTGAACTGAATCACTTCTCTATGGGACAATTTCCCTGACTCGGCACTGCGGTTTAACTATACAATTCATCTTTTTCACATGTAAATTTGAATGGATTAGGCAGTGGCTGAGTGACAGGCAACAGAGGGTTGTGGTAAATGGAGTTTATTCGGCGCAAGGTCTTGTTACCAGTGGGGTACCTCAGGGGTCAGTACTTGGACCCATTCTCTTTAATATTTTTATTAGTGATATTGCAGAAGGTATTAATGGAAAAGTATGTCTTTTTGCAGATGACACAAAGATTTGCAACAGGGTTGACGTTCCTGGAGGGATCAGCCAAATGACAAATGATTTAGGTAAACTAAAAAAATGGTCGGAGCTGTGGCAATTGAGTTTTAACCACTTCGCTGCTGGTGTGCTGAGGACGCGCTGAGCGCGTCCTCACATTGGGGTCAGCGTTCGGCCGGGTTCCGGCCGATCGCTGGCCCCTCCGGTGCGGGCTGACATCCTGGATGTCAGCCCGGCATCCGGACCAGCAGCCGCCAGAATTAGGTGTCATCGCGGGGGCGCGATGACACCTAATTCAGGCGCCCCCCGCATGTGCGGAGGAGGCGCCTGAAAGGGAGGGGGGGAGGTCCTTCGGACCTCTCTCCCTCCCGATCGGCGGCGCACAGGGGGTTAACCCAGGCATCATTTGGAAGGGCACAGCCTGCCCTTCCAAATGATGCCTGGCATTAACCCCTGGGGAGCTGGATCGCGAATCGGCGCTGAAAAGCGCCGGTTCGCGATCCTTTCCCGGAGCTGGCCGACATCTTGGATGTCGGCCAAGCCTCCGGGAACTCCCCCAGAGGACTGGCGTCATCGTGCGTAGCACGATGACGCCAGTCCTAGAGTTAACCCCTAACTGCCACCAACTGTGGAGATAGGGAGTTCCAATGAACTCCCTATCTCCCGATCCGTGGCAGCTAGGGGTTAAATTTTGGTATCGTTGGATCAGCCAGAGCATGGCCGTTCCAACGATACCAAACACTACAGTGAAAAATTTTGTAAAAAAAAAAAAAATGAAAAATAAAAATAAAAAAAAATTAAAAAGAAAAATTAAAAAAAAATTAAACACTTTTTTTTAATTTTTTTGGGTTTGTTAATGCAGCAATATTGTTCCCATTTCAATTATAATGTGAACAATGATGCTGCACTAACGATTTTTGTATGCGGTGCGTTTGTTAAAAATAGTGTCATTTTCCCCAAAAAAAAATGTAATGAGACCCCATCTCTAATTTTTTTAACAAGCGCACCCCATACAAAATATAACCGCAATTACTCGCATGTTAAAATGTGGAAAAAAACACTTTACACATTGTAAATTATTGAAAATACATATTTTATTGCATTTTTTGTTATAATATACAGACATGACATAACGTATACATATAATAATGACATATTATGAATCTACCGAGTCTGACGGAAAGAACGATATATAATATGTCTGGGTCATATACTAAAATAAGCCTTCAAAACACGTTTAAACATGATGCGCAAAACAGGTAAAAATGACCTCAGCATAGGGGCGGGAAAAGCCTCAGCAGCGAAAGGGTTAATGTGGATAAGTGCAAGATAATGCACCTGGGACGTAAAAACCCAAGGGCTGAATATAGAATATTTGATACAGTCCTAACCTCAACATCTGAGTGTTGGGATTTAGGGGTTTATTATTTCAGAGGATCTAAGGGTAAGTAGTCAATGTAATAGAGCAGCAGGAAATGCTGGCAGAATGCTTGGTTGTGTAGGGAGAGGTATTAGCAGTAGGAAAAGGGAAGTGCTCATGCCACTGTACAGAGCACTGGTGAGACCTCACTTGGAGTACTGTGTGCAGTACTGGAGACCGTATCTCCAGAAGGATATAGACATCTTAGAGAGAGTTCAGAGAAGGGCTACTAAAATGGTGTACGGCTTGAAGGAGAAAAGTTACCAGGAAAGGCTTAATGATCTTAACATGTACAGCTTGGAAAAAAGACGAAACAGAGGAGATATGATAGAAACATTTAAATACGTAAAGGGAATCCACAAGGTAGAGGAAGGGAGTATATTTAAACGGAAACAAAGTAGCAAAACAAGAGGACATAGTCTTAGATTAGAGGGGCAAAGGTTTAAAAGTAACATCAGGCAGCATTATTTTACTGAGAGGGTGGTGGATACATGGAACAGCCTTCCAGTTGAAGTGGTTGAGGCCAAAACAGTAATTGAATTTAAGCAAGCATGGGATAGGCATAAGGCTATCCTAAACAAAAGATAAATCCAGGTAAAGTATCCATGTAATTGGGCAGACTAGATGGGCCGAAAGGTTCTTATCTGCCGACATTTTTCTATGTTTCTATGTTTCTAAATTGTCCTATTTTGTCCGACAAATCCCATTCAATTGGGAAAGATAGCTAGTCTGATGTAGTCGCAAAAACTCGTCTGAATTTGTCCGATGGAAGTCGGAGGCAGTGGACAAGGGCTTAATCTCCTGCAAGTTGTGGGATTGGTCTGGGATCTTTTAAGGCCAGAGAGAAGGAGGTTACAGTAGTCAGGGCGGGAGATAATGGAAGCAAAAGTGACGTTTGTGCTTTAAAACCTTTTCCTTCAGTTACAAAATAAAAAAATAGAAAAAAAGATGCAGAAAAAAATAAATTTTCAAAGTAAAAAATATTTTTAAAGTTCCTGCCACAAAGATGAAGAGTAGCAGTTCATGGTCATAGGAGGACTCACCTTCTGATCTATGGGTGAGATCCCCAAAAGCAGTACTGAGTCTGAAATCGGCTAAACAAGACCACCTCTAGGGAAGACTGCCCCGCTTTCCCTGGTTCCTCAACAAGAAGAGTTAATTAATTAATTTTCTCTGATAGGTAGATTCTACCAGAAGTGGTGAAATTAATGAACTTCCTGTTTCTCTCTGTTGCCAACCTACTAGAAGAGGGTGAACCACACACAAATCTTTCTCTCTCTCGCGAGACAGGGGTTCCATTAGAGATTTCCTCGAACGTTGATAGCCATTACGGCCAATAGGAAATTGGTAGTGGGGATAAGACTGTTCAATATTTTTGGCCAATCTACACAGCTGCAGACATGGAGCTCAGGCCAGAAAGAGATCAAGTGTAGAGACTTGAGTAAGGGTGGTTTATTGATTTGTTACAAACTAGAGCAGTTCCAAGAGACTATGTACAGGGCGGAGAGATAAATTAGGTCTTTGGACCATACGTGGTCTCCATGCCTGTGAGGAGATGGAGAATGTATTATAAAAGATGATAGAGATCTACAAGGAACATAAACAATGAAGGATCATAGCGTTATACTGTTGAAACAGTGATGCAACATTTTTGCCCTCCACCAGATTTCACGTGTTGCCGCTACCACAGCTTTGGAAATCGAGGGTCCGCTCACGGAAAGATTCAGATCGGAATCAGGGTAAATAAAAAAGGGGTTTATTACAGAACATAAATCCGACGCGTTTCGTTAGCACTAGGCCAACTTCATCAGGGATGATCCCTGATGAAGTTGGCCTAGTGCTAACGAAACGCGTCGGAGGAATCGATGCATGGTGATATCCTGGGCCTCATGAGAGTACCCATAGGAGGGGTAACGTTATATGCGCAAATAACCTGAAACCCTGTGAGTGCAATTCTAGCAGGGGCAAAAATGTTGCATCACTGTTTCAACAGTATAACGCTATGATCCTTCATTGTTTATGTGCCTTGTAGATCTCTATCATCTTTTATAGTATTTCATGTACGTCCGTTGGAGGGGACGAATCTGAGATCTGCAAGGTCATTATAAATACTGTATCACCATTTTGCTTTCTACTTTGGGAAAGAGCACCCTTTTTGTGTTTTTGATGGAGAATGTATTCCTTGGTGAAGTCACCATTTGCTGGTATTCACTCTTAGAGTCTATAGGATTTCATGGAGTGTTGTGCAAGGTGGCATGTACGCAACAAAAGTATATCTAAACAAAGTAAGTGTAAGCATTGTAAACTGCGGCAGATTCAAAACCATAGCAGTCTTGACTCAGAATAGCAGGTGAGCCATTACTATTTACCACCTTTCAGAAATCGCAGGTTCTTGGAATGATAAAACTATACCAAAAATTACACATACCTGGGGGAGGTGAAAGAAGTTGAACAGCTTTCCAGTAGCTATCGCCATCTCCGACGTCGAAGGGCCAATCACAGCAATTACCTGTGTATTGTAGTTCCTGTAGTTGCAAAGAATATTGAGTGTGGAGCCATTTTTCTCATGCAAAAACTCCAAAGCACCTTTTACAGCTGTCTCTGAAGCACTACAAGTGTCATGTATGTCATATCCCAGCCTGGTGCAAGGCAGCATAGAGCTGGAGTTATTTATTTCATCCACTGCAAACTTCATCGCTAGAGCTCCAACAAATTCATGCAGATTAAGGCTGGAAAGAAAGAAAGAGATGGAGCAAGATTGTCAGAGAACTTCCTCATTAAACCATGTCTCAAACGATACAAAACTTGTACATTTAACCGTATTCAACATATAGATATTGTGATCGTCTCTTGATCAATATTGAGTAATTAAATGATTTAGAAATAAATGGATAAACATCCTTAAAGCACTTCAGTGTAAATGATTATGGGCACTATTCCCTTCCTCGCGATAAAATGGGGACGCTAATCGGGAATGTATGCGCCTGAAGGTTTCCCGTAGCGTTCCCATTTTAGCACACTATTCCATTGATACTCACAGTAGCACTTCTGCGCCGTCTCGAGTATCACCTCCTTGAGTCCATAGGACTCCATGGAGGGTTGCACTTCGCGATCTCCCCAGTCTCCCTCCGCAAATCACTCCGCGAACCTGCACGATCTCACAAGAGCAAGACTGCACAGGGATCATGGTCTGGCAGCACAACACTCCATGGAGTCTGATGGACTCCAGGAGGTGATACTCGTGGCGGCACGTTAGATCTGCCGCGAGTATCCAGGAGGTTAGCACTGTGTTACAGGGCAGGATGCTGAATCAGCGCTTGCCCTGTAATATGGTGCTAAAACGGGGATGCTAAGGTGAAACCTGCAGGCACAGGATTTCCGTGTTAGCTTCCCCGTTTTAGCGCCAGGTTTGTATTAGGGCCCAAAGACGGATAATCGGTATAGAAAATAGCAGTGTATTAATGGAGGGAAGGAAAAAGAGGCAGCAAAATAGTTGTGACGTCCTGGCACACCCTCTGATATATTTACTTTGCCATGTTTTGCATTTAAGATGCAGTTTCCAGGACTTTCATTTGATTTTGCACCTCTAGCCCTGGAGCCACACCTGGACTTTCTTCAGTTTTATTGAACTGTACTTAAAAGTAGACATGTGCATTCGTTTTAGTACTAAAACGATTTAGTCTGAATTTTGGGAAAATTTAGTTTTAGTATGACTCAAGAGAAACGAAACTGCTCAGTACAAAAAACGAAAGAAACTAAAATAAAATGCACTACATTTTAGTTTCAGTCCTTTTTGTGATATTACATTGATGAGTGAAGGAGACCAGCAATGAAGAGCGCAACATCGCAACATCCGAAGTTCTGCACCCTCCACATGCCAAAGCAGTAGGATGTTCTATACAGAGAGGGGCATTAATTAATGCAGGAGGATGTTCTATACATTATACAGAGAGGGGTATTAATGCAGGAGGATGTTATATACATTATACAGAGAAAGGTATAAATTGAGGAGGATGTTCTATACAGAGAGGGACATTAATTAATTCAGGAGGATGTTCTATATATTATACAGAGAGGGGTATTAATTATACAGAGAGGAGCCTTTTTTTTAGCCCTTTAAATCCAGTGGCTGTGACGTTGAGATTGGCTGCTTGTTACATTATCTCTCAGTACAATGTATCAGGCTCAGCTGTTACAGTAACTGACTTTAACAGCGCTCATAGTTTCAGTAAAACAAGAAAATTATATTGTTCTAACCTCTTCTATATAAAAATATTGTTTACTAGTTTTACTGAAACTCTGAGCGCTGTGATGAGCAGCAGTCAGTTACTGTAACAGCTTTGCCTGACACGGGGCAGTATTACAATGTTGGTGCTAACTTAACCAGAGCTGTTGTAAACTGAAAACCTCCATAGACTATAATGGCTCTGGGAAGTTTACAACAGCTCTGGTTAAGTTAGCGCCAACTATGTAATATGGCCCACATTGTGCTGAGAGTGAGAGATACTGTAACAAGCAGCGATCTCAGCCCTCTGAGGAGCCACTACAATAGTAATTGTATCCACTGGTTTTCGGATGAATGAAATTAGTTTTCATACTAAAGAACTGAAAACGAATTTCTTTAGTAACTAAATAAATTGCATTTTAGGACTAATCCATTAGTTCAAAACGAAATTTTGTGCTGTGCACATGTCTACTTAAAAGCAGGCAGCACCCTAGGAAGGGTGCTGCCTCATTCTGATTCTCAATCTGATTCTGATCTCATTCACTTCAATTCAGTCCTGGTCATGTGCAGTTCTGTTTTCTGGATCTCCTGTTTGTATTCCTGGTATTTTGTAGTAACTGCTGTTTTCAGGTTTAAACATTATGTTAAACTCTGCTTAGTTCTGTTCATTCTGCCTTTTCATAGTTCTATTGTTTCCTGGATTTATATATATATATATATGTGTTTATTCCGCTTATTGCTTATTGTGTTTTCTGAGGTTGTTATTCTTGTTTCCTTGCATCCTGATTTAAGATCCCTGCTTGTAGCCCTGTTCTCTGTATAGGTTTTGTGTTATTCTGTATTTTGCTTATAGTTCTCAGGTCTTATTTCCTGCGTGTTTCTATTGTGCTTTTGTTTTGGATCCCTCGTGTTGATTTACATTCTGTTATTGTCTGTCCTTACATTTAGCCTTGTTTAGCAATACATTCTTGGTGTTTTCCATATCTGTATAGTGTTTTCACTGCTCATTAGGCCCACACCTTTCTGCATCCAGCCAGGCCTGGCCCACGGTAACAATAGTGTAGCATGGTACTATAGTAATGAAGGGTAAGATAGCAATGGATACAGATGCAGACTGAAGCAGGGTGGGAAGGTGAGGCAGGAGACACTCTTCTAAACCTTGGGGAAAAGCTTGATGTGAAATGGGTTGAAATGTCAGTAAGGTGTGCATGCTCAAAAAGAGAGAGTATTTTATGTGGCATACAGAGTGTAGTAGGTAGAAAGGCAAAGACATGACAATGGGCAGAGAGTAGACAAGGAGACAAGAACAGCCAGAATGTGCATGATGTAGCTAACAGGATGATATGGATTAATTTATGTGCAGGATTGAGTAGAGACCAGGGGCCAGACCACAACTTGTGCATCAGCCATTTTCCACTTGCGGCTCGTCTTTAATGTCTGTGTTAAGACTGAGTTGCTCTCCTGGCAGCTCGAGTCGTAAATCTTTGCAGCCGCAGGATGATGACACTATTGCCAATATGCGGGTCTGTCGTTGTCAACTTCAGGAGTCCACAGAACTCAATGACGACAGATACGATCTTTCGTGAGCTCTGCAAGAGGATGCACAAGTGAAGCCGAGCAGAAAAGGCAGAAGGATTCACTGAGGAACACAGGGAACTATTTGTACCCAGTGTTCACCTGCCGATGGAGAGAGGAAGCAATGGATCACACTGCTCTCTCCACCAAGGGATCTAAGATGAAAATGGGATTTTTTTGATGGGTTTAGATTTCTGTGTTAAATGATTGTACTGAAATGCAATCACATATCATCAGTCTTTCAAAGACTTTATTCCTTTCAGAATAGCGTCAGATGCAGAACAAGCTGGTTTGGAATAGCTCATTCTTCATCTGCTACAGCAGTGGTTCCCAACCGCGGTCCTCAAGTACCCCCAACAGGTCAGGTTTTGAAGATCACCTTGGGGAAATGCAGACCGAATCCTGCAATCACTGAGCAGCAAATCATATCACCTGTGCTGTACTTCGGATATCTGGCAAACCTGACCTATTAGGGGGACTTGAGGACCGTGGTTGGGAACCACTATGCTAGAGGCACAAAGTCATCTCACATACAAAGTATAAGAAACATTACATTACAGTAAGCAGCCGCTATATCCGAGACGCAAGTCGAGCTTACATCTCTGAAGGAATAGGACAAGTTAAAATTAAGCACAGTGCTCAAGCAGTTATTCTATATGGCTTGACCACTGTGCTTTGCGTCCAGGTTGTGATCTGGCCCCAAGACAGTGTATTAAAGTGTCAGAGAGGAAGACTGGGCGTCCTATTCCATCCCTGGTGTAAACTAAACCAACCCTGGTCTAAACTTACCAACTCCATGGACATTAATGACTCTGGGAAGTTTGCCAGAGCTCTGGTTAAGTTTACAACTGGCTTATAATACAAGCCAATCATTGGAAAATTTACACATTATAAGCAATAGGGGGTAAAATGTACAGGCTCTCACAGAGTAGAATGAAAGGAATAGTTATAAACATCAAGAACAACTAACTGGGAATAAAAACAACCAGTGTCCAAGTGGGCATAACCCTAGACTTATACAGGGTTACTCAAAGAGCTCCGAATTGCTGGAGAAAGGTAAGCGAACGCTGAAATTCAGCGTACGGTTACCTTTTCTGGCCATTCGGCTATCCAGAGAGCAGGCAATTCGCCAAATCCTGGCGAATTTCCTGCACATACGGTGTCTGTTCGGTGCCTGTTGGATGGCAGTGAAACCCCCATAGAGAAGCAATGCTTCGTCTATTCAGAGACCAAAACCCAGCAGTGGAAATTTGCCGAATTGCCCTGCCATTCGGTGGTTTAATTCGGCAGGTTTATTCAGGCGAATCCCACAGGCTTCAATGTTAAAAATATTCCCGTTTTAATTCAATATCTAATAAACCATTAATTATAATATTCTGCAGTAAAAAAGTCTCTTTATTTTCAGATTTTTTAGGATCTTTTAGGCATTTTTTGGGATTTTTTTTGCAAACATTTTTTTCCATTTTTTATCGTTTTTATCTTTTTTCTGTAACAGCCCTTTTTATTATCATTCATTGGATCTTTATATGTCAATTTCAGACATTTTCGTTCAGTAGTTTGTTTGCAAACAGCGTTTCACTTTTCAAACATTCAAGCAAACTGTTTTTTTTTTTCATCACCTCCTTCGTCTACGGTGTCGGGTTTTTCCCGGCGGCTGCTCTGTGCTCTGATCGGCTCCTGCTCGGGTTTCTCCGGCATCTTCGGCAGGTTAATCCAGATGTTTTTGCGGGTTTCGGTGTGTGTTAGCCCTCGTTTTGCGGTGAGTTTTTGGCGGATTTGCGGTGACTTTTTCCTGCATTACGACCGCCCTATGGTGCTTGCTGAATACACCGCAGGGCTGACGAAATGGGATCGCCAAATCGCACCGAATTGAAGAGAACGAAAAGTCACCGAACGTGCAGTGGCTTTTCGATTCTCTTTGAATAACCCTGATAGTCTGCAAACAACCCGGTAGACACTGGCTACCAATTATAATGAAAAAGCACTTTATTATATACTGCCAATTAGCAAACACAGAAAACTATTTTGTAAACAATTCTATCAAATGTATCAAATTGTTTTCTTTGTTTACCAGTTGGCAGTATATATTAAAGTTCTTTCCCATTATAATTGGTAGCCGGTGTCTACCACATTGTTTGTTAGTTATACAATCATAATGGCGGGCAAAACATTTAGGGGAATATTTAGGGTTGAGGAAGCGAGGATACCATAGAAAACTGAAATAAAAATACAAGATATACAGGGTTATTCAGAGAAAAGTGAAACTCTGGAGAACTTTTGGAGAAGTGAAAATTCCAGGTCAAAATAGCTGATTTGGAAAGTGCGATAAATGGGAGAATTTCTCTGGTTTGTCTATTTTTGACCTAGAATTTTTACTTCTCCAAAGGATCTACAGAGATTCACCTTTCTCTGAACAACCCTGAGAATGTTGCACACAATGTTATAAAGACAAGAACAAAGTAGAACACTCCCTTTATGCGTTCACAAATCGGAGATCTGCTGTCATTTCCACCTAATCTGTCTTCACTAAAGTCAGATTTGACTCCATGTATTTAAAAAAAATCTTTATTTTATTATGAAAAAAATAACCTTACCTTTGACATACAGGAATTTCATTTTTCCTCCGATTGTCCGCCAACGTAGCTTGTTTATGAATAGAAAACAAGCCGCCAAACGTGAAATCTCCCGCTGTGTTGAAAAACGTAGAATGAAAGCTACCGTTGTATTCCGTCAGGGAACATGGTGTGTAATAGACGACAGATAAGAAAGCAGCAAGTGCGGCAAAGACAGACATGTCCTTTTGGAACGTAAACTCTTGCTTTGAGTTTTGCCATAGCAAATACAGAATGTGCACGTCGTTTGATTAAAGAGAGCATGAAAATCAGACTCTGTTTGTTCTCTGCGCATTTGTATACGGCGAGTTTCGGATGGATAACTCAAACATGCGTGACACAACCTGGGTGTAATACTAATGATATGTACTGAGTAAAGACGGGATCCCCCATGTGCTTAGTCAAATGTCTCTCCTGCCGTAGTCAGAGCTCAGGTGTCCTGTCATGGATCT
Organism: Leptobrachium leishanense; assembly: GCA_009667805.1. Lineage (NCBI taxonomy): Eukaryota > Metazoa > Chordata > Amphibia > Anura > Megophryidae > Leptobrachium > Leptobrachium leishanense. The sequence goes on along the minus strand of CM019073.1, from coordinate 23,080,474 downwards.
ACTAACTTCTTCAGGAGGAAAAAATAAAAATTGCAGGTGGTTTAATGTTTATTGTGTTTCTAAAGTGTAAAAAAGAAAACGTTCACCCAATTCTTGCTGCTTTAAGGCTAGGGTCAGACGAAAGCATTTTTCCCCGCGAACGTGAAAAAGTGCGTCCGAACGCATTGACGTATTTTTTCACGGAATGCGCAAAAACGGTCAGACGACGCGCATTTTCGGGCGTGATTTTGTACGGATCGTCAATAAAACTCTTTTTACGTCTGGACGTTATGTTGGCCGGACATTAGCAGTGTCTGACATCTCCTAATCACGCACACACGCCGCTATGCCGCAGCTGCGCACTCAGTACGTCAGTACTAGCGGTTCAGCGTTCTCAGAAAAATGCGTTCAAATTCCACTTGTGTTGCACGGCCGGACTTTTGTGCGGCCGTACATCGTATATTGGCCGTCATTGCCCGTCATCTACTGCTAGTGCGGCCGTAATTATGTGCGCCAGAACGCACTTTAAAAGTGCGCTGGTCTGACCCCAGCCTTAAAGCACAAAGTGTTAGATTTACATTATTTAACTTTTACGGGGTTATTCAAAGCGCACTCAAAATTCCACCGGGATTTCGGTGCCTTTCGTTCCCTGCACTTCGGGGAATCAAATTCCCCGACCCTGCGGTGTATTCAGTATTTACCGCAGGGTTCCCGAAGTGCAGGGAAAAGCCGCTGAATCAAAAGGGAAAACCGCCAGAAAACATCGGATCCATTCCGATAAGCCACTGAAAACCCGCCGAACACACCTGACGACCCGCCGCAAAACCGCAGAGTGTATCCGAAAAAAGGCATTGATCTGCCGAACACAGCGCCAACCAGCCGCTGGAAAAAGCTGACAAACAGGGTAAAAAAAATAAAAAATAAAGATCACTGCGACTTTGAAAAGCTGTTTGGAAAAAAATACTGCACGAAAATGCCTGAAAATGACAGTCAGGTCCAGAAATATTGGGACATCGACACAATTCTAACATCTTTGGCTCTATACACCACCGCAATGGAGTTGGAATGAAACAAACACAATGTGCTTTAACTGCAGACTGTCAGCTTTAATTTGAGGGTATGTACATCCAACTGAGGTGAACGGTGTAGGACTTACAGCAGTTTGCAGATGTGCCTCCCACTTGTTAAGGGACCAAAGGTAATGGGACAGAATAATAATCATAAATCAAACTTTCCCTTCTTAATACTTGGTTGCAAATCCTTTGCAGTCAATCACAGCCTGAAGTCTGGAATGCATAGACATCACCAGACGCTTCCCGTCACTCTGGTACAAGTTGATCTTGGTCTCATCCGTCCATAGGATATTTTCCTCTCTGTGAAGGCTTTGTTAGGTGTTGTTTGGCAAACTCTAATCTGGCCTTCCTGTTTTTGAGGCTCACCAATGGTTTACATCTTGTGGTGAACCCTCTGTATTCACTCTGGTGAAGTCTTCTCTTGATTGTTGACTTTGACACCCATACACCTACCTCCTGGCGAGTGCTCTTGATCTGGCCAACTGTTGTGAAGGGTGTTTTCTTCTCCAGGGAAAAAATTCTTCGGTCATCCACCACAGTTGTTTTCCGTGGTCTCCCGGGTCTTTTGGTGTTGCTGACCGGTGCATTCCTTCTTTTTGAGAATGTTCCAAACCGTTGTTTTGGCCACGCCTAATGTTCTTGCTATCTCTCTGATGGGTTTGTTTTGTTTCTTCAGCCTAATGATGGCTTGCTTCACTGATAGTGAAGACTCTTTGGATCTCATCTTGAGAGTTGACAGCAACAGATTACAAATGCAAATAGCCCATTGAAATGAACTCTGGGCCTTTTATCTGCACATTGTAATTGGGGTAATGAGGGAATATCACACACCTGGCCATGGAAAAGCTGAGAAACCAATTGTCCCATTACCTTTGGTCCCTTAACAAGTGGGAGGCACATCTGCAAACTGCTGTAAGTCCTACACTGTTCACCTGAGTTGGATGTACATACCCTCAAATTAAAGCTGACAGTCTGCAGTTAAAGCACATTGTGTTTGTTTCATTCCAACTCTATTGTGGTGGTGTATAGAGCCGAAGATGTCTGAATTGTGTCGATGTCCCAATATTTCGGGACCTGACTGTATAAGGTCTTATGAATAATAATAAAAAGGTCTGATATAGTAAAAAAGACACGCTATTTAAAAAAAATCAGGAAACAAATTTTACTGAAACAATCACGAAAAATGCCTAAAAAATCCTAATAGATAAGTGAATAGAGTTGATTTTGCTGCATATTAAAAGAATAAACTGTTTAATAGATGTTGAATAAAATGGGAATATTTTTTACATTGAAGTCTTTGGGATTCGCCTGATTAAACCTGCCGAATGAAAACACCGAACATCAGGGCATTTCTCTGCTGTTTGGCATTCTCTGAATAGATTAACCATTATTTCTCTATGGGGAGTTCCCTGCCGCCGAAGATCACCGTATTTCGCTGGCAATTCGCCAATATTTGGCGAATCGCCAGCTTTTGAATAGCCAAATGGCCAGAAAATTGCACCGTACGGGGAAATTCACTGTTCGGTGCAATTTTGAGGCCAGTTCGGCTCTCTTTGAATAACCCGTTTAGTGTTTCTTTCTTCCATAGAAAAGAAAAGGCAAAGAGAGAGGTTTGCGTCTGTCTTTATTGATTTTCTTTATTTTATTGTATATAATAAAATAATATTACATGAAGAATAAAGCCGTATGTCTTTGTTATAGGTTTGGTGCATAAAGCATTTTCTCAGTTAAACAGAAAAGGAATTGGAGTGTCGTCAAGTATCCTTGTAATTGATATTAAAACCAATGTATGTTTATGGGAGTCCCAGAGAATTATCGTGTATTTTAATTGTAAATTCAAAAAGATTTCACTGCACAAAAAACAAACATTGGGCTCGTTTTAAATACATAGGCCATTTTTTTGAAAAAAAATATTAGCCGCTTGCAAATGATATATATATCATGGTCTGAAAATAAGCTGTCGGGTAAAATGGTTTGAAAAGCTTATTTTTGGCCATTCTCGTACAGATTTCTGCCTGATTTAAACATGACTATTAGAAACATCAGGGCCCCTATTACATTCCTCGCGCATTTTCGTATTACAACGTTCGTGCAAACGATGCACGTTATCGTTTAACGCGGATGGAGCTGCGCGAGTGTGATGAACTGTGCGCGTCCTATACTTAACATTGTGAGCGCAAATTAGTTCGTGCGCTGGTACGCAGATGGTATTACAATCGATGCGCATCATTTTACGAACGACGTTTGCGCGCATAATTTTAACGTCTTTGAAAAGTTGGTGGTAACGGCAAATCGGAACGTTCTAGCCGAAACGAAATACACCAGCACGAAAAAAAAAATATAGCACAGTACAGTTACACATTCTACACATACCCAAACAATAAAATTGTGAATTCGTGCGTGTTTTTATTATAGCTGCAGCATGTATACTCAGATTTACTTTGACAGGCGCAAAAACTTAAGTGAGTCAATTAAGGTAAATTTATGTCAATTAAGGTTCTTAATTCTGATTGGCTGAATCCGGCGAAAAAAAACAGTCCACACACTGATTTACGTACGCTACGTTACTGCGCGCATATTACTCTTCGTTTTGCGCGTCGTACTTAAGAACGTTATTTTCGGACGGATGAGAAAGTGTTCCGATCAGAATACTCTGTTAAGTTTCACGCGATAACGCCAGACAATGCGTGCAAAACAATTTGCGCTGCGCGAATGAAATTGCACAAAGAATGTAATAGGGGCCCAGATGTTTATGAAAAAAAATTGCAGTCGAATTCCCTCTATCAACACCTTTCAGCGCTTGTAATAGAAATTGGCATACTGATAAATTCCAATTGAATCGGCATAGCCAACATGTCCTTTGAAAAATATACATTGTGAGACCCGATATTAAGACTAAGGTCAGACTAACGCAGTATTAACGTGCGTTTAGCCGCACTAAATCACGGCCGCGCTAGCAGCAAATTACGTCCAATGCCGGGCAGCATACGAAGAACGTCCGCACAAAAGTGCGGCCGCGCAACGCAAATGGCAAACGAACGCATTTTTCGAGAACGTCAAACCGCTAGTACTGACGTACAGAGTGCGCTGCGTCCGCTAGCGGCGTGTGTGTGTGATTAGGAGACATCAGACACTGCTAATGTCCGGCCAACATAACGTCCAGACACAAAAAGTGTTATATTGATAACCGTACAAAATCACGAATGAAAATGCGCATCGTATGACCACTATCGCGTATTCCGTGAAAAAATGCGTCCATTCGTTCGAACGCACTTTTTCACGGACAGCGCGAAAAATGCGTTAGTCTGACCCTAGCCTTAATCAGAATTTTTACCTGGAATTGAAAAGCCGGTAAACCTACATTTGAATCCACTGAACCTAAAAATGGCTGAAAAACGTCCGAAAAAGATCTGGATTTCACCGCCGGGCCAAATTAAATTGAGGCCATTGTCTGAAACAGAAAGTATTACAGTATCTTCTCTAAGGTCACTGTCTGGATACACTGAGACAACCAGAAATAAGGTTATTTTGGCTTAATGTAGGGGTGCTCCACCTTGGTCCACCAGATGTTTTGGAGCTACATCTCTCATGGTAATCTTGTTAGGTTGGGTAAGGCTCAAGGGAAATGTAGATTCAAAACACATGAGAGACCAAGGTTGTTGACCCTCGACTTAATACATTAAAATATGTTTGTTCCTTGCAATTTCTATTTCCCACATTCTAGCCAACGAATGGATGATTCTGTTAAAAGCAACATATTCATTTCTCATTGTGCCTGGATGTCAAGGAGTTTGATTCACTAAAGAGCAGAGCTGACTTACCATCATTCATGAGTCGGTCACAGCTCAACCGATAAGAAATTCACGATAATTTAACAAGTTGTCAGAAACACAATGGGCTCTATTACATTCCTCACGCAAACGTTAATGCTCATCTGCGTGAGCATTAACGTTTGCTGCGGTATTTATCACATATTACAATCCAAACACAAACGGGTTAAAAAACCCGTTTGCGTTTAACCTCGCACTGAAAAGCGCAAGGTACCAATGTACTTTGCACTCCCTATATTTATCATGGGGAGCGCAAAGTGTTAATCAGTGCTGGATTACAAAGTCCTAACGCTGATTGACGTCTGGCTCTTGTTAGCGAAAAGTTAACCAGAGCCAGAACCTGGTGTTAAACACCAGACTTAAAAAATAAAAAACAAATCGCATACTCACCCTTTGTCCCACGGCGAGAACCGCGGCTCTGTCCGCCTCCTCTGGCCGGCGGGAGCAGGGAGAGACTGGGGGGAAGTCCCCCGTCTCTCCCTGCGTATCCCTACGCCGACCAGACGGATCTCGCGAGACGAGATCCGGCTGGTCACGTGACCGGCAGGGAGGAACTCAATGGAGTCCTATGCACTCCAGCGAGTGAATGCTCGCGGCTGCGCTCAGCACTGCCGCAAGCATCCAGAATTTTATGCTCGGAAACAATGCAGGCAGCATTTTTTGTGCCTGCATTGTAATCCAGCGTTAAACGTGAGCACAAGGGGGAAAACTGCGGGTGCAGTTTTTCCTCCCTTGCCCCCGTGTTTTAACGTGAAAAGCATAATAGGGCCCAATGTCTTTATACGTAATGTGGTTTTTTTATGCGGGTTTCAAAGAGTAACTTTGGCTCAAAACTGAGAGATGAAAATGCAATCGAACATGAGCCCTAACATATTTTCCAACAGGGGAAAAGGCTGGCCGTCCGCTGGGTCCTTTAGTCGGACGACCGACTTGGCCGCCCAACAACAGACAACTTTTTTGAGCGATCTTAAACGATGTTGGTCGTCCACTGGAAGCAAATATGGACAACCCAGATCGACCGTCGGGAAGACCGCCAAACGCCGCCAAACTGGGGGGGGAAAAACCAACCCCTCAACCGAACACTGCTGAAGACATGAAGGGAACTACGGTGCTGTCCCTGGTGCTGAAAGGGCTTATTAAAACCCTTCCAGCACCAGGGACAGCACTGGAGTTCCTTCCCTGCATGTCTTCAATAGCGTTCACAGGTGTTTTTTTTTCTTTTCAGTTCAGAGGTAAAGGGGGAAAAGTGGCTTTTTAAAAAAATCTGGAATCAAAAATTTTGCCAAAAATAAACACTAAAATCAATCAATAAAAAGGCTTTTTGCTGCAAATAAAAAGAATAAACGGTTGAATAAAAAAATGGATAAAAATGGAAAATATTATTTTACATTGAATCCTATGAGGAACACGCAACTTAAAGAATATATATATTTAAAAAATGTGTACCTTTTGAAATAAACCCTTAGAAGCAGTGACTCTTTTGAAAATACTTTAATAAAAACACACATTTATAGTGTTATTAAACTGAACAGTTTTCTTATTATTTCTTCTCTACGGACCAATGTACTTTATGTTCGTAGCACTAACTATAAACAGATATTTCACGCCTTTCGAAACAGAGAATCAATTTTTATTTCTAGAAAGGAGAGATTTCATTTCGAAACAAAAACCGCAAAGTCACGCATTGGAACAAACTAATCATTATAAATCTTGAAATATTCCTCGGAGGCCATATCTGGTTTTATGAGGAGAATGTAACATTTAGGGGAAAAATAACCCACCATGATGCCGAAGGAGCTGACCAGAGTCACAACCATTTGCAACAACGGCTGGTTACCATTTGAAAGCTTTGCGTAGCCAGGTACAAAGACAATCCAAACAAGAAGGTACGCCAGCATCGAGAAAGTAATGTCTCTGGCCAGATTGTACTGACCCGGAGGTGCCTGGGCTACACAGTTTAACATGAACGACATGAGGGCAAGAAGTCCATTGTACCCAAACATTAGAGAAAAGGGAAGAACATTGGATATTTCACACTTGAGATATTTGTAAAGGTAGGTGACCTTCTCATCTGGAGACAGATGTTGGTTGGTCTTAATGTACCAAAGACAAAATAAGCACTGAATAAGAATGCTACAGATGAGAGAGACCCAGGTCCCTTTGGTCTTAAGCCACTCAATCTGTTTACAGCCCACACCATTAAAATCGGTTACCAGTACCACCTGAAGGGCCTTTATTGAAAATGTAGAGAGACAGCAGGTAAAACCTATAGCTAGTAAAGGCTGTTGAACCTGGCAAACAGTGATAGTGGGTTCACCAATAAAAAGGACCGTGCTGGCCGCGACAGCCAGCAAAGAGGTGAGGGCCAGGAAACTCATGTAGCCTCCAGAAGCCCGGACAAGAGGAATTTGACTATTCTTTGCAAAAAGGATGAACGTTGCAAGGATAAGGCAAAGGAGAGCCCCTGCAATGAAAAGAAGGAATATGACAGAGGTGTCAGTCCAATGCAGGTAGAGGTAGGTCGGGTCAGAGCATCCAGTGCTTCTTACGCTGGACCATTTACCCGACGGGCAAGCGAGACACTCAAAGTCATCTGCAAGAGAGAATGTAGAGAAATGCTCAACTCAGAGACATACAAAAGCTACACATAAAAGTAATCATGAAGAAAAAGGGGTATTCTACAGTCGGCGCCTGTCTCTAGGATTATTGTGCTGCTGCCTTCTTAGGATCAGATGGTAGTGCCTAGGTCTACCTGGGTATATGTGGAGAAAGGGTGGAATGATCCTGGATGGGCGCTGCACTTTGTGGTTTCCCTGTCTGGGGAGATATTAAATATATATGCTTGAGTATTGTGATGTACTCTAGCTAGGGATAACCCCTGGGATGTTGTGTACTGCACTTGCCGCTTCTTGTATACTTCCAGATTAAGTGTTCTGGATATGTTTGCTCCGAGTGTGTGTAATATATAACACGTATTGTTCAGAGGTAATACAAAAAAATGCACGTAGTATTCAGAGTAAATGCAGTTTAAATAGCACGTGTTGTTCATACAGAGTACATAAACTGTGCATCAGAAATAAATTGATAGGTGCGCAGCCATTCTCACACTCTATCCGACGCGAAACACATGGAGAGGGTATGGAACAAAAGAAGAAGAAAATAAAATAAAATAAAATTAAAGGAAAATTGGGACGTATTTTCTTTATAATGTCTTAAAGAATAAGGTCGTTTGAAAGTTTGAAATAACTCAGTTTATGTAGTGCCTTCTCTTATTAAAGAGAAGCCCTGTTAGCAAAGTTTCAGGTTCGCATCTTGAAGAAATGCATTCATTCCTTGTCCTCTGCTGCCACCTTGTGGTCAAAAGGTGGTATTCGATAGGATGAAGGAAATGAAGAGAGGGTGAAGTTCTGACTCTCTTCTTTCTTCTACTCGAGCGAAATCTTAAGGGAAAAGAAATAGAAAACGCCGGATGGTGTTTTATCGTTGGGGTAGTGGGGTGTAAGATAGAAAAAACTTGGTCCACTCACATGGTCCTGAGCCGGTGTAATAACCACGCTCACTCGATAGTGCCCTTCTAGCCCGTAAAGGCGGCCAGAATCCCTTCTTTCCTGCTGCTGTTCGGTTCCTCGCCTCGGGTTCCTTGTTACCTCTGCCTGGCTGGAGTCCTGGCAGGTGTTGTAGCTGGATCCTGCCTGGTGGAGGAATAAGCCGGGCTTCCAAAGGAATCAGGATGCAGGATAGGGGGTAAAAAGTTTTTTAATGAACAGGATAAAACAAAATAACAGTGGAAATAAAAAAAATTAACAGCTGGGTAAATAAGGTCTGATGGGGGGGTCCAGGACGCGTTTCGCCAATACAATATGGCCTCTTCAGCTTATCTTCAGCTTATCCTGTTCATTAAAAAACTTTTTACCCTATCCTGCATCCTGATTCCTTTGGAAGCCCGGCTTATTCCTCCACCAGGCAGGATCCAGCTACAACACCTGCCAGGACTCCAGCCAGGCAGAGGTAACAAGGAACCCGAGGCGAGGAACCGAACAGCAGCAGGAAAGAAGGGATTCTGGCCGCCTTTACGGGCTAGAAGGGCACTATCGAGTGAGCGTGGTTATTACACCGGCTCAGGACCATGTGAGTGGACCAAGTTTTTTCTATCTTACACCCCACTACCCCAACGATAAAACACCATCCGGCGTTTTCTATTTCTTTTCCCTTAAGATTTCGCTCGAGTAGAAGAAAGAAGAGAGTCAGAACTTCACCCTCTCTTCATTTCCTTCATCCTATCGAATACCACCTTTTGACCACAAGGTGGCAGCAGAGGACAAGGAATGAATACATTTCTTCAAGATGCGAACCTGAAACTTTGCTAACAGGGCTTCTCTTTAATAAGAGAAGGCACTACATAAACTGAGTTATTTCAAACTTTCAAACGACCTTATTCTTTAAGACATTATAAAGAAAATACGTCCCAATTTTCCTTTAATTTTATTTTATTTTATTTTCTTCTTCTTTTGTTCCATACCCTCTCCATGTGTTTCGCGTCGGATAGAGTAAAAGTAATCATGTTGACATGAAACAAGACTTTTCATTTTATTCGACAAGCTTGGAATTGAGGTCAACTGAGATGGAGAATTTCTTTGATGTTGTTATTTTATGCTCGTATTTTCTGATCCATTGTCAATATACCAAAATTCATCCATTTTAAAAGAATAAATCCAGTGAAAGGTAAAGGATTTCATGGGCCTAAAGCTAATGACATTGGTGGGGCTCAGTCCAAATCCTTTGGTCTCCATTGTGTCGCTGGACCAACCTCTTTAACCCCATTGTGCCTCTGCCTTCTCCTTCTTCCCATTGTGCCCATTTTTTATCTGTGTTTTAGTGACATTTATCACAAATACTGAGTTTTAAGAACAAATTCAGAGCATGCATGTAGTAACCCCTTCACTACCAACATTGACTTAACTCAATACGCGAAAGAAACTGCGATGGCCTGAGATCAGCTTAAGTCGATCTGGTCTTAATTCTGGAGCGAAGCAAACAAACATATGGGCTCCAAATTGGGCCGCCTAAAGTTCTAACACATTAGCCATTACAGTTAATGTGCTGGAATGGTTTAAATACAAGGACATGCCTGGCCACCAGATGGTGCCATTGTGAAAGAGTGCTTCCAGTATGGAAATGTGCTACAGGGATTCTACAACACATTTAGACTGTATGGCTACAGGAAAATGGCTTTCCATAAAACCACTGCTTCCTGCCAGTGGTTTTATGGACAATTAGATGGTAATGAAGGAGTTAAGTGAAAATTAACTATTGTCTTTTTCAGCAAGATTTGAGATATGCGAGATAGATTGACTATTACAAAGCAATTTCTGTTCAACTACACATGGATCTTGACAGAAGTCTAATTTTTGCTTCTAGTGAAGAAAATATGGGACATTTCCTTCTGTAACCTGGGCTAGATTCATTAGCGATTTGATTACAGGATCTCTTTTTTGTGCAGATGAAATATAAAACGTCAAACAGCAACTTTTTCATTTTAGAAACTAGCTACATTACACAAGGACATCAAAGCAGCATTTATGCTGTCCAAAAAGATTGATTAATGGTCCTTAATTCATGGTCCTGTTGATTTTGTGCAGCACAAAAGTCCAAACAACAACAGGAGAAGCGTCTCCTGCCGCTGTACAGATTTTTCTTTAGTGAAACGCCTGGGTTTGTCAAAGTTGCAACAGTGTCAGGTTTTGCCTCTGTTTGCAACTGTGGCAAGAATTGGGTCATGGTTTGGTTTGAAGGAAAACATAAATACTGACCCCAAGAAACGGGACATGAATTTGATATTAAAACCGGTTTAACGGCGGCTTACCGTCAACAGACTTGAACATTCCACCTTGGCAGTCTAGACAATCAAAGCAGCAGGAATGTGTCCCCTTCACTTGCTTAATCTGTCCTGGTAAGCAATCGCCGGAACACTGGGACTCAGGGACCTAGTAAGGAAGCTAAATAAATACTAGTACGGTGCTTTGAAAGACAATACACATATATATATATTGTGATATAGCCACTGGACACAAATATCAGTGCTTTGGTTTCTGCTTTATTGTGCAGCCATTGCAGGGTATAATGTGAACATATACAAAATAAACATCTACTCCTAGATGAGGAGGCTAACTTCACATTGCAGCATATCTGTCTGACACGTTTGGACGGCTTAGCCGTTTACCACCCTATAAAAGCAAAAATATTTTGTACCTTCCTCCTGGGCTCAGGATTAGGCTACCTTTCACTCTGCATCCTGCACACAAGACTGACCTCTCCTATATAGGAAAGCACATCTCCTATAAAGAGCAGGGTAGACTGGCTTTTTGCTAACCCTTTAGGGGGAAAAGGGAGTCCTCCATCCGCCTGCTGATGAACCTGTGGTCTACCACAATGCCCCTAATCACAGTTTCACAGTATATATATATATACACTGCCTGGACAAAAATAAAGTCACTACCTGGATTTCTAACCCAATAGGTGTGAGCCTTCCATTAGATAATTACTGCAGTGATTAATAGGTTTCAGCTGCAAAAAATGAGGTCATGTGACTCCCTGAATATACTGAATGAGCAGGTTTTTCCATCAATGGGTTTTTCTCCCCTGATGGCACAGTGGGCATATTCCAAGATGGCAATGCCACGATTCATCGGGCTCAAATTGTGCAAGAGTGGTTCAGGGAGCACGAGACATCATTTTCACACATGGATTGGCCACTACACAGTCCAGACCTTAACCCCATTGAAAATCTTTGGGATAATGTGCTGGAGAAGACTTTACGCAGCGCGCCGTCATCAACACAAGATCTTGGCCACAAATTAATGCGACTCTGGATGGAAATAAATGTTGCGACATCGCATGAGTCTATCGAAATGATTCCACGGCGAATGCGTGCCGGAATCACAGCAAATGGCGGCGCAGCCAAATATTACAGTGTGTGACTTTTTCGGCCAGGCAGTGTATAAATAAAATAGATATATTTTACATATATAAAAATTAGGCACTCATACATAATTATAAATTGTCACAGGCAAAAGATGCTGACAGTACAAAGCATGTGGAAGTTAGGATGCGATGACAAACAGCACGGACAGAAGAGGAAGGTTGAAATAGCTATTTTCCTGTAGTGAGATTGGAATGTGAACATGAAATTATATTCTGTGGATAGACATTATATCAGAATTTTTTACACTCACCTGATTCATTTTTGTCCGCCAATTAATGAGTGAACTGTTTAACTGCATGATGTTGTTGTAAGACCCGATCTTTGTAAACCCCATCTCTGTATTATCCAGGTTGTGGGTGATGATATCAAAGCCAGTGCTTGGGTTGCCATATTCATCAAAGTTGGTTGTAGTGTTAAAGGCAGTAAAATTTACTTTTTTCACTTCTTTCAGTAACTGTTACAAGATAAACTATTGTTAAAGGGCCACAATACACCTCCTCTTGCCTTATCTAAACATTCCCTCCTCCACCTCATTAACTGTTATATAGTGTATAAAATAAAGCATAGACTCAAAGTAAAACATTTGCACAGATATTGGTAAATGTTGCATCATGGTAAAAATCCACAAAATGGAAACAGGAGATAAAAAAGAACTTTATTTTTCCTTTTTACATGCAATTACTTCAAACTAAGAAAAAACAGTAGCACGTGATTTATAAAGTGGTTTTGCTTGTGATGCACAAGTAACCTAGTTATAGCTTATGTAAGTGGTACTGTCCCTTTAAATATTACTGGTTAATATTGACCAATAAGGTACATTTAGCATCAGCATTTTGGGATGTTTTCCAAATCTGGAAAGCAATGTCTGGTAACTTTAAACAAATAAATGTGCTGATATTATTTAAGGGTGCCGGAAAAAATCCCTACAGCCAGGTTCCCTAATGCCAACATCCCGGCAGAACAAGTGCCGGACATCCCACCTTCCCTAGACGGCCAACTTCCAGACATCCATAATCCCAGCGGCTAACCCTAATACTAACACCCTACCCCTAGGTTTAGGGGGGTTAGGGCTAGTTTTAGGGGGTTAGGTTTAGGGGGGTTAGGGCTAGGTTTAGGGGGGTTAGGGCTAGATTTAGGGGGGTTAGGTTTAGGGCTGTTAGGGTTAGGGCTAGATTTAGGGGGGTTAGGGTTAGGGCTAGATTTAGGGTGGTTAGGGTTAGGGCTAGGTTTAGAGGTTTAGGGCTAGGTTTAGGGGGGTTAGTGTTAGATTTAGTGGGGTTAGGGCTAGATTTAGGGGGTTAGGGCTAGGGCTAGATTTAGGGGGGTTAGGGTTAGGGCTAGGTTTATGGGGTTTAAGGTTAGGGATAGGGGGTTAGGCCTAGGTTTAGGGGGGTCTAGGGTTAGGTCTAGGTTTAGGAGGGTTCGGGCTAGGTTTATGGGGGTTAGGGAGTAAGGTTAGGGTTAGTGTTAGCCGCTGGGATTTTGGATGTCTGAAAGTTGGCCGTCAGGGAGTTGTCTGTGTGGGGAAGTTGGCCGTGTAGGGAAGTTGGCCGTCAGGGAGTTGTCTGTGTAGGGAAGTTGGCCGTCAGGGAGTTGTCTGTGTAGGGAAGTTGGCCGTCAGGGAGTTGTCTGTGTAGGGAAGATAGCCATCAGGATTTTGGCATTAGGGAACCTGGTTGTAGGGATTTCGACCCAAACCCATTATTTAAAATAGGTGGTCACTTAAAGATAGCCTAACAGAATTTCTTAAAGTTTACTATAGTGCACGATGATGTCATGTCTAAAACCAGTTATTTTCTCTTTCCATATATAAAGTGTGACAACATGGATGTTAAATTAATATAAATCAGATTATAATAGACATGTGCAAACGCAAAAAATTTTGTTCGCTTCAGCATATTTCTGAATCCAAACATTTGCTACAAAAAGTATGCATTGGATGAGCGTATGCTGCAAAACATGATGCATGGAGTGAAGCATATGCACCAAAATGATGCCCAGAAAGTAGCATATGCTCCAAAAGTGATAATAGAATGGAGCATATGCACCAAACATGATTCACAGGGTGGACCATATGATCCAAAATGATGCACGGAATGGAGCATATGCTCCAAAATGATGCAAAGAATGAAGCAAATGCTCCAAAAGTGATATATAGAATGGAGCATATGCACCAAACATGATCCGCAGGGTGGACCATATTTTTTTTAGAAAGTATTTTACCAGGAAGGATACATTGATATTTCTCTTGTTTTCAAATATGTCCTGGGTGGCGAGTATGTACCATTAGGTGTCTTGCCCAAGGACACTTCCTGGAGAGGTGCTCTTGCTGGGATTTGTACCTGTGTCTCCACAGTTACAGAGCGGTGATGTTACCTCTACTCCATCCAACTGTTACTGGGTGGACATATGATCCAAAATGATACACAGAACGGAGCATATGCTCCAAAATGATGCAAATTAAGCAAATGCTCCAAAAATGATGCACATGATGGACCAAAGGCTCCAAAAGCAATGCATAAAATGGAGCATATGTTCTAAAATGATGCACAGAATGGGGCATATGCTCCAAACATTATGCACAGAATGGGGTATATGCTCCAAAAAGGATGCACAAGATAGAGCATACACTCCAAAATCATTGCACAGAATGGGGAATATGCTCCAAAATATGACGGTCATAATGATACATAGGCGTCAATAAAGCTATGAAGCATTCTGAATAAATAAGATTATATCCAATTATATTCGGATGTGGCCAAATATAATTGAATCGGTTCATATGGATTCATTGACCAATTCGGAATTCGGACTAATCCGAATCACCAAAGTGACTTTTATTTGTCCGAATTCCGAATTGATTCGAACCGAATCACAAGTGACTAAATTATAATGAATATTGATCTACGATGTAGATTATGAGATAAAATAATGTAAAATACCTAGGGCCAATTTCCGACCCTGCCATTAAGATAATGGCTGGAGCTGTTGCACATAACGTTAGCAGCCATTATCTTACCGATGCAAGCCACAATTCAAACCTTAACGCAAGGTTACTGTAAATTAACAGCTCCTATACTTTGTATAAGGACCATTAAAATGGGTCCGAAACAGAACAATGAGGCATTCCAATGTAGCTTGCTACAGGGTCGCTCTTGGCTCCATGGAGCGCTATGGACTGATAACATTGATACTGTTGGCGGTGCGCTGGACAAGAAATAGTCTGTACTAAGCTTAAGCAATTCATACTCATACTCTTTATTTAACACATGATATCTGGGTAATAAGTAAACTTACATTCCATGGGTAGAAGGTGAGACGCTCCGTATTGCATTTTACAGCACTGCAGTTAAGAAGCTTGTGCAACGCATATGCAATCGCGTATACCGCTGTGTATACACTGTGTGCATTCAGCTCCGTCAATGGATTTAATATGATGGGGATGTGATCAGCTAGAATATCAATTCCTTGGTAGCCATTACTGCCTCCCGAAAAGCTTGTGGTTGTATATAGTAAAGATGATTGGTTCCCGTACATTTCTGAAATTGCATTTTTTACAAACGTACCAAATCCCGGAACACTGTACGTGCTGGGAAAGAAGCCGATGACTGTACCGATGCCCTCAATGCCTGGCATGGACAAAATACTCTGTGATAGGACCCAGGATGCACTTCCTATCCAAACCTGGTCATGTTTCTCAAAATGACCTCTCTGAAAAATGCTACAGATTGGGATAGACTTGTAAAAATAAGCACTACCCTCACATCAGCCTTCTCAATATTGCTCAAAATGTTTTCAATTGCGGTAGCTGTGTCGGTGCTTGAGAGGTACAAGGGTATACGGCCTTCGTAGGCGATGCAGATGCCATTGGATGTGGCGGAAGATGAGAACTGCTGAAGAGCGCTTTCACCATAGCTATCTTGGCTGATAACGACTGCTATCCAGTTCCATTTGAAGTAAATGATCAAGGTTATCATGCCATCCACTTGCTTACGATCACTCGGCACTGTCCGGAAAAAGGATGGGTAGATGGTTTTGTCGCTAAATATGTCTGATGTGATGCCATAGCTAACCTGAAAACATGTACCAAGAAAAAGAAAATTACAATGATGATATTTCAGTACATATCTCCACCAGTGCAGGCCCAGCATCACAACCCTCCATGGAGTCCTATGGACTCCAGGAGAAGTGCTACCGCGAGTATCCCCCAGGGTAGCGCTGTGTTCCAGAGCAGGCTTTTGAATTAGCACCTGCCCGGGAATATGGTGCTAATATAGGGACACAAGGAAACCTGCAGGCGCAGGTTTTCCCCATTAGCATCCCCATTTTAGGGATTGGGCCCTATGAGTAGTTAGCTTATCGACAACTATGGAGTATAGCCCGGAGTCTATGGAGTTGTTAAGTTTATAACAGCTCTGGTTAAGTTTACACAAACCTTGGAATAGGGCCCTAGGTTACAGTAACAAATACATTGGAAATATACCCAAATATTTCTTACTGTATAACTAAAGGAACACTGACTGAAAAGTAGAGTGTCCTTTTTTGCCCTTAACCTCCCTGGTGGTATTCCTGAGTGTGACTCGGGGTTAAATTTCACTACCGTGAACGGTAACCATGAGCCACACTCAGGCTGCATACTCACCTCATCCTGCGCTCCCTGGCTGTCCCCCGCAGTGTGATCGCAGCGAGTTGCTTCCTGGTAAGGCTCCCTGTGAGTCACATGATGCAGGGGGGCGGGACCAGGCAGCAAACTTAAAAAAAAATTAGAATACACTGTATTGTACAATGTAAAATGTTTATGAATGGCCACTAGGTGGCACTACAGGATAAGAAACAGACCATACATAGTCTCACCCATGTTTTCAGACAGATTTCAGTGTTTTTTGTTTTATTTTATTGAATATCATTTATTTGCATTATTTTGGATAGTTATTTTTGGGATAATAAATTATTATGTCGTGTTTCAAACTTTATCGGCCTCAGTGTATTTACTATTTTTTTATTTATTTATTTATTTATAAAGAATTTTACCAGTAAGGACTCTTGATTGCACGGATTTCAGTGCGTGATTCCTAATTATTACAGGCTAACTATGTACAAAAACACGTTTATGCTTTTAGACATAAAATTTTGAAAACGTTAGACCGCCAGGGAGGTTATATAATTGGGCAGAGGCTGCTGACAGCACCTGTCCAATTATTTTTTGTTTATTTTTCATATATTTGGGTGATTTTACTCACCTTTTGTCCCTCGACATGCACAGCTCCTCCTCTTCAGCTCGAGGACTCCCAAACCCAAAGTCCTTGATGATTTTTTGCACAAATTGCACTCCCTTCGCTACTTATGTAGTGTGGGGAAACGCAAATTGAGCAGCGCAATGGTACTTGCGAACGTATAAGAAAGTCAACCACAATTTTGTAGGCAAATAAAAGCTATTAACATTTTTATGACAATGAAAAAGCCCTAACTCTTTATATATTTAATTGTACAAGCTATATTTAGACCTTACTTGAGGAATTAGCACTGTATTGAGCACCTTCATTGAGGATGTTGCAACCTCGGTACTTGATGGTCCAACCACAGCCATGACCCTGGTGCTGTACTCGGTTAGATTGCATTGCATTTCCAAGCGATCTGTCCCATTTCTAGCAAGGAACATGAGGATGGAGTGCATGACAACTATGGAACTCAGGCAGGTGTCATAGATTTCATAGCCAAGGGACTCTCCAGGAAGCAGAGTGGTGCTGTTATTAATTTCCTCTATAGTAAATTGCAACGCCAAAGACTGGAGAAAACCTATAGGGTTGAAACTGAAATGTTTCACGTTAGCCGGAAATATTGCAACGATATTGTACCATAAAACATTAGCCTATTATCGTACGGTTGTCATTATACTTAGCGTTTGAGACTCACAACATAACGGCAGACATTATTAGCTTCATTTTCTCACGTCCTATTCTAACCTTGCTGTTAAAGGAGACGTTCTGACCTTAGTGTCTCGTAGCTAGCTTTCCATACGTGTCTTTGCGTCTCCCATACTTAGCATGGGACGTTCAAGTCGTTAAGAAATGCGAGAATAGTGATATATATTCCAAGGTCATGAATAAACTCGACGTCTAGGTGCAAACCAGGGAAATTTAACAGCTCCTAAAAGCTGGTGTGACGCTCATAAATGACATGTGACTATCAACTCAAGAACATCGCCACGTCAGCCCCTTTCTGACGCAAGATACCGCGAAGGTGCTGCTTCACGCTCTTATCATTTCCCGACTTGATTACTGCAACTTGCTCCTTATTGGCCTCCCCCTTTGTAAAGTGTAATGAATGGAGGTGCCAGGCTTATTTTTCTCACCAGACGCTGTGTGTACCTCCCTCCTCTGCCGGTCCCTCCATTGGCTTCCTGTACGTTTTAGGATACAGTTTAAAATACTGACGCTCATGTTCAAATCGCTCAGTAAATCCACCCCCCCTACATGTCTTTGTTCCTACGCAAACACATTCCTTCTAGACAACTACGGTCGGCGGGTGATCTCCACCTGTCCTCTGTCTACACCCACACGGCCAACTCTCGTCTCCAAGACTTCTCAAGGGCAGTTCCGGTCCTGTGGAATGACTTGCCTCGTCCTATCAAACTCTCCCTTGATCTTCAGGCCTTCAAGAAATCCCTCAAGACCCATCTCTTCAGATTATTGTACCACATCACTGATGCAGCTCATCCCTCTGCTCACCTACTCACACATGATTGAAGCCGCTGCTATGGCTCCACCATTCCCAAACCACTGGCACCAATGATCCTGCCGTCCAGCAAAATTCCCCTTGTCTCCCTCAACCCCAATCCCTCTAGACTGTAAGCTCCTATGAGCAGGGCCCTCTACACCTCTTGTTTCCATAATATGTCCATTTATCTGTATCTTAGTCTTCTTAAGAAATGGTATCTATACACAATCCACAGATTTATTTGGCTCCAGAGCATTGTACTTCTTATAAAGAACTATAATTTTATTATTGTCCAGGGAAGGGCACCTTGTGGATGAAAGGACTACTTTTAATGATTTAATTCATTAAAAGCTAAATACCTTGTTTCGCCAGAGATCTGTGCAATGGAGCTGCCGTCTGGATATACAATAGTGTTAATTTAGTCGACTAAAATATGACTAAAGCTAAATGGCATTTTAGTCAAAGGACTATGACTGAAACTAAACTAAAATCAGTCCCTCCCTAACATTTTCGTCTAGTTTTTTACTAGATGATGACTATGCCAATAGATTTTTCAGCAAAGTTTTAGTCAAATTTCAATAGATTTTTGTCATAGTATTAGTCGTCGACTAGAATGACTCAAAACCCATTAAGTGTCATAAAGGTCTATGACTAAATTGAAATTAAAATTAGTCCCTCCCTAAAATTCTCCTCTAGTTATAATTAGCTGACGAAAATGTCAATGGATTTTTGCCATAGTTCTAGTCATCATAACTTGGTTATAGTCTAGTTTTCGTCACTGAAAAAAGCAGTCAACTAAATCTTTGATGAAAAATTATTAGTCGACTAAATTAACACCCATTGGATGAGTTGATCCTGCTTCTCACCGTCTATATTTTCTTGGGTGTTTCTTATTTGGCTCAAAGTTGTGACGTTCTGGGTCTCTGGCGCCCCCTCTGGCAGTAGTGGACATTGCTGCTTTTGGTTTATTTTTATTTCGTTCATTTCTTGGATTCCAAGCCTGATTAGTACCTGGACTCCATTGGTTCACCCTGGACCATTTTGTATAAATGGAGACCACTCCCTTAGTAGGGTGAGGTCTCATTCATCCTGGATCAGTCATTCAGCTCATGTCTGGTTTGCCTTGCTCTAGATTCATCCTGAATCATCTATTCAGTTCAGTCTGTCTGTCTGTCTTCAAGCTCCTGTCTGGTTTGCCTTGGTCTAATTTAATCCTGTTCAGTCTGTCTGTCTTCCAGCTCATGTCTGGTCTTTCCCTGGTCTAGATTTATCCTGTTAAGCCTGTCTACCTGGTCATTCTGTTTACAGGCTCATGTCTGGTTTGCCCTGTTTTTCTTGCCTTCTTGTATCATGTTTAGTTCTGCCTCCCATGTTTAATTCTGCCTCCCATGTTTAGTTGCCTATTTTGTTTATATCTGGTTTTCTTTATATTTCTTGCCGTGAGGTTAAAGGCTCTGTTTATTGTATTTATGTTCTGTATTCCCTGCTCTTGGTTTAAGTTCTTGGTTCCTAGAATAAATGATATATATTTATTTTTCTAGTTCAGGCTCATGGTCTATTTTCACTGCTCATTAGGCTCACACCCCTCTCTGTCAGGTCAGGTCCCTGACCCCCATCGTGACAAAGTATAGAGCATGAAAACTGACCCATTGTGATCATTTAAAAGGTCTATTCACAAAGGTGAAACTCAGGAGAATTGGCAGTAGAAGTGAATATTTTAGGTCAACCCAGCAATTTACTCCCATTTATCTCACTTTCCAAATCGGCTATTTGGTCTACATTGTTCTCCTGAGTTTCACCTTTACAGGGTTTTCGGTGACTTTTCGTTCTCTTCAATTCGGTGTGATTCGGCAATCCCATTTCGGCGACCCTGCGGTATATTCAGCAAGCACCACAGGGCCATCGTAGTGCAGGGAAAAGGAACACTCACCGCAAAACCCGGCGAACGCACACCGAAACTCGCAAAAACATCTGAATTAACCCTGCCGAACACGCCAGAGATACCCGAGCAGGAGCCGATCAGAGCGCAGAGCAGCCGCCGGATAAACCCGACATTGCAGACAAATGGAGTGAAAAGAAAAAAAGCCAGTTCGCTTGAATGTTTGAAAAGTGAACCGCTGTTTGCAAAGGAACTACAGAACGAAAATGTCTGAAATTTACATATAAGATCCATTGAATGATAATAAAAAGGGCTGTTACAGAAAAAAGTGAAAACCATTTAAAAAAATTGCAAAAATATCCATAAAAATGCCTAAAAGATCCTAAACAAATCTAAAAATAAAGAGACTTTTTACTGCAGAATAAAATAATAAACGGTTTATTAGATGTGGGTTTAAAACGGGAATATTTTTAACATTGAAGCCTATGGGATTCGCCTGAATAAACCTGTCGAATGAAACCACCGAATGGCAAGGCATTTCAGCAACTTTACACTGCTGTTTTGTGTTCTCTGAATAGACGAAGCATTGCTTCTCTATGGGGATTCACTGCCCTCGAACAGGCAACGAACAGGCACCGTATGTGCAGGCAATTCGCCAGGATTTGGCGAACTGCCTGCTCTCTGAATAGCCGAATGGCCAGGAAAGGTAAGTGTACGCTGAATTTCAGCGTTCGGTTACCTTTCGGCCACAATTCAGAGCTTTTTGAATAACCCTGTTAGTGAATAGACCTGTAAGATTTATTTGCTATTAATTCTCCATGGCATCACACCCTAATTTATGGGCTGTGAACGTCTATGGTTTTCACTTTCCATCGGCGTGTTTTGTTCAACTCATCTTACAATATGCAGTTGTAGTCTTCTCGTCGTGTTGTTAAATAACTACTGCCAAGGGGTGACCAAGTTTATTCAAGTGTAGAGCAACCAATGTTCTATTGAAAGCCAGCTAAGGCTAGGGTCAGACGAACGTGATTTATACGGACTGTACGTCCTTGCACACGGACGTACGTCAGTACAGAAGACGCAGTAGTGGCCACACAGTCTGTTTTTTCACTGACGTATATTTTGACGGATGTAGGAGGGAAAATAAATTAAAAAGCAAAACCATTTTGTCCGTGAAAAATGCTGGACGTATAAATGCAGTCCGTCTGACCACGTTCCATCACTCTCACACAAAGCTATGCAGACGTTGCGGACGCAGCGCACTTTGTGCGGCCGTTCTAGGGGTTGTACGTTCTTGCGTCCGTGGGCCGCGGCCGATGTGCGTCCGCAGTTCAGTGCGGACGTACTTCGTGTGTCGGGCTCCGACGGACTTTCTTTCATGCTATCACGGACGTACTTTTGGGCGCCATCACGGACGTGAACACTACGCTCGTCTGACACCAGCCTAGATACCAAGTGACGTGTATCTTACTTTCAGCCGACCATATTATTTTGATTAACTTATTTTTTAGCTGCTTTTCCAGTTTCAAGCTGTCAACTTGCATTGACTGATTTGGAAGCCAACAATTTGGTTGCCCGTTTCCAATGATCTCTATTTATCCTGCAATTTTACAGTCAACGGAAAGGCAAATAACCTGAAACTGAATCAGAACTAGCAGGGTGTCTCTTCAGCCAAATATCTCTGTTGTTGAACTGATAAACAGTAATCGATCAAGTGCAGCTCGGTGATGGCTCGGCATTGACCAGACCGTCATTGACTATAAAGCTTTATATAGCTATTGTCTTACCTTTCGCATGGTATTGGCTCGGGTTTACAATAGTTTCCAAAGTTGTCCACTGTAGAGTGAAACGGGAAAAGGCCACCAATCACATATTCTCCAGGTTTCTTAAATACTTGGTAGACTATCGTGTCCTGATCAACAGCACTCCCAAGAATGAAGCCCACGCCGAATCCCCAAAAGAAAATCCAAGTCAATGCCATTTCTTTTCTTTTTTTTCAGCGGTGAAGCTACCCAGCAGAACAATGAAATAAATCATAAAAAAAAGTCAAAAAATCATTAAAAAGTAAGAGCAGATATTTTCATAGTGACCAATCAGTGTACAGATACAGAAAAACAAGGTATGGGAAGCTGCACTGTATCAGGAGAAATCTGAATTATTCAAAAAACTCATCTGTCATCGACCATAACATTTGATTAGATGAAACTCTAAGTAGCTTAAACCTTCAGGATGTCCAGTCAAATAATGAGGTTTCCGGGCCCTTTACTTGCAGCATATTTTAAAGGTAAACTAACACTGTCTAGTCACAGCTCAACTGCATAGAAATCTACTAGAAGTACAGAAACATAAATTAAAGCATCAATGGTTAAATAAAGGGTTATTCAATAAATGCCGAGTTTGCCACCGAAGGGCACCGAACGGTAAATTTCACCGTACATTTGAATTTCTGGCAGTTCGTTCATTTAGAAAGCTGTCATTTTGCCAAATACTGTCAAATTGACAGCAAAATACAGTTCAGTTCACCGCACATCGCCGCAATTCAATGGGTTCTGAATCAAATGTATTAGAGGACATAATATGAGCAGACGGCAAACACGTGCGAGGATTGTAACACCAGCGGTGATTTCCACGCGTTAACGTTTAACGCTTAGAGCACAAATTCCTGCGCTGCGCGAGCGTTTTAGTGTGAAGAATGTAATTGGACCCATAGGGTATAACCCCCAATACTCAGAAAATATATTTCTGTATATATATATATATATACAGGGTTATCCAAAGAGATTCGAAAAGTCACCGCACGTTCGGTGACTTTTCGTTCTCTTCAATTCGGTTCCTTTTGCCGATTGCATTTCGGTGACCCTGCGGTGTATTCAGCAAACAGCACAGGGTCCCCGAATTGCAGGGAAAAGCTACCGCAAACCTGACGAAAACTAACCGAATGCACGCCGAAAACAAGCAAAAACATCTGGATTAACCTTTGAAGAAGCCGAACAGGAGCCGAACAGGAGCCGAATCACACAGAGCCGAAGCAGCTGTAACGTAGAGGAGGCAGTGAATAAATTAGCAAAACCATTTGTATGAATCTGGGAAAATGAAACGCTGTTTGCAAAGAAACTACTGAGCGAAAATGTCTGAAATTTTCACAGGAGGTCCAGGGAATGATACTAAAGAGGGCTGTTACAAATAAAATAAGTAAACTGAAAAAAAATTAAAAAAAAATCTGACTTTTAAAAAAAAAAAAAAAAAAAATCAGAAAAATGCCTAAAGTATCCTAAAAAAATCTATAAATAAAGAGACTTTTTGCTGCAGAATTTTATAATGAACGGTATATTAGATATTGAATTAAAACGGGAATATTTTTAACATTGAAGCCTATGGGATTCTCCTGAATAAATTTGCCGAATTAAACCACCGAATGGCAGGGCATTTCGGGAACCTTTCACTGCTGGTTTGTGTTCTCTGAATAGCCGAAGCAGTGCTTTTTCATGGGGATTTCACTGCCCTCGAACAGGGACCGAACAGGCACCGTATGTTCAGGCAATTCGCCAGGATTTGGCGAATTGCCTGCTCTCTGGATAGCCGAATGGTCAGGAAAGGTAACCGAACACTGATTTTCAGCGTTCGGTTACCTTTCTCAAGCAATTCGGATCTCTTTGGATAACCCTGATACTCAGAAAATATATTTCTGTATATTGGGGGCACTAATACCCTATATGTTCTGTTTTTCCTACATCCTAAGACCAGGCATTTCTGATCTTGGCCGTCCTGGGCACTGTTACTCTGGACTTGACAGGTATGGCTTTATTAGACTTGGCTGGCACGGTTACTTCAGACTTGGTTGGCAAAGTTTCTATAGACTTTTCTGTGGGCTTGGCTGGCACGGTTTCTCTGGGCTTGGGGGGGAATGGGCTGTTTAGGCTTGGCCGGCACATTGTGCTGGGAAACAGACCTCTGCATGGGTGGTGCTATGTCAAGCTTAGTTCGAGGAGATGTGGCTTATTTGAGGGGGGTCTGACTGGGCAAGAGGAAATCCATTAAGTTGAACCCTTGCAGTAAAAACATAGGTTGTTGTTCCTTTGCTTTTCCATTTCGGCAGGTGACAGCGGTTCACAGATTCTACTAATTTGTGAAGGGTTAACGTTATAGTTCTTGATAGGAGCTTGTGTTAGAGAATCCATTATTCTCATAATGTCCTTCACAATGTTTAGTAGCAATTGTATCACAGTGAGCATTCACGGTTACATTATTTTTTTTTTTTAAAACATAAATTTTTATTAAATTTCTGCCATCAAAAATACAAATAAATACCAAAAATAACCATAACAAAGGGCAGGAGGGGGGGGGAAGAAGAGGGGGGTTGCAGCCAAGTAAAATAATATGTGTGTACCAGGGTCGGTAGCCCGGTCACAGTCCACATGCCTTATAGATTTTGTGTATGTCCCAAAGTGTCCAGGGGTCCGATTTGGGTGGATGTATGTCTTCCGATGTCACAATTCGTGAGTCAAATCCACGATATTGGTTTAATAAGTCAATAACTTGTTTTTTAGTAGGTACTAATGTGGACTTCCAATTTCGTGCTATGAGCAAAGAGGTCGTGGAAATGAGAATAAATAACATCCTTCTTTGAGGTTTCGGGAGGTTGATCATACCCAATAAAAGAATCTCCGGTTTGTGAGGGATCAGCATGCCGAGGACCTCGGTCGCCATTATCGAGATGTCCTTCCATAATGAATTTATTTTGGGGCAATGCCACCAAATGTGACTCATAGAACCTTGTGCTAGGGAGCATCTCCAGCATACATCCGGTTGGTTCGGCACGTATTTTTTAATTCTGTCTGGAGTGAGGTACCATCTATAAAGGATCTTTCGTTGTGTCTCTAATAAGGTGACGCATCGAGTAGCTCGAACCGCAAACATATAAGCTGTGGCCCATTGGGTTGGTGTAAAAGATTGTTCCAGTTCCCGTTCCCAACTTTTTTGAAACGTCCAAGTAACAGCTTTTTGTGGGGTATTAAGCACTCTATAATACATCGAAATCGCTTTAGTAGTGGAGTGAGAGTCCAAACAGAATAGTTCCGTTTCTGAGAGTAATGGAACCTTAGCAGACAGTGTAGGAAAGATCTTCTGAGCTTTAAGATAAGAGTGTATTTGCATATATGATAAAAACATTGCACTTGGAACCTTGAATTTAGTACACAATGTCTCAAAAGGTAGAATGGAGGCCGTGTCAAAGAAATGATGAAGATTTAACACTCCGTAATGAGCCCATCTAGCATAATCTCCTTGAGGAAGTAGATACCTAAAAGATTCCACGGGTGTAGCCATAGAGATCGGATAATGATTTGTGAAAGAGCGGAACCCTTTATCCCATATCTTAAGGTGTAACACCGTACTGGCCAGTGGGGAGTCTATCCGCGGTCTGTCTTTGACGGGGACCCAAAGTAATGTTGCCAGATCATGTCCCTCCATATATGCTGCCTCAATGGTTAGCCATTGTGGCGTGGGGCGTGCGTGAAAGGACTCCGATAAGGATGCCAGGCACGCTGCCCAATAATAATGTTGCACGTGTATCATGTTCAGGCCTCCATCTCTGTGTCTATAACTTAATAGCTTCTGAGTAACTCTAGGTCTTTTATTGTTCCAGACATAAGAGGCCAAAACAGATTGAACCTTAACCAGATAATATCGGGGCAAATTTAGGGGCAGGGCGCGGAACACATACAGTAGTTTTGGTAAAATAATCATCTTTGCGGCCACCATTCTACCCAGCCACGAGACTTCTTTCATTCTCCATCTATGGATAAGCAATCTTATCTCAGAAAGAACACGTTCATAGTTATATTGAAAAAGATCTTCAGATTTCCCCGAGATTCTAAGTCCCAAATAAACCAAATAAGTAGAGCGCCAATCAAATTTATATTGCTTTTTAACCCCTTAAGGACCTCTGACGTACCCTGTACGTCCTGTACTCGGGTCTCCCTTAGACCCGCGGACGTACAGGGTACGTCAGCGGCGCCTAATCCCCCTCCCGCCCGATACTCACCTCCCTCGCCGGATCCCACGGCGATCTGGCAGGGAGGAAGCCTGCCCATGTGATTTACATGGGCAGGCGAGGCTGATGACGTCACCACGCTGCGTGGTGACGTCATCAGCAGGCGTCCCCATGCTTTTCAATGGAGGGGTGGGGGGGCTCCTTCGGAGCCCTCTATCTCCCCAACCATTGAAGCTAGGGAGATGCCGTTTACACCGCTGGAGAGGGGAGAGCCTCCCCTTTCCAGCGGTGTATGGCATTAACCGTTTCGCCGCCGGATCACGTTGCGGCACCAATTGGCGCCAAAACGCGATTCAAACCTGGAGGGGGGCTGACATCTTGGATGTCAGCCAAGCCTCCAGGTCCCCCCCCACCCACTGACAACCTCACCATATGTGTGAGGATGTCAGTGGGCCAGTTAACCCTCTAGCTGCCATGTAGAGATAAGGGGATCATAAGGATCCCTTTTTCTCCCGATCCATGGCAGCTAGATGGTCATATTTGCCATCATTTGAAAGGCCTGATTATGGCCTTTCAAATGATACCAAACATGACCAGGTTTGGTTTTAAAAAAATAAAAAATAAAAAATAAATAATAAAAAAATAAAAATAAAAAAATGGTTTTTTTTTTAAAAGTTTTTTTTGTCTGGGGGGAGTTTAATTAAATAGGACCTAGGTTGTCATCTAAAAATAAATAGCACAAAATGGTCAGAATGAGCGCAGCGCACATAGGTGAACTGTCTCAGCAGTGAAGGGGTTAAAAAGCAAACACATGTAAAAATTGGGTATTTCTAGTCTCGGGACAAAATTTTAAACCTATTTAGCTGGGGTCGTTTTGGGTGGTTGTAGATTTTGGGGATTAAATTACAAAAAAGTGTGTTTTTACTATTTTTTTCCTCATATTTCATATTTTTTTTTATAGTAAATTATTCGATATGATGGAAATAATGGTATTTCTAGAAAGTCCATTTAATGGCGGGAAAAAGGGTGTATAATATGTGTGGGTTGAATAAACGAGTAAGAGGAAAATTTGACCTAAACACTAACAGCGCAGAAACGTAAAAACAGCAGCGGTCACTAAAAGACGGATTTGTGTAAAACAGCCCGGTCACTAAGGGGTTAAGAGTGTCTAGAAAAGGTTGTGTCATATTAATTGGCAAAGCTTGCGTTTTAAGTAAGTTTACTAAATGAAAGGGCACCTTGCTGTACGCCTCTAGCTCGTGATATAAGGCCGATAAAGACACCTCTGGGTCAGTCAACGTCAGAAGGATGTCGTCCGCATACAGTTGTTGTTTATATGTTGTGGGACCTATTGGGATACCTCTAATGTTATCATTCTGGCGGATAGCCTGTGCCAGTGGTTCCAACACCAGGACATATAATAGGGGGGAAAGAGGGCACCCCTGACGTGTGCCGTTTGTAATCACAAATTCGTCAGACATAAATCCCGATGTCAGAACTCTAGCTGATGGGGAATCATACAGGGCCTTTACTGCTGTCAACAGCGGGGGGGGGGGGGGAACCATACATCTTAAGGGTCTCGTGAAGAAATAGCCAGTTTACCCTGTCAAAGGCTTTCTCAGCATCTAGGGACAATACCAAGCAAGGACAACCTGACCGCTGTAAGGTTTCCATCAAGTTGATCAACTTTTTTGTGCTATCTGGTCCTTGCCTGCCAGAAATAAACCCCACCTGGTCCTGACCAATTAAAGTCGGTAAAATGTATTGTAGTCTATTCGCCAAAATTTTCCCATATAATTTTATGTCTACATTAAGAAGTGAGATCGGGCGAAGATTACGGCATTCGTCCGGGGTCTTGCCTGGTTTAGGGAGTGTAATTATGTGAGCCCGGGTTACAGTAATTTTTTTTTTTTAAAGACTTTATTTATGGAAGTCAGGACAATTCAACGATATAGCAGTACACATTTTGTTCGAATGGTATTCCGGTCCAGACCCAACTTGACAGTATTACAATAGCAAAGTACACTGCTGGAGGCAGAGAAAGGGAAGCACAAAGAGGAAGAGGGGGGGGGGGACAGGGAGCCAACTACCGGACAGCACGAAACAATGACAAACGTGACAAACAGACAAACAAATAACCAAACAAACAAACAAAGGCACTAAAGGAGTCGAGTACATGCCAGGGTTCGCTCATATAGTTCTCGCAACCCAGTTAAACCCACCATTCCGTTACATTCCCAAAGATTCCCAAGCATCCCAGACTTTCCGGTACGCCGGCATTGTATGATGTACTTTTGCCGAGAGTTCATCCATCAACTGGATATGGTCCATGATCTGTAATAGACGTCTCTGTGGAGGAAGCCTCGGGGACCTCCAGGATTCAGCAACTGCTTTCCGTGCTGCAAGTAAGATTTTGGAGAGGAGGCGGTTGTGGTGCATGGTAAAGTCCGAAACCGGATTAGCAAACAGGTATGTCCATGGATCTTTTGGCACCCTGGTTCCAAAGACCTGTTCTAGCAGGGTCTGCACCGAGTCCCAGTACTTCGATATTGCAGGACATGACCACCACATATGGGCCTGAGTGCCCCTTTCCCCGCATCCCCTCCAGCAATCATCAGGGACAGCCGAGTTGGTTTTATGGAGGAGCACTGGTGTGGTGTACCACCTCATCATAGTCTTCAGCCCCTGCTCCTGTAAGGTCGTGCAAATGGAAACTTTTCGCGCTGCCTCCCATATGTCCAACCACTCATCCCCCTCGAGGGTCGATCCCAGGTCTCTTTCCCATGCGGCCATGTATGTAATGATAGGCAAGGAGGGTGTGCTTACCATGTGTGCATATAGTCTCGAAATAAGTCCTCGGGGTGGGTCTCCGGACAGGCACAAACGTTCGAAGAAAGTAAGCGAAGAGGAGCCCGCTATTTTGTTTTCCGTAGTAGAAGCAAAATGATGGAGCTGCATGTAGCGGAAAAAATCTTGCGGGTGTAGTCCGGAGCGGGCTGTTAGGGAGTCGAAGGAGTATAATCCGGCACGATCCTGTAAGTCTCTGATCCTGAGGATGCCCCCCTCGACAAATCTGGAGAACTGGTCCGGGGCTTGCCCTGGAGGGAACAGCGGATTTCTCCATAGTGGTAGCATGGATGACGATGCTTGACGTAGCTTTTTGGAGGAGGCGAGAGAATCCCACAATGCGATGGAGTGACTGAGCGGAGGGCACAGCGTCGGTACTTTGGGACGTACATTTTTTGGGAGCCACATCCAGTATTTAGGACTCTCCGGAAACATGCATGCTGATTCAAAGTCTACCCAGCGGTGGGTGTTAGGCGGGGAGTGTAGCGTTACCACTTGGGACAGTTGCGCCGCCTGGAAGTAACATTGTATGTTAGGAAGTCCGAGACCACCCAGCTCCCGTGGGCGATAAAGAGTAGAACGTGCCACCCGGCGCCTCCCTCCCCTCCACACAAATGCATCAATATGAGATTGCAAAAACCGGAGGTCACTTGGGTCGATGGGAGATGGAAGCGCCTGGAACAAGTATAACAAGCGAGGTAAGAGATTCATTTTAATGCAATGTACACGGCCGAGCCAGGAAATACACTCCTTATTCCACACCTCCATCTCCCCTCGAAGTTTAGCATATAGAGGAGGATAATTAACCTTATATATATCGTCATGCTTATTCGGTAAGTGTATACCCAGATAAGGGATTGTAGTAGAAGCTATCTTAAACCCGAATACCGCAGTGAGGGCCTGCGTCTGATGTCTGGAGAGGTGGAACGGCAAAATAACTGATTTGTCAAGGTTAACCCTGAACCCCGAAACAGCTGAAAAACGAGACAGTAATGCAGAAGTGGCCGTCAGTGAAGATTCCGGGGAAGTCAGGGTGAGCAGGACGTCGTCCGCATAAGCGGATACTTTAAAGGAGCCGTCCTGGACCGTCATGCCTTTAATGTCAGGGGAGGAGCGTATATGTGTCAGCAGGGGCTCTAGGGTGAGAGCGAAAAGAAGGGGGGAGAGGGGACAGCCCTGGCGGGTGCCGTTATGGATTGAAAAGGGGGCCGCCTGTGAGCCGGGTATAGAGACATCAGCCCTGGGATTATGATATAGGGCCCGAATTGCAGAGCAAAATTCCGGGGGGAAGGACATATGTTCCAGTAGGGTAAACAGAAAAGGCCATTCGATGCGATCGAATGCCTTCTCTGCGTCGAGTGATAACAACAGGGAAGGCCGACCCTCCCTCTCTAGGTGCCATATTGCGCCCACCGCTCTACGTGTGTTTTCGTATGCCTGACGTCCCTGAATGAATCCCACCTGGTCCGGATGTATTATTGATGGTAACAGTGGGTTGAGTCTGGCAGCCAATACCTTGGCATAAATCTTGACGTCCAGGTTCAACAGGGATATGGGGCGGTATCCTGATGGGTCGGAGAGGTTTTTGCCCGGCTTAGGAAGAACTACTAGGGACGCCAGTAGGGAGTCGGGCGGGAAAGGGTTGCCCGCCTTAACCGCGTTGAACAAAGTGACTAAATGGGGACCAAGGATTGGAAAGAATGTTTTATAATAACGGGCTGTGTAGCCGTCAGGTCCAGGGGCCTTATTAGGTTTAAGTGAAACGATAGCATCTGATATCTCCTCGAGAGTAAAATCTTTCGCAAGCGCTAACCCCTGACTGGATGAAAGTTTGGGTAAATCAACGCTAGAAAGAAAGGAGTTAATTTCAGTTAGGTGGGAGGCCGTGGGAGGCGAGTGTAGTGGGGAGTGGTTGTACAGAGAGGAGTAGTAGTCCGTGAAGGCTCGTTTAATATTTTGTGGGGATTTGATCGATCTACCTGCCGAGTCCTTGAGGGAGGTAATACGTGTCACCGGGGGTCGCGGTCGTATCTGTCGTGCCAACAGAGTGTCCATCTTGTTCGCAGATTCGTAGAATCTACGCTTAGACCATGTCATGGCTTTCGCTACATCTTCGAGCAATAACCTGTTTAGGGCATGTCGGGTGCCTTGTAAGCGGTCAAAACCTTCCTGAGAGGGTGTCGTTTTATGTTCTAATTCCTGTACCCGTAACGTATGCTGCAATTCTAATACGCTCTGTAACTTAAGGCGCTTGCGGTAGGAAACTTTTTTAATTATTTCTCCTCTTATTACCGCTTTATGCGCTGCCCAAACGGTGGAGAAGGAGATGTCCCCCGTGACATTATCTCGGAAGTATGCCTCCAACTCCGCCTCTAGTTCCCTGACCAACCCCGCATCCTGCAGTGTATGGGATCCAAGCCGCCAGTTCCACGCCGGGGAGCAGTTAGGAAGGCTAAGTTCCATGACCACATTCGCGTGGTCCGACCAACTAATCACCCCAATAGAGGCCGCTGTTACCCATGGGAGAAGGGAGGGAGAGATAAGGATGTTATCGATTCTGGAGTAAGACCCGTGGGGGTTAGAATAGAAGGTAAAGTCTTTAGTAGAGGGATGGGAGACCCGCCAGACGTCTATCAAGGCCCTCTGATTTAGGAAGGAGCCAAACAAGACGTCCTGTCTAGTGCCCATAGTCGGGGTCTGGTTGGCGGAAGGGCGTGATCTGTCAACTGCGGGGCAGGGGACCGCGTTAAAGTCCCCGCACATGAGAATCTCCCCCAAAGCATGACGGTCCAGGTCGGCCTGGAGGGCTTCCCAGAAGTGTTTATCCGGTGTATTCGGGGCGTATACATTTACTAAGGTGACAGATCGTGTACCCAGGGTTCCAGATAGAATAACATAACGTCCGGCCGTATCAGTATGAACATCATGTTTTGTAAAAAGGCAATTTCTATGGATAAGGATAGCAACTCCGTTTTGTTTGTTGAGAGCGCAGGAGGAAAACACCTGGGAGAAACGAGGATCACGTAATCTGTGTGAATCCTGCCGAGGTATTCTGGTTTCCTGGAGGAACGCTATATCTACATGTTTGCGTCTAAGATCACGAAATAACACTCTCCGCTTCTGGGGGGAATTTAAGCCCTTCACATTAAGTGAGAGGGCCATCATCGTATTAGGTTGCATCGTAACTCCCAGGAACGGGGTGATGTTGTACTCCAGCGCTCCCAACCCACATCAGTGCCTTACTCACATATAACACGGACAGGACAACAAGTATACAAGGGAAACACCTAAGAACACGACACAGAAAGGAAATAACATAAGGGAAGAAAAGAGGGAACACATAAAGGAAGAGAAGGAGAGCCCGAGACAATTTCAACAAGGTCTCGGGTAGTCCCTCGAAAGGGGGGACGGATAAGGAGGACATGTTATCCACACATGCCACCTCCTTAGTTGACGCGTGAAGCGGCATATATGTGAATTGAAAAAGAACCCAAAAATAAAAAGATATAGCAAGATAATATAAACGCAGGCTATATAAACAGATTAGCATTCAATAAACAGAACTCAGAGTAAAACAGTGGGCCAAAGCCCCGTAAGTGCCGTGGGGAGGGGGAGGTATAACGCCTCCACCCCAGCAGGGCACTGCCACCCAAGTGACCACAGGCTCACCTCTCCCAGCACCACCCAAGGCGCTCATACACGTTGGTGATCAATAGGGCGAGTTTAATCCAAGGAAGAGGAACCAAAGCGACAGAGCATTTCAGTGTCCCTCTCATGGCGGAGGGCGAGGAGAGCCCGACGCGGGGATACACTCCCACTCCACCTCCACCGGTTCCAAAGGCTGCAGGGAGGCTTCCGGAATTTGGAGCTCCAAGGCCGGCAGGCCAAGCTGGGCTAAGAAGGCGGGAGCCCCCGCCAACGATGTACAAATGGACGTGGAACCATTCTGGAAGGCCATCATCTTCAGGGGGAAGCCCCATGCAAAGCGAACCCCGTGGCCCCTCAGGTGATCCGCGATGGGCTTCCAGGGACGGCGTCGGGCCAGCGTGCTGGGGGCTAGGTCCTGAAAGATCTGTAGTTCTGCATCTTGATAGACAAGTGGAGAATGACGTAAAGCTCGTAGCACTGCCATCTTGGAAGTGAAGTAGTGGAAACGAAATATCACATCCCTGGGGCCTGCCGGAGGGGCCGCCCTCGCTCTCAGGGCTCGGTGCACCCGGTCGAGTAGCAATTGGTCCGTGGTATATTCGGGTAACAGGGTCGTTAACATATTCAGTACCGTCTCTCCTAAGGCGTTCGATGCCACCGACTCCGGGAGCCCCCGAAGCCGTAAATTGTTGCGTCTGGACCTGTTAGAAAGGTCCTCCACCTGCTGCTCCAGTTGTTGAATGCGCTCCACCAACACGTTTGATCTGTCAATTGCTGCGTTGTGGCCCCTCGAGAGCGTAGTCACTGCCTCCTCCAGAGCGGAAGTTCTGGCGCCAACCGCGTGTATCTCCGTGCGGATGGCGCGCGCCGATTTGTCCAGCTCCCCCGCGATAAATTGTTGTACCTCGACCAGCCGGCCGAGGATCTGTTGGATATCCTCCTTGGTAGCCGCCTCCGGAGGCCCTCCGGGACTGGAGCACGCGGAGGATGCAGATGGAGAGTGCCGGCCGCCATCTTGCGGAGCAGGCCCCAAGGGCAGGGGACGGAAGATCGGGGCTACCTGCGTGCCCGGGGTCCCCTTCGTCCGGGAAACCTTTGCGGGAGACATCACAAGGGACTCGGTGGCGATGGAAGTCAGTGTGGAGAAGATCTGCTCCGAGAAAAATTGGGTTCTTTGCTCGTCAGGACGGAGAGATCAGCCTACACGTCTGCTCTCATCTCGCTCCAGGCCACGCCCCCCGGGTTACAGTAATTTTAAGGCCCAGTTAGCCATAGTTTCCTTCCTACTAAACATTTACTTGCAAGATTTAACTTTTTTTATAAAAAAAAAAATAATCAGTCTTGGTATTACTCGGGACCGCCACTCCAACTTTGCCGAACAAAGCACTTCACTCTCCATAGTAGACCCCAGACTGTCCTAGAGATTTGGTTGGGGCACATATCCACAAGTTAGACGATCTGATTAATATATATATAAAAAAAAATCTATTATTGAAAAATCTAAAGAAAATTTTTTAAATATTACAGTAAAGGGGTTATTCAGAGAGCATAGTAATGTCGCTGACATTTTGGTTCTCTCTCGTTCCCCGCACTTCCCTGCACTTCAGCGTTCACAGCAGGGTCCCCGGAGTGCAGGGAAAACCCGCCACAAACCCGCCGCAAGCCTGCCGAAAACCCACTAAAAACCAATCGGAACCGCCGCAAAAAACACGCCGAACTCATTGTAAAAAGCCGCCAAGCTGCCGATCACATTTTTATGATAATATGTAAATGTCTCCCCCTTTCCTGCTTACCTTTTAAATGAAACCCTGGATATGTGCATTAAAATCTAACTAAATTCAGGGAGCACCGTAATGTCGCCGACCTTTCGGTTCTCTCTCGTTCCCCACACTTCCCTGCACTTCGGGGAATCAAAGTTCCCCACCCTGCAGTGAATTTAGCATTCACCGTAGTGTCTCTGGAGTGCAGGGAAAGCCTGCCGCAATCTCGCCGAACACCTGCCGAAAACCCAATGAAAACCTGCCGGAACTGCTACAAAAAATACGCCGAAAAAGTCGTAAAAAAGCCGCCAAGCCGCCGATCACATTTTTATGAAAATATATAAATGTCTCCCCCTTTCCTGCTTACCTTTTTTGCAGGGAGAGGGCTGAATCCCTGGTGGTCTAGTGGCAGAATGGAGAGATGGGGGTTCAGTTTCGGGGACTTGTAAGATGTAGTAATTTCTGTGGACGCACACCCTAGAGCCATAAATTGTATTTGAGGTTCTCACAATTACAATATATATAATATCTAGCTCTCACGGTCAAGTTGACATGAGCCCTTCACAAATCCCTAATAATGTCCATGATCTAGGAATGCAGGATCGACAATCTAGTTTTAACCCCTTAGTGACCGGGCGGTTTTACACAAATCCGTCTTTTAGTGACCGCTGCTGTTTTTACGTTTCTGCGCTGTTAGTGTTTAGGTCAAATTTTCCTCTTACTCGTTTGTTTAACACACACATATTATACACCCTTTTTCCCGCGATTAAATGGACTTTCTAGAAATACCATTATTTCCATCATATAGAATAATTTACTATAAAAAAAAATATGAAATATGAGGAAAAAAATGGTAAAAACACACTTTTTCGTAATTTAATCCCCAAAATCTACAACCACCCAAAAAGACCCCGGCTAAATAGGTTCAAAATTTTGTTCCGAGACTAGAAATACCCAATTTTTACATGCGTTTGCTTTTTAACCCCTTCACTGCTGAGACAGTTCACCTATGTGCGCTGCGCTCATTCTGACCATTTTGTGCTAATTATTTTTAGATGACAGCCTAGGTCCTATTTAATTAAACCCCCCCAGACAAAAAACTTTAAAAAAATATATATATATATTTTATTTTTTTATTATTTTTATTTATTTTTTATATAATTTTTTTAAACCAAACCTGGTCATGTTTGGTATCATTGGAAAGGCCATAATCAGTTTCATAATATAGTTTAATCTTGTTTTTGAAGTTTGAAATTTTGCATGCGGCCCCCATGGGATATGAAAACTTGTCCTGTGGCCCTCAGGTAATTGGAGTTTGAGACCCCTGCCTTAGATTGTAAGTTCGTAGGAACAGGACCCTTTACTCTGTGGCCAGGGCAAGATTGGAGTTGAGAGTGCCCGCGGTGGAAGTGTCCGGCTGGGTGGTAGAGTTACCTCGAAAATAAGGGGGGTGCAGCTGGCAGAGGCCCACAGGAAAGCGGGCTGTCAGCGAGGGCCCACAGGAAGGCGGGCTGTCAGCGAGGGCCATACAGCGCAAGGTAGTAGTAGTCGCCTCAGACTCTCACCTCAGCGTCCCAGTGCGCGCAACTGGCTGTGCTGGATGCGCGCACATCCTACTTTGCTGGATGCGCGCATATTAAGCGCGGCGACGGACAGAACGCTTTTATATAGAGAAATAAGCTAGTCTGGCGGTAATAATACATGTATTAGAATGAAAGTGGCGCTGGATGACAGGAGGAAGTTATATTGTCCATTTTCTAATGTACAAATAAAAGGAAATTTAATAATACTGAGGTTATGGGAGCCGAGCCGGCAACAGTGATTATCACTGTGTGAGGGAGCTCCCATCTTAACCCGCCGAAAAACAGCTCCAACCAGCGCTTAAACCAGCCAGAACGTCTCTAAATTAGGTACAGTACAGCCCCTGACCATGAAGAGGGCAAATAAAACAAAAAAAGATGCCGAAATTACCGTGGCGCCGATATTTTCACCTCGGGCCCGACATGAAGACACCTCCCAAAATGGCGCTGAGTCTGCCTCAGCATGTGCGGACGCCTGCAGAGAGGGGGACTCGGAAGCTTACCCGGCTACCAAGGCTGACATCCTGGGTCTAAAATCCTTCATCGCCACAGAGTTGGAGAAAACCTCACGCTGTCTCTCTGCTGACATTCAGGAAATAGGTGAGCGGACCGCTAGACTCGAGGACAGATCTGAGCAGATTGTAACTCATTATAATGCGCTTGCAGCCCACGCTGACGCTATGGAATCCAGGGTACAGTACCTAGAGGAAGCCATTGAAGATCAATCGAACCGCTCTAGACGCAATAATATACGCCTCCGGGGCCTATCTGAGACTGTCCTGGGCGACAAACTACTTCCCACGCTCACAGGCATCGTACATCGCCTCCTACCAGACCTCCCTCAGGTTAAACTGCTATTTGATCGTATACATCGAACACTGGGCCCTAGACGTGACAAAAACACGCCTCCGAGAGACGTGGTGGCACGATTTCATTACTATTCCAAGGAAGCCCTATTGAAAACTACCAGAGATCAGAAAGTAGATTATGATGGCTCCCCACTTTCCTTCTATCAAGACCTTTCGCCCACAACCTTGGCGCGTCGCAGGGAGTGGCGGGAAGTAACAGGGATCCTCCGTCAGCATGACATCAAGTACGCCTGGGGCTTTCTTTTTAAACTTCTGGTCACCAAGCAAAACCACACGCATGCATATTCACACCTTTACCAAGCAAAGGAAGTTTTACGTCTCTTTGACATACCGGTTCCGCGGGCATTGGAGGACTTGAGGCCCCCGCCACCACTTCCTCACCTGGATCAAGACTGGTCCTCGGCAGCGGACTGACAGGGGAATGACTTGCAAAGGTCTTTCCCTGAAGCCTTGGATAAGGCTATTATCCCAGACATGGCATCTTCTCCTTGGATGCTGGGGTCATCACCCCAGCCCCGAGCTCGCACCGGGACTCTGGATTGCAAACCCAGGGTGCCATGATTCATGTGGTAATGTTCTATATCGTCCTATGTCATCACAGGTGTCAGGCGGACACACGTACCCGTAGGTAGTTACGGTCAGCCCTAGGTGAAACAGGAGGCTGGAACCCTGACTGCGATACCAGTCCTTATAGTCGGCTGGGTTACGCAGTAGCTAGAGGTAAACCTATAAGGCAGGGACGTAGGCAAGGAGGAAGAAACCAGTCCTTCGGGTGGCTGGTATAGAAACAGGACAGTATTGAGTACTGGAGAGTGTATGTCAGTAGTACACGTAAGTCGAAGGATAAGCTTGAGTAGGTATACAGGTAACCAGAAAACCCCAAAATCTAATCACAATACCAGTCCTTGAGGTGGCTGGGTTAAGTGATAGCGAGTAATAAAACAGCTCAGTACACAGGGAAAAACCAAATGCAGCGTCAGACACATAAGCCGGGTCAGAGGGATACGGAGATACTCAGAGTCGGGTGCCAAAAGCCAGGTCATACACAGTAAGTCAAATAAGAGTCTCAGAATATAGCACCAAAGGGTATAGCAAGCTAAAACCACGAAAGGGCACTGCAGAATGGAATAAGCAGGTTTAAATCTGGCGCCCTGTCAGCCGATTGGTCCATGGAGGTCACATGGGGTGTAGTGACGCCGGGGACGCTAATTCCGGCACTGTCGGCGGCGCGTGCGCATACAGCGCAGAAGCCGGAGATGGAGGAGACGCCGACCCCGGAACCGCGAGGAGGAGCGCCGGGCCGGAGAGCACCGCCGAGGCATGACAACAGGATGCTGTTACTGTTTTATTTTTATGTTTGCTCTTGACAGTTAATATTGCTTCTATGGTTGGAGCGCATGCTCCGTTCTATTTTAAAAGTTTTCAAACTCGGCGGGCAGACGGCGTACCCTCTGTGCTCTCTTTTGGTTTCGCACCAGATGGTCGTCGGCTTCCCTCTTCCTCTCACCTCCTCCCCCGCTTTACCTCCCCTCCGGTATTCCCGCTCGGTTGGTACTACCCCTTACCCCCATGACTGCCCATCATGGGGTTTCCTGTCCCTTCTTTTTCTTTCTTTTTTTCTTATGACTGATTCTTTTCTCTCCTCACACCTCCTCTTCTCTCTTTCTCCATATGTACTGTTCTACATTGCACACTGTGACTCCACACTGGAATGGCTCCGGTAAATATATTATCCCTAAATGTCAAAGGCCTTAATTCGCCTCGTAAACGCTGCCTATTATTCCGAGAATTAAAACGCAAATCAGTTGACATTGCTCTATTACAGGAAACTAGGATTCCTAAAACGGCTGCTTTTCGTTTATCGGATCCTGCCTACTCTAGAGTCTTTTTATCATGTGCTACTCCTAAGCGTAATGGGGTGGCGGTATTGATTCGAACCTCCTGTCTCATTACTATTACGGACTCCCACACAGATGATATGGGTAGATGTGTCCTGGTATCGGGTACGGTGTCTGGTCAGAAGTATACATTCTCCTCGGTCTATGGCCCAAATACACCAGACGCGGATTTCTGGTCCTCTACCCACTCTTTTATATCATCCCACGCTAACGGCCATGTTGTTCTGGGGGGGGGATTTTGATGCGACTCTGTGCCCACCAATTGATAGATCTACCTCACATAATGACCAGACTTTGCATATCCCATCACTACAAGACAAACAATTTTATAACTTTGTACATCACGCGGACTATATTGACGTATGGAGGGTCCAACACCCCTCGGTTAAAGACTACACATATTTCTCTCCCGTCCATCACACCTATTCTAGAATAGACTGCATATTAATCTCCGCCTCATGTCTTCCCTTAGTCATCTCCTCTTCCATTGGCTCCATAACATGGTCTGACCACACGGATGTCTCCCTCCAGCTGCGACCTTTTGCTCCTGCGGCGGGTCGCCGTTGGCAATTAGACCCATTCCTGCTGGATAAGCCAGGTGTGCGTGATTCTGTGAGGGAAACATTACAAGACTACTTCCGCCTTAATGACATAGATGATATATCCATGCAGGTACTATGGGCTGCCCATAAACCGGTGTTCCGGGGCACACTACTAGGTTTAGCCTCCCACCTAAAAAAACAGAAATTAGCGGACATACAGGACCTTCAACGCCAACTCCGTGAGAGGGAGATGACTCATAAGACGTCCCCCTCTCCTGAGACCTACGCTACCTTATCCCAGGTCAGACAGGACTTAAATAGGTTATTCCTAGATGATGTAGGGCGATCGCTTCTCTGGTCCAAGCGAAGATACTACGAAAGGTCCAACAAAATGGACACCCCCCTTGCACGCCTTCTTAACCCTAGACCGCACTCATAGAACATGCCCCCCATACGAGACAGCATGGGTTCCGAGCTCTCCACCCCGAATACCATCAGAGACGCATTCACTCAATACTTCGCATCCATCTATAATCACACCCCGACCCATTCAGCCTCAGATTCCTCTCTGATGGACGATATCAAGGATTACCTATC